>CM065705.1:47131881-47170748 GCA_017654935.2 Phymorhynchus buccinoides | reverse complement strand
AACTGTATAGTATTTAGCCACCATAACCATAGGACAACAACACACACCGTCTATGCTCTGTCTGTCCCTTTATACCAGGAGACTGTTATAGTAATTTAAGCCCCCATACCATAGGACAACACACACAGCAGTCTATGTCTCTGTCTGTCACTTTTATACAAGGAGAACGGTATCGTATTTAGTCCCCCATACCATAGGCAACACAGACACAGTCTCTGTCTTTCTGTCTGTGTCTGTCACTTCATACCAGGAGACTGTATAGTATTTTAGCCCCCTACCATAGGACCACCAACACACACAGTCTCTGTCTGTCTTTTCATACCAGGAGACTGTAAGTATTTATCCCCCATACCATAGGACAACACACACGACCACAGTCTATGTCTCTGTCTGTCACTTTCATACCAGGAGACGGTAATAGTCTTTGAGCCCCCATGACCTAAGGAACAACACACACAGTCTCTGTCTTCTGTCTCTGTCGTTACTTTCATACCAGGAGACTTGTATAGTAACTTTAGCCCCCATACCATAGACAACACACACAACAGTCTCTGTCTGTCGGTCTGGTCTGTTTACTTTCATACCAGGAACTGTATAGTATTTAGCCCCCATTACCATAATGACAACACACACACTGTCTCTGTCTCTGTCTGTCCTTTCATACCGATACTGTATAGTATTTAGCCCTCACACAAACCGGACAACACACACCAGTCTCTGTCTGTCACTTTCATACCAGGAGACTGTATAGTATTTAGCCCTCACACAACAGGACAACACACACCAGTCTCTGTCTCTCTCTGTCTCTGTCAATCCTTGCGTAATAAAGTTTTCAAACGTCAAAGTGTCTGTCACTTTTATACCCAGGAGACTGTATAGTATTTAGCCCCTACACCACATGACAACACACCCAAAGCCTTCTGTCTCTCTCTGTCTGCTGTCTGGACAACACACACACTGTCTGTCTCTCTGTCTTCTATCTCTGTGTGTGTTTCTCATCTCTCTTTAGACGCATCACCCTAAGTCAAGAATATATCAGAGAAAATCGATCGTAAGGCTGAGCAGGTTCCATTCTTTGGATCCTACATCATAGGAACAACACACACCACACTGTACGTCTCTCGCTATTTCATACTACTCATGATGACAAGTATTCTCTCTATCTGTCCTCTACTCTCTCAACCCCTCGTCAGCCTGTATATATCGGGGAGACCGACTCCAACTCCCTAGCCCAGTTATGGTAAGAGCAGGTTCCATACTTTGGCTCCTACATCATAGAGACACAACACAACACACTGTCTGTCTCTGTATATCACTGTGTGATCTCATTATCTCTCATGCTGTCTCTCTGTTATCGCTCGTCTCTCTCACACCCTGTCAGTGAGATCGGCGGAATGCTATCTGGTGAGCAGGTTCCGATCTCTTGCACCCTACATCATAGACAACAACACATCACCACTGTCTGTACTCCCTCTCTCTCTGGGTTCTCTCTCCTCTCTCTCTGTCTCTCTCTCTCTCACCCCGGTCAGCTATATCGGGAGACTGTATGGTGAGCCAGGTTCCATTCTTTGGCTCCCTACATCATTAGAAACACCAAACCACACAACTGTCTCTCTCTCTCTCTCTGTCTATCTCCTCTCTCTCCTCTTTGTCTCTCTCTCTCTCTCTCACACAATGTACCTCAGGCTATTTATCGGTATACTGTCGAATATCGGTGAGCAGGATTCCATTCTTTGGCTCCTACCTATCAATAGAACAAACACACACACTGTCTGTCACTCTGTCTCTGTTCTATCTCTCTCTCTCCGTCTCTCTCTCTCTCACCCTGTCAGCTATATCGGGAGACTGTATGGTGAGCAGGTTCCATTCTTTGGCTCCTACATCATAGAACAACACACACACTGTCTGTCTCTCTCTCTGTGTTCTCTCTCTCTCTCTCTCGTCTATCTCTCACACTCTCACCCTGTCAGCTATATCCGGAGACTGTATGGTGAGCAGGTTCCATTCTTTGGCTCCTACATCATAGGTGTAGAGTTCACGAGACACGAACCAGCGACCCGCTCTGAAGAGGTAACCGCCGTAAACGTACACTGTGTTGGAGGGCTGGTGGAAAACTGCAGTGTGGCCATACAGACCTGAAAGATAACCAAGATAATGACAATCAGGTGAAACACTACTGTGTGGCAATACAGACCTGAAAGATAACCAAGATAATGAAAATCAGGTGAAACACTACTGTGTGGCAATACAGACCTGAAAGATAACCAAGATAATGATAATCAGATGAAACACTACTATGTGGCCATACAGACCTGAAAGATAACCAAGATAATGAAAATCAGGTGAAACACTACTGTGTGGCCATACAGACTTGAAGATAACCAAGATAATGACAATCAAGTGAAACACTACTGTGTGGCCATACAGACCTGAAAGATAACCAAGATAATGATAATCAGGTGAAACACTACTGTGTGGCCATACAGACCTGAAAGATAACCAATATAATGATAATCAGGTGAAACACTACTGTGTGGCAATACAGACCTGAAAGATAACCAAGATAATGATAATCAGGTGAAACACTACTGTGTGGCAATACAGACCTGAAAGATAACCAAGATAATGACAATCAGGTGAAACACTACTGTGTGGCAATACAGACCTGAAAGATAACCAAGATAATGACAATCAGGTGAAACACTACTGTGTGGCCATACAGACTTGAAGATAACCAAGATAATGACAATCAGGTGAAACACTACTGTGTGGCCATACAGACCTGAAAGATAACCAAGATAATGATAATCAGGTGAAACACTACTGTGTGGCCATACAGACCTGAAAGATAACCAAGATAATGACAGGTGAAACACTACTGTGTGGCAATACAGACTTGAAAGATAACCAAGATAATGATAATCAGGTGAAACACTACTGTGTGGCAATACAGACCTGAAAGATAACCAAGATAATGAATGAATCAGGTGAAACACTACTGTGTGGCAATACAGACCTGAAAGATAACCAAGATAATGACAATCAGGTGAAACACTACTGTGTGGCCAATACAGACCTGAAATAATGACAATCAGGTGAAACACTACTGTGTGGCCATACAGACTTGAAAGATAACCAAGATAATGAAAATCAGGTGAAACACTACTGTGTGGCCATACAGACTTGAAGATAACCAAGATAATGACAATCAGGTGAAACACTACTGTGTGGCCATACAGACCTGAAGATAACCAAGATAATGACAATCAGGTGAAACACTACTGTGTGGCCATACAGACTTGAAAGATAACCAAGATAATGACAATCAGGTGAAACACTACTGTGTGGCCATACAGACCTGAAAGATAACCAAGATAATGACAATCAGGTGAAACACTACTGTGTGGCCATACAGACCTGAAAGATAACCAAGATAATGATAATCAGGTGAAACACTACTGTGTGGCCATACAGACCTGAAAGATAACCAATATAATGATAATCAGGTGTGGCCATACAGACTTGAAGATAACCAAGATAATGACAATCAGGTGAAACACTACTGTGTGGCCATACAGACCTGAAGATAACCAAGATAATGACAATCAGGTGAAACACTACTGTGTGGCCATACAGACCTGAAAGATAACCAAGATAATGATAATCAGGTGAAACACTACTGTGTGGCCATACAGACCTGAAAGATAACCAAGATAATGATAATCAGGTGAAACACTACTGTGTGGCCATACAGACCTAAAGATAACCAAGATAATGACAATCAGGTGAAACACTACTGTGTGCCAATACAGACCTGAAAGATAACCAAGATAATGACAATCAGGTGAAACACTACTGTGTGGCCATACAGACCTGAAAGATAACCAAGATAATGACAATCAGGTGAAACACTACTGTGTGGCCATACAGACCTGAAGATAACCAAGATAATGACAATCAGGTGAAACACTACTGTGTGGCCATACAGACCTGAAATCAGGTGATAACCAAGATAATGACAATCAGGTGAAACACTACTGTGTGGCAATACAGACCTGAAAGATAACCAAGATAATGACAATCAGGTGAAACACTACTGTGTGGCAATACAGACCTGAAAGATAACCAAGATAATGACAATCAGGTGAAACACTACTGTGTGGCCATACAGACCTGAAGATAACCAAGATAATGACAATCAGGTGAAACACTACTGTGTGGCCATACAGACCTGAAAGATAACCAAGATAATGATAATCAGGTGAAACACTACTGTGGCCATACAGACCTGAAAGATAACCAAGATAATGATAATCAGGTGAAACACTACTGTGTGGCCATACAGACTTAAAGATAACCAAGATAATGACAATCAGGTGAAACACTACTGTGTGGCCATACAGACTTGAAAGATAACCAAGATAATGATATTCAGGTAGAACACTACTGTGTGGCCATACAGACCTGAAAGATAACCAAGATAACGATAATCAGGTGAAACACTGTGTGGCCATACAGACCTGAAAGATAACCAAGATAATGACAATCAGGTGAAACACTACTGTGTGGCCATACAGACTTAAAGATAACCAAGATAATGATAATCAGGTGAAACACTACTGTGTGGCCATACAGACTTGAAAGATAACCAAGATAATGATAATCAGATGAAACACTACTATGTGGCCATACAGACCTGAAAGATAACCAATATAATGATAATCAGGTGAAACACTACTGTGTGGCCATACAGACTTAAAGATAACCAAGATAATGATAATCAGGTGAAACACTACTGTGTGGCCATACAGACCTGAAAGATAACCAAGATAATGACAATCAGGTGAAACACTACTGTGTGGCAATACAGACCTGAAATATAACCAAGATAATGACAATCAGGTGAAACACTACTGTGTGGCAATACAGACCTGAAATATAACCAAGATAATGACAATCAGGTGAAACACTACTGTGTGGCAATACAGACCTGAAAGATAACCAAGATAATGATAATCAGGTGAAACACTACTGTGTGGCCATACAGACCTGAAGATAACCAACATAATCGCTGAGATAATTCAGATGGAACACTGTAGTGTGGCCATACAGACCTGAGAGATAACCAAGATAATCAGAGATAATTCAGATGGAACACTGCAGTGTGGCCATACAGACCTGAGAGATAACCAACATAATCGCTGAGATAATTCAGATGGAACACTGTAGTGAGGCCATACAGACCTGAGATAACCAAGATAATCACTGAGATAATTCAGATGGAACACTGCAGTGTGGCCATACAGACCTGAGAGATAACCAACATAATCACTGAGATAATTCAGATGGAACACTGCAGTGTGGCCATACAGACCAGAGAGATAACCAACATAATCACTGAGATAATTCAGATGGAACACTGCAGTGTGGCCATACAGACCTGAGAGATAACCAACATAATCGCTGAGATAATTCAGATGGAACACTGTAGTGAGGCCATACAGACCTGAAAGATAACCAAGATAATCACTGAGATAATTCAGGTGGAACACTGTAGTCTGGCCATACAGACCTGAGAAGATAACCAAGATAATCGCTGAGATAATTCAGATGGAACACTGTAGTGAGGCCATACAGACCTGAAAGATAACCAATATAATGATAATCAGGTGAAACACTACTGTGTGGCAATACAGACCTGAAAGATAACCAAGATAATCACTGAGATAATTCAGGTGGAACACTGTAGTGTGGCCATACAGACCTGAGAGATAACCAAGATAATCACTGAGATAATTCAGATGGAACACTGTAGTGTGGCCATACAGACCTGAGAGATAACCAAGATAATCACTGAGATAATTCAGATGGAACACTGCAGTGTGGCCATACAGACCAGAGAGATAACCAACATAATCACTGAGATAATTCAGATGGAACACTGCAGTGTGGCCATACAGACCTGAAAGATAACCAAGATAATCACTGATAATTCAGATGGAACACTGCAGTGTGGCCATACAGACCTGAAAGATAACCAAGATAATCACTGAGATAATTCAGATGGAACACTGCAGTGTGGCCATACAGACCAGAGAGATAACCAACATAATCACTGAGATAATTCAGATGGAACACTGCAGTGTGGCCATACAGACCTGATAGATAACCAAGATAATCACTGAGATAATTCAGATGGAACACTGCAGTGTGGCCATACAGACCTGAAAGATAACCAAGATAATGAAAATCAGGTGAAACACTACTGTGTGGCCATACAGACCTGAGAGATAACCAACATAATCGCTGAGATAATTCAGATGGAACACTGTAGTGAGGCCATACAGACCTGAAAGATAACCAAGATAATCACTGAGATAATTCAGATGGAACACTGTAGTGAGGCCATACAGACCTGAGATAACCAAGATAATCACTGAGATAATTCAGATGGAACACTGCAGTGTGGCCATACAGACCTGAGAGATAACCAAGATAATCACTGAGATAATTCAGATGGAACACTGCAGTGTGGCCATACAGACCTGAGAGATAACCAAGATAATCACTGAGATAATTCAGATGGAACACTGTAGTGAGGCCATACAGACCTGAAAGATAACCAAGATAATCACTGAGATAATTCAGATGGAACACTGCAGTGATTAGCTATTGAGGAAAACGTGTCTTCGCAGCAATAGTGACATAATTCTGACGGACATTGACATTTGGTGCTTCAAAGTGCCGTCAAAATGCAGACAATATTTTCTCAAAGGCATACTCATCAATTTTCCGACGTACACGTTAATTACAATATTTTTCATATTATTTTGGCATCAAAAACTTTCACTTTGCTTGCTGAGATGTCTTCAAAATGTCAGTGCACATCAAAAGACAGGCATTTTGGGCACCCCTTGTGTTCAGAGTGCGTAATTTGTGTGAAAATGAAGAAATAGAAACTTATTGTTGAGTGCAATTTACAGGTAGCATATCAAATTCTTCATTAATTTGTAGCAACTACAAATTTGCTGTCAATAACCTCTCCCAGAATTTTTTAATTTGTTCACACATATTTCGGCCTTTTTTTAAAAACGCTCATATATCATTAGTCAGTTTACTTCATGATACTAAAGATACACAGAGATAACTCACCGATGGGATAGGCTCCGTTTATGTTGAACTCTCTCCACACATATGTAATGAGTAGTCAGCTTACTTCATGATACTGAAGATACACAGAGATAACTCACCGATGGGATAGGCTCCGTTTATCTCGTCAGTGTTCAACTCTCCACACATATGTAATGAGTAGTCAGTTTACTTCATGATACTGAAGATACACAGAGATAACTCACCGATGGGATAGGCTCCGTTTATCTCGTCAGTGTTCAACTCTCCACACATATGTAATGAGTAGTCAGTTTACTTCATGATACTGAAGATACACAGAGATAACTCACCGATGGGATAGGCTCCGTTTATCTCGTCAGTGTTCAACTCTCCACATATATCATGAATAGTCAGTTTACTCACTCAGCTTTATGACACTAAAACACTCTTCACAACACTCTTCTTTCTCGCTTGGAATCTGTCTTCGGCATCAGTGGCACAGTTCTCCAGTGGTTCACCTCTTATCTTTATAACCATACCCAGATTGTTTTCATTCAGGACAACAACTCTGCCCCATCCTCTGTTTCTTGTGGTGTTCCACAGGGGTTAGTCCTGGGGCCTGTTCTATTTGTTCTATGCAATTCTCCTCTTTCAGACGTCATGTCCCAGCATTCAACTCTCCATCACTCATTCGCTGATGATAACCCAAATGCAGAAGTCTTCTAAGCCTAATGAAAATGATGATCTAGTTTTGTCCATGCAGGACACTGTTTCAGATGTCAAGTCATGGATAACCTCCAATAAATTGAAACTCAATGATGATAAGAGTGAGGCAATGATCGTTTCCACTCAGAGAAAATCCACCTGTCCACTGTCATCTAACTATGGTCATTCATGTCATGACACTGATTCGTAATGTGAACTTTGCACTCCGTCGTATTAGTGCCATTCGTCAATATCTCACAGTTGAAGCCACCAAGACTCTAGTATCAGCTTTTGTACTGTCTCGCATCGATTATTGCAATTCCTTACTTGTAGGCTGTCCTCAAACCCTCCTCAACAAACTTCAGAAAGTTCAAAACAATGCAGCTCGGTTAATCCCTAAAGTCCCTCGTACAGACCACATCAACCCCCACCTCAATACCTTACACTGGCTTCCAGTTGAGGCAAGAATAAAGTATAAAATTGCTTGCCTCTGTTTCAATGCTGTCCATTCATCTAGTCCTGCCTGCCTACCTCTCTGATCTCGTTCACCTGTACTCACCCTCCAGGTCTCTCCGTTCCTCTTCTGACAAACTTATCCTTTCTATTCCTCGTACAAACACAGACATATGGTGAACGTTCATTTTCTTTCAGCGCCCCTTTTGTCTGGAACACCCTACCATATGAACTTCGTTCTGCTAAATCTTTCCAATCTTTTCAAAAGCGCTCTTAAAACTCACCTCTTCCGGCAATACCTCAGATTTCTTCCTTGTCCTGTTTCCTGCCTTAAAAAACTATGTTCCACACATTGTGTGTGTGTGTGTGCGCACGCGCGTGTGTGTGTGCGTGGGTGATTGTGTTGTGGCTATGTGCACGTTTTTGATAGTTAATATTGTAGTAGCTTATGATCTATGTATTTATTTAAATAATTGTGAAGCGTCGTGAGCTCATGAGAGAAAGGGCGCTCTATAAATGTTAATTATTATTATTATAATTATTACTAAAGATACACAGAGATAACTCGCCGTTTATCTCATCAGTGTTCAACTCTCTCCACATATATAATGAGTAGTCAGTTTACTCACTCAGCTTTATGATAGAGAACATACAGAGATAACTCACCGATGGGATAGGTTCCGTTTATCTCGTCAGTGTTCAACTCTCTCCACATATATAATGAGTAGTCAGCTTACTGACTCAGCTTTATGATAGTGAACATACACAGAGATAACTCACCGATGGGATAGGCTCCGTTTATCTCATCAGTGTTCAACTCTCTCCACACTATATAATGAGTAGTCAGTTTACTCACTCAGCTTTATGATAGTGAACATACACAGAGATAACTCACCGATGGGATAGGCTCCGTTTATCTCGTCAGTGTTCAACTCTCTCCACATATATAATGAGTAGTCAGCTTACTCACTCAGCTTTATGATAGTGAACATACACAGAGATAACTCACCGATGGGATAGGTTCCATTTATCTCGTCAGTGTTCAACTCTCTCCACATATATAATGAGTAGTCAGCTTACTCACTCAGCTTTATGATACTAAACATACACAGAGATAACGGAGATAACTCACCGATGGGATAGGCTCCATTTATTTCGTCAGAGTTGAACTCTCTCCACATATATCATGAGTAGTCAGCTTACTCACTCAGCTTTATGATAGTGAACATACACAGAGATAACGGAGATAACTCACCGATGGGATAGGCTCCGTTTATTTCGTCAGTGTTGAACTCTCTCCACATATATCAGTTTACTCACTATGTCAGTTTACTCACTCAGCTTTATGATAGTGAACAACAGAGATAACTCACCGATGGGATAGGCTCCGTTTATTTCGTCAGTGTTGAACTCTCTCCATGTGTACAACGAATTGTCCGTGTTGTATTCAAACACCTTGGACGAGAAGTAGACCTCGGAAGAAAACCCTCCAATCAGAACCAGCTTGTTGTCGCTGACCTGAGTCAACGTGTGTCCAACCAACGCCGGCATCCATTGGGGGATCTGCAACATCATTAGCATACAATTAGCATAATGATTAGCATACAAATCAACAGCTTGTTGTCGCTGACCTGAGTTAACGTGTGTCCAACCAACGCCGGCATCCATTGGGGGATCTGCAACGTCATTAGCATAAATTAGCATAATGATTAGCATAAAAATCAACAGCTTGTTGTCGCTGACCTGAGTTAACGTGTGTCCAACCAATGCCGGCATCCATTGGGGATCTATCACGTCATTAGCATATGATTAGCATTAGAAATGAATCAAAATCATTTACATTATTAGTACCTGATAATGAACGGGGATCTACCACGTCATTAGCATATGATTAGCATTAGAAATGAATCAAAATCATTTACATTATTAGTACCTGATGATGAACGTTATAACACAACACAGATCATGATCCAGTTACCATAACATTCAGTGAACATGATTTGTCACTGACATACACCACAAACCAGTTCACTTGCCTTAAGACTGATCACAGCCTGACAGCTCACAGTACATACACCATAAACAGTTTACATCACTCACAGTACATACACCATAAACAGTTCACATCACTCACAGTACATACACCATAAACAGTTCACATCACATACACTACATAGACCATAACACAACTCACAGTACATACACCATAAACAGTTCACATCACTCACAGTACATACACCATAAACAGTTCACATCACTCACAGTACATACACCATAAACAGCTCACACCACTCACAGTACATACACCATAAACAGTTCACACAACTCACAGTACATACACCATAAACAGTTCACATCACTCACAGTACATACACCATAAACAGTTCACAGTACATACACCATAAACAGCTCACACCACTCACAGTACATACACCATAAACAGTTCACACCACTCACAGTACATACACCATAAACAGTTCACACCACTCACAGTACATACACCATAAACAGTTCACACAACTCACAGTACATACACCATAAACAGTTCACACAACTCACAGTACATACACCATAAACAGTTCACACAACTCACAGTACATACACCATAAACAGCTCACACAACTCACAGTACATACACCATAAACAGTTCACACCACTCACAGTACATACACCATAAACAGTTCACACAACTCACAGTACATACACCATAAACAGCTCACACCACTCACAGTACATACACCATAAACAGCTCACACCACTCACAGTACATACACCATAAACAGTTCACACCACTCACAGTACATACACCATAAACAGTTCACACCACTCACAGTACATACACCATAAACAGCTCACACCACTCACAGTACATACACCATAAACAGCTCACACCACTCACAGTACATACACCATAAACAGTTCACACAACTCACAGTACATACACCATAAACAGTTCACACCACTCACAGTACATACACCATAAACAGTTCACACAACTCACAGTACATACACCATAAACAGTTCACACAACTCACAGTACATACACCATAAACAGCTCACACCACTCACAGTACATACACCATAAACAGTTCACACCACTCACAGTACATACACCATAAACAGTTCACACCACTCACAATACATACACCATAAACAGTTCACATCACTCACAGTACATACACCATAAACAGTTCACACCACTCACAGTACATACACCATAAACAGTTCACACCACTCACACCATACATACACCAAAGACAACATACACCACCATACACACCATCCTCCCCAAAGACAACATACACCACCATACACACCACCCTCCCCAAAAACAACAAACACCACCATACACACCACCCTCCCCAAAAACTACATACACCACCATACACACCACCCTCCCCAAAAACAACATACACCACCATACACACCACCCTCCCCAAAAACAACATACACCACCATACACACCACCCTCCCCAAAAACAACATACACCACCATACACACCACCCTCCCCAAAAACAACATACACCACCATACACACCACCCTCCCCAAAGACTACATACACCACCCTCCCCAAAGACAACACACACCACCCTCCCCAAAGACTACATACACCACCCTCCCCAAAGACAACACACATCACCCTCCCCAGAGACAACATATACCACCATACACACCACCCTCCCCAAAAACAACATACACCACCATACACACCACCCTCCCCAAAAACAACAAACACCACCATACACACCACCCTCCCCAAAAACAACATACACCACCATACACACCACCCTCCCCAGAAACAACATATACCACCATACACACCACCCTCCCCAAAGACTACATACACCACCCTCCCCAAAGACAACATACACCACCATACACACCACCCTCCCCAAAGACTACATACACCACCATACACACCACCCTCCCCAAAGACTACATACACCACCCTCCCCAAAGACACAAACCTCCACAAAGACTACATACACCACCCTCCCCAAAGACAACAAACACCACCACATACACCACCCTCCCCAAAGACAACAAACACCACCACATACACCACCCTCCCCAAAGACAACAAACATCACCCTAAGACTATATACACCACCCTCCCCAAAGACAACAAACACCACCACATACACCACCCTCCCCAAAGACAACAAACACCACCACATACACCACCCTCCCCAAAGACAACAAACACCACCACATACACCACCCTCCCCAAAGACAACATACACCACCATACACACCACCCTCCCCAAAGACTGCATACACCACCACACACACCACCCTCCCCAGAGACTACATACACCACCCTCCCCAAAGACTACATACACCACCATACACACCACCCTCCCCAAAGACTGCATACACCACCACACACACCACCCTCCCCAGAGACTACATACACCACCCTCCCCAAAGACAACATACACCACCATACACACCACCCTCCCCAAAGACTATATACACCACCATACACACCACCCTCCCCAAAGACTACATACACCACCACACACACCACCCTCCCCAAACACTACATACACCACCATACAGATACACACCACCCTCCCCAAAGACTACATACACCACCACACACACCACCCTCCCCAAAGACTACATACACCACCATACACACCACCCTCCCCAAAGACAACATACACCACCATACACACCACCCTCCCCAAAGACTACACATACACCACCCTCCCCAAAGACAACACACACCACCCTCCCCAAAGACAACACACACCACCCTCCCCAAAGACTACATACACCACCACACACACCACCCCTCCCCAAAGACAACATACACCACCCTCCCCAAAGACAACATATACCACCATACACACCACCCTCCCCAAAGACAACACACACCACCCTCCCCAAAGACTACATATACACCACATACACCACCCTCCCCAAAGACAACATACACCACCCTCCCCAAAGACAACAGACACCACCCTCCCCAAAGACAACACACACCACCTTCCCCAAAGACTACATACACACCACTCCCCAAAGACAACACCACCACATACACCACCCTCCCCAAAGACTAACATACACCACCACATACACCACCCTCCCCAAAGACAACATACACCACCCTCCCCAAAGACTACATACACCACCACACCACACCACCCTCCCCAAAGACAACATACAGGCTGGCAGAAGGGTCAGACAATCACTAGATTTCTCTAAGTACAGTGGAATCCGCTTAATCGGCCACTTTTGGGACAGGGAAAAATATGGCCGATAAAGCGAATCGGCCGATAAAACGAACATCGAGATACTGTATGACGCAATTATGCAAGTCAAAAGCAATGACGTCAAAATTAAATGTTGCAGTTCAAATTCAAATTCTGTCCCTTTTTGTGATGTGTGTGTGTGTGTGTGTGTGTGTGTGTGTTTATTAATCCTACAACTTGACAGAAGCACAAGTAAAAGACAATGATTTTGTTTTCTTGAGTGATTTTAACGCCATGCAGGGTCTTTCAATTGACAACAGCTCACCTTCCAACTTCACACTCAACCATGTAAACGTCAAAAGCGTGTTGTCAGTTTGTCTGCCTCTGTTGTTCTCCCTCTCCAAAAGGGGTAAAGAGGAAAAATTAGAGGGAAAAAGTGGCCAATAAAGCGAAATTGAAGATTTCAGGTTTGGCCATAAAAACAAACAAAATAACACATGCTTAAGAAGAAAAAATTCCGTTCCAGAAGAAATTGGCCGATTAAGCGGCTTTGGCCGATTATCCGATGGCCAATTAAACGGATTCCACTGTACATAACAATATAACATAGTGTTTTTTCCCTCAAAGATAACCTGTTTTCTCTCTGTTTGTCCGTTTGTTGTTTTACTGCTGGTTTTGGCTGTCAATGTTGACAGTTCATTGCTGAATTCACGCAAGCACGCACGCACACACGCACACACACACAGAGTACTGACTGTTGGTTTCTGCCACAGTGCATTGTCGATGTTGTAGATATAGAGGTCACTGGTCGGCTCATGAGTGGTCTCCCTTGTGTTGTCGATCAGAATCTTCATGGGGTCAGGTTCCAGGAATCCGCCGTAGATAAAGATCTGCTTCCTCCCTGACACACAGGTGGAGGCATGGTGGTATCTGATAAAATAACATAACACAACACTGTCAATCTTCATGGGGTCAGGTTCCAGGAATCCGCCGTAGATACAGATCTGCTTCCTCCCTGACACACAGGTGGAGGCATGGTGGTATCTGATAAAATAACATAACACAACACTGTCAATCTTCATGGGGTCAGGTTCCAGGAATCCGCCGTAGATACAGATCTGCTTCCTCCCTGACACACAGGTGGAGGCATGGTGGTATCTGATAAAATAACACAATACAATACAATACCATGCAGTACAACACAATACAATACAGTACAACACAATACAAGACAACACAAATCAACACAATACAACACAACACAATACCGCAGAATACAAACTAACATCATCACACTTCATGGACTGGTTCCAGGAATGATCAACTGCTGATGGCATCTGATGACAGAATGCAACACAATACAACACAATACAATGCCATGCAACATAACAGAATGCAACACAATGCCATACAACACAACAGAATGCAACACAATACAATGCCATACAACACAACAGAATGCAACACAATACAACACATACAATGCCATACAACACAACAGAATGCAACACAATACATACAATGCCATACAACACAACAGAATGCAACACAACACATACAATGCCATACAACACAACAGAATGCAACACAATACATACAATGCCATACAACACAACAGAATGCAACACAACACATACAATGCCATACAACACAACAGAATGCAACACAATACAACACATACAATGCCATACAACACAACAGAATGCAACACAATACATACAATGCCATACAACACAACAGAATGCAACACAACACATACAATGCCATACAACACAACACAACAGAATGCAACACAACCACATACAATGCCATACAACACAACAGAATGCAACACAATACAACACATACAATGCCATACAACACAACAGAATGCAACACAATACATACAATGCCATACAACACAACAGAATGCAACACAATACAACACATACAATGCCATACAACACAACAGAATGCAACACAACACATACAATGCCATACAACACAACAGAATGCAACACAATACAACACATACAATGCCATACAACACAACAGAATGCAACACAATACAATACATACAATGCCATACAACACAACAGAATGCAACACAATACAACACATACAATGCCATACAACACAACAGAATGCAACACAATACAATGCAATATAACAATGCAACACAACACAATGACACGCAATATAACAGAATGCAACACAATGCCATGCAATATAACAGAATGCAACACAACATAACAGAATGCAACACAATACAATGCAACACAACAGAATGCATCACAATACAATGCAACACAATGACACGCAATATAACAGAATGCAACACAATGCCATGCAATATAACAGAATGCAACACAACATAATGCATCACAATACAATGCAACACAATGACACGCAATATAACAGAATGCAACACAATGCCATGCAATATAACAGAATGCAA
This sequence comes from Phymorhynchus buccinoides, assembly GCA_017654935.2. Classification (NCBI taxonomy): domain Eukaryota; kingdom Metazoa; phylum Mollusca; class Gastropoda; order Neogastropoda; family Raphitomidae; genus Phymorhynchus; species Phymorhynchus buccinoides. Next base: position 47,154,837 of record CM065705.1, on the reverse strand, counting down.
CACAATGACACGCAATATAACAGAATGCAACACAATGCCATGCAATATAACAGAATGCAACACAACATAACAGAATGCAACACAATACAACATAACACAATACAACAGAATGCAACACAATACAACATAACACAATACAACAGAATGCAACACAATACAACATAACACAATACAACAGAATGCAACACAATACAACATAACACAATACAACAGAATGCAACACAATACAACATAACACAATACAACAGAATGCAACACAATACAACATAACACAATACAACAGAATGCAACACAATACAACATAACACAATACAACAGAATGCAACACAATACAACATAACACAATACAACAGAATGCAACACAATACAACATAACACAATACAACACAACACAACACAATACAACATAACACAATACAACAGAATGCAACACAATACAACATAACACAATACAACAGAATGCAACACAATACAACAGAATGCAGTATACCATCAATGGTCACACTCTTCATGGGGTCTGGTTCTAGGAATGGTCATCTGATTTCTCCAAGTCCAAGCCTTAGTAGTCCAGACACTAACAGGCACAGATGGTGAAACATAATGTCCACCATATCTCACTACAATGTGCACATAATGTGCACCATATCTCACTACAATGTGCACATAATGTCCACCATATCTCACTACAATGTGCACATAATGTCCACCATATCTCACTACAATGTGCACATAATGTCCACCATATCTCACTGCAATGTGCACATAATGTCCACCATATCTCACTACAATGTGCACATAATGTCCACCATATCTCACTACAGTGTGCACATAATGTCCACCATATCTCACTGCAATGTGCACATAATGTCCACCATATCTCACTACAATGTGCACATAATGTCCACCATATCTCACTACAATGTGCACATAATGTGCACCATATCTCACTACAATGTGCACATAATGTCCACCATATCTCACTGCAATGTGCACATAATGTCCACCATATCTCACTACAATGTGCACATCATGTCCACCATATCTCACTACAGTGTGCACATAATGTCCACCATATCTCACTACAATGTGCACATAATGTCCACCATATCTCACTACAATGTGCACATAATGTCCACCATATCTCACTACAATGTGCACATAATGTCCACCATATCTCACTACAATGTGCACATCATGTCCACCATATCTCACTACAGTGTGCACATAATGTCCACCATATCTCACTACAATGTGCACATCATGTCCACCATATCTCACTACAATGTGCACATCATGTCCACCATATCTCACTACAATGTGCACATCATGTCCACCATATCTCACTACAGTGTGCACATAATGTCCACCATATCTCACTACAGTGTGCACATAATGTCCACCATATCTCACTACAATGTGCACATAATGTCCACCATATCTCACTACAATGTGCACATCATGTCCACCATATCTCACTACAATGTGCACATAATGTCCACCATATCTCACTACAATGTGCACATAATGTCCACCATATCTCACTACAATGTGCACATAATGTCCACCATATCTCACTACAATGTGCACATAATGTCCACCATATCTCACTACAATGTGCACATAATGTCCACCATATCTCACTACAATGTGCACATAATGTCCACCATATCTCACTACAATGTGCACATAATGTCCACCATATCTCACTACAATGTGCACATAATGTCCACCATATCTCACTACAATGTGCACATAATGTCCACCATATCTCACTACAATGTGCACATAATGTCCACCATATCTCACTACAGTGTGCACATAATGTCCACCATATCTCACTACAATGTGCACATCATGTCCACCATATCTCACTACAATGTGCACATAATGTCCACCATATCTCACTACAATGTGCACATAATGTCCACCATATCTCACTACAATGTGCACATAATGTCCACCATATCTCACTACAATGTGCACATCATGTCCACCATATCTCACTACAATGTGCACATAATGTCCACCATATCTCACTACAATGTGCACATCATGTCCACCATATCTCACTACAATGTGCACATAATGTCCACCATATCTCACTACAGTGTGCACATAATGTCCACCATATCTCACTACAATGTGCACATCATGTCCACCATATCTCACTACAATGTGCACATAATGTCCACCATATCTCACTACAATGTGCATCCACACTCTACCCCCCACCTTCCTTTAGGCACAGTTCATTCAGTAGTCCATGGTCCAGACTGTACCCCCCACCTTCCTTTAGGCACAGTTCATTCAGTAGTCCATGATCCAGACTGTACCCCCCAAACATATCACTACAATGTGCACAGTACAACACTAACACCCACCTTCCTTTAGGCACAGTTCATTCAGTAGTCCATGATCCAGACTGTACCCCCACCTTCCTTTAGGCACAGTTCATTCAGTAGTCCATGATCCAGACTGTACCCCCACCTTCCTTTAGGCACAGTTCATTCAGTAGTCCATGATCCAGACTGTTACCCCCCAAACATATCACTACAATGTGCACAGTACAACACTAACACCCACCTTCCTTTAGGCACAGTTCATTCAGTAGTCCATGATCCAGACTGTACCCCCCACCTTCCTTTAGGCACAGTTCATTCAGTAGTCCATGATCCAGACTGTTACCCCCCAAACATATCACTACAATGTGCACAGTACACCAACACCCACCTTCCTTTAGGCACAGTTCCATTAGGTGTGATAAGCGTCCACTGTCCACTCAGAGTATTATATCTCCACATGTCGTTGAGTAGTCCATGGTCCAGACTGTACCCCCCAAACAAATAAAGGTGGTGATCCCCGCATGACACCAGCGTGTGGCCCACACGGGGGCAGGGTGCCGACGTATCCCGGCCCAAGCGGCTGTAGTCTATTAATAGCTCCACATGAGGGTTGGCTCCGATGTTGATGCTGCAGTCTTTGCCCGAGTAGTTGGCATGGCAACGGCACATTCGATACACCTGAAATCACAGAATGCAATCTCTAAGTGGGTTACCATGGAAAGACTTTTCCTAACTGACCACAGTATCAATTAAAGAAATCACAGAATGCAACCTCTAAGTGGGTTACCATGGAAAGACTTTTCCTAACTGACCACAGTTGCGTTCAAAAGGGACACAAACATGAGACCTACTTGTGCACTCCAGGTTCACAGAACAAAGCGACAATACTGACACAGCGTCCACCATCCATGCTGGTAATCAACCCTGCAACCAAAAGAACTGCAAAACCTGTCCTTTCATAGATCCCAACCTCAACTTCCGTGGCACAAACGGACATTTCATTGTGCGAAGCCATTTTTCCTGCCGTTCAGAAAATCTCATCTACATAATAACATGTACCCAATGTTCTGCACTGTATGTGGGTGAGACCTACCGTAGCCTGAACGAATCTCATCTACATAATAACATGTACCCAATGTTCTGCACTGTATGTGGGTGAGACCTACCGTAGCCTGAACGAATCTCATCTACATAATAACATGTACCCAATGTTCTGCACTGTATGTGGGCGAGACCTACCGTAGCCTGAACGAATCTCATCTACATAATAACATGTACCCAATGTTCTGCACTGTATGTGGGCGAGACCTACCGTAGCCTGAACGAATCTCATCTACATAATAACATGTACCCAATGTTCTGCACTGTATGTGGGCGAGACCTACCGTAGCCTGAACGAATCTCATCTACATAATAACATGTACCCAATGTTCTGCACTGTATGTGGGCGAGACCTACCGAAGCCTGAACGAATCTCATCTACATAATAACATGTACCCAATGTTCTGCACTGTATGTGGGCGAGACCTACCGTAGCCTGAACGAACGTTTTGTGGAACATGAGCGAGCCATACGCCTGAAATATCAAACGTCAGTTGCTTGTCATTTTGCCCAACCCGCCCATGATTTCAAGATACATATAAAAATCGCCGCGGTTTGGAGCAACCCCAAAGACAGCCCAAATCGGAAGTATATGGAGTCGTTGCATATCAAAAAGCTAGGAACAGTTCAACCCGATGGCATGAATATCTGTCAATAACATTTTGCTGTATTCCCTTAGTCTTCATGAACTTTTTCCAGGGTTACCCCTCCATGGGATGAAAATCTATTTTTCGAAGTGAAAAATTTACATGATTTGATGCTACTATGTAACAACATTTCCAGCCTTCCCATCAACCTTGTGCCCAGGGCAGACCTGTTTACCCCCTACACAAGTCTTGAGTAGTCTGGATAGCTGAAATGAGTAGTTTTGGTGCAAAATGTGTAGTTTTATTCATTAAACCATTAAACAATGTTCACTAAAAATGAGTAGTAAACCGCATTATTTTCAATGTTGAAGAGTAGTAGAGGTCCAAATTGAGTAGAATACTACTCCCAAAGAGTAGAGTGGACAGGTCTGCCAGGGAGTCTCGTCTCCCCTCCTTCTACTTTCTCCTGTCCACTTATGCCTCCTTGATTTCCTGATGTGCTTACCTTGCATCATGAGAAACACCTCCTGCTCCTCTCTTTCTCTCCTTTTTTCTCTCTCTCTCTCTCTCTCTCCCCCCGCTCTTTTGGTTTATATGCTCTCTTTCCCCACCCCCTCTCTCTCTCTCTCTCTCACTCTCTCTCTCTCACTCCTTCTCTTCAGTCTATACACTCTCTCTCTCCCTCCCTCTCTCTCTCTCTCTCTTGTGTTTCTCCTTCTCCTCTTTTCCTACCACCCCTTTTCATCTCTCAGTTTTCTTGGTGTTTAACACCTCCCCCCCCCCCCCCCCCCCCCCCCCCCCCGTTGGCATGAACAACCTTTCGTATCTTTTTAACACTTTTTATTTCCACGTGATATTTTTTGTTTTCTTTTCCTCTCTTTGGTGAGCATTGTTCTTTCATATTTTACTGTGAACTCTGTTCATTTGTTTTGAGGACTTTGGGAGTTTGTTCGTTTTCCTACCTTGATTTTGTTCTCATTTTCTTTTTGCACCTTTGAAGGGTCTGTGACCCGAAGTATTGTGTCATTAAATTATCTCCAAGTCAAATTACAGTGGGTTACCATGGAAAGACTTTTCCTAACTGACCACAGTATCAATTAAAGAAATCACAGAATCCAATCTCTAAGGGGGTTACCATGGAAAGACTTTTCCTAACTGACCACAGTATCAATTAAAGAAATCACAGAATCCAATCTCTAAGGGGGTTACCATGGAAAGACTTTTCCTAACTGACCACAGTATCAATTAAAGAAATCACAGAATCCAATCTCTAAGGGGGTTACCATGGACAGACTTTTCCTAACTGACCACAGTATCAATTAAAGAAATCACAGAATCCAATCTCTAAGTGGGTTACCATGGAAAGACTTTTCCTAACTGACCACAGTATCAATTAAAGAAATCACAGAATCCAATCTCTAAGGGGGTTACCATGGAAAGACTTTTCCTAACTGACCATGGTATCAATTTAACCCATTTCTTAGCATGCAGCTTCACAACCCTAACCCTAATCCTAACTGACCACAATATCAATTTAACCCATTTCTTAGCATGCAGTTTCACATGTGTGTAGCTTAAATCGAAGATACCAGATCCCAAAAGCAAGAAATGGATTGCTTTTTACATCCAGCGACAGTCACTTTATCTGTTTTTATTTTCACAGCACTGTTGCTCGTATCTGTAGTTTTATACACAGAGTGTTTGTTTCCACAAAAGTGAACACCTTCGTTTCAACATCGAGATCTAATTTCTAGTTGCTGTCAAAAGTGACTGCATAGTTCATTTGCTGTCAAAACTTTCATACAACATTTTCAATATAATTATTTTGAGAAATTAGTTATTCTTCATTTATCGAAATTTGAAAAGTTCCACTGGGTTTTGGAGCGATGAAACATGCTTCCTCCTTGCAGGCTACAAAGTGCATGGGAACAAAGGACTCCTTTGTCAGGAGGATAATAAAGCTTCCTCCTTGCAGGCTGCAAAGTGCATGGGAACAAAGGACTCCTTTGTCAGGAGGATAATAAAGCTTCCTCCATGCAGGCTACAAAGTGCATGGGAACCAATGACTCCTTTGTCAGGAGGATAATAAAGCTTCCTCCATGCAGGCTACAAAGTGCATGGGAACAAAGGACTCCTTTGTCAGGAGGATAATAAAGCTTCCTCCATGCAGGCTGCAAAGTGCATGGGAACAAAGGACTCCTTTGTCAGGAGGATAATAAAGCTTCCTCCATGCAGGCTGCAAAGTGCATGGGAACAAAGGACTCCTTTGTCAGGAGGATAATAAAGCTTCCTCCTTGCAGGCTGCAAAGTGCATGGGAACAAAGGACTCCTTTGTCAGGAGGATAATAAAGCTTCCTCCATGCAGGCTGCAAAGTGCATGGGAACAAAGGACTCCTTTGTCAGGAGGATAATAAAGCTTCCTCCATGCAGGCTGCAAAGTGCATGGGAACAAAGGACTCCTTTGTCAGGAGGATAATAAAGCTTCCTCCATGCAGGCTACAAAGTGCATGGGAACAAAGGACTCCTTTGTCAGGAGGATAATAAAGCTTCCTCCATGCAGGCTGCAAAGTGCATGGGAACAAAGGACTCCTTTGTCAGGAGGATAATAAAGCTTCCTCCATGCAGGCTGCAAAGTGCATGGGAACAAAGGACTCCTTTGTCAGGAGGATAATAAAGCTTCCTCCATGCAGGCTACAAAGTGCATGGGAACCAATGACTCCTTTGTCAGGAGGATAATAAAGCTTCCTCCATGCAGGCTGCAAAGTGCATGGGAACAAAGGACTCCTTTGTCAGGAGGATAATAAAGCTTCCTCCATGCAGGCTGCAAAGTGCATGGGAACAAAGGACTCCTTTGTCAGGAGGATAATAAAGCTTCCTCCATGCAGGCTGCAAAGTGCATGGGAACAAAGGACTCCTTTGTCAGGAGGATAATAAAGCTTCCTCCATGCAGGCTGCAAAGTGCATGGGAACAAAGGACTCCTTTGTCAGGAGGATAATAAAGCTTCCTCCATGCAGGCTACAAAGTGCATGGGAACAAAGGACTCCTTTGTCAGGAGGATAATAAAGCTTCCTCCATGCAGGCTGCAAAGTGCATGGGAACAAAGGACTCCTTTGTCAGGAGGATAATAAAGCTTCCTCCATGCAGGCTACAAAGTGCATGGGAACAAAGGACTCCTTTGTCAGGAGGATAATAAAGCTTCCTCCATGCAGGCTGCAAAGTGCATGGGAACAAAGGACTCCTTTGTCAGGAGGATAATAAAGCTTCCTCCATGCAGGCTGCAAAGTGCATGGGAACAAAGGACTGCTTTGTCAGGAGGATAATAACAGACAACAATAACAACACAAAAGAATGATATTAACCACTCACCATATCATACATAACAATACTACAACTCAATGTGTCACACCTCCCCTGCCCCTTGAGCTCATAACACATCTCCTGTTGACACCCATATCAACAACAATAACAACATTACAACTCACTGTGTCACTTCCCCTGCCCCTTGTGCTCATAACACATCTCCTGCTGACACCCATATCAACAACAATAACAACATTACAACTCACCATGTCACACTTCCCCTGCCCCTTGTGCTCATAACACATCTCCTGCTGACACCCATATCAACAACAATAACAACATTACAACTCACCGTGTCACACTTCATAACACATCTCCTGCTGACACCCATAACAACAACAACAACAATATTACAACTCACCGTGTCACACTTCATAACACATCTCCTGCTGACACCCATAACAACAATAACAACAATACAACTCACTGTGTCACACTTCATAACACATCTCCTGCTGACACCCATAACAACAACAATAACAACAATACAACTCACTGTGTCACACTTCATAACACATCTCCTGCTGACACCCATAACAACAACAATAACAACAATATTACAACTCACTGTGTCACACTTCATAACACATCTCCTGCTGACACCCATAACAACAACAATAACAACAATATTACAACTCACTGTGTCACACTTCATAACACATCTCCTGCTGACACCCATATCAACAACAATAACAATACAACTCACTGTGTCACACTTCATAACACATCTCCAGCTGACACCCATATCAACAACAATAACAACAATATTACAACTCACCGTGTCACACTTCATAACACATCTCCAGCTGACACCCATATCAACAACAATAACAACAATATTACAACTCACTGTGTCACACTTCATAACACATCTCCAGCTGACACCCATATCAACAACAATAACAACAATATTACAACTCACTGTGTCACACTTCATAACACATCTCCTGCTGACACCCATATCAACAACAATAACAACAATACAACTCACTGTGTCACACTTCATAACACATCTCCAGCTGACACCCATATCAACAACAATAACAACAATATCACAACTCACTGTGTCACACTTCATAACACATCTCCTGCTGACACCCATATCAACAACAATAACAACAATACAACTCACTGTGTCACACTTCATAACACATCTCCAGCTGACACCCATATCAACAACAATAACAACAATATTACAACTCACCGTGTCACACTTCATAACACATCTCCTGCTGACACCCATATCAACAACAATAACAACAATATTACAACTCACCGTGTCACACTTCATAACACATCTCCTGTTGACACCCATATCAACAACAATAACAACAATATTACAACTCACTGTGTCACACTTCATAACACACCTCCAGCTGACACCCATATCAACAACAATAACAACAATATTACAACTCACTGTGTCACACTTCATAACACATCTCCTGCTGACACCCATATCAACAACAATAACAACAATACAACTCACCGTGTCACACTTCATAACACATCTCCTGTTGACACCCATATCAACAACAACAACAATATTACAACTCACTGTGTCACACTTCATAACACATCTCCTGCTGACACCCATATCAACAACAATAACAACAATACAACTCACTGTGTCACACTTCATAACACATCTCCTGTTGACACCCATATCAACAACAACAACAATATTACAACTCACTGTGTCACACTTCATAACACACCTCCAGCTGACACCCATATCAACAACAATAACAACAATACAACTCACTGTGTCACACTTCATAACACATCTCCTGCTGACACCCATATCAACAACAATAACAACATATCAACAACAATAACAACAATATTACAACTCACTGTGTCACACTTCATAACACATCTCCAGCTGACACCCATATCAACAACAATAACAACAATACAACTCACTGTGTCACACTTCATAACACATCTCCTGTTGACACCCATATCAACAACAATAACAACATATCAACAACAATCAACAATATTACAACTCACTGTGTCACACTTCATAACACATCTCCTGCTGACACCCATATCAACAACAATAACAACAATACAACTCACTGTGTCACACTTCATAACACATCTCCTGTTGACACCCATATCAACAACAATAACAACATATCAACAACAATAACAACAATATTACAACTCACTGTGTCACACTTCATAACACATCTCCTGCTGACACCCATATCAACAACAATAACAACAATATTACAACTCACTGTGTCACACTTCATAACACATCTCCAGCTGACACCCATATCAACAACAATAACAACAATATTACAACTCACTGTGTCACACTTCATAACACATCTCCAGCTGACACCCATATCAACAACAATAACAACAATACAACTCACTGTGTCACACTTCATAACACATCTCCAGCTGACACCCATATCAACAACAATAACAACAATATTACAACTCACCGTGTCACACTTCATAACACATCTCCAGCTGACACCCATATCAACAACAATAACAACAATATTACAACTCACTGTGTCACACTTCATAACACATCTCCTGCTGACACCCATATCAACAACAATAACAACAATATTACAACTCACTGTGTCACACTTCCCCTGTCCTCTGTGCTCATAGCACTGGTGGGGACACATCTCCTGTTGACACCCATATCAACAACAATAACAACAATATTACAACTCACTGTGTCACACTTCCCCTGTCCTCTGTGCTCATAGCACTGGTGGGGACACATCTCCTGTTGACACCCCGGCCCAAAGAATCCAGGGGGACAGGTGCAGCGGCCCTGGAAACAGGTGAAGGTCCAGGTGTCGTCCACCGCACACTGACCGCTGCAGGTCTCTGGACGATACGTGGCATTGAACCCTCCAGTTCTGGACACTGCAGTGATAATGACAATAAACATAATGATGATAATAATGGAAACAGGTGAAGGTCCAGGTGTCGTCCACCGCACACTGACCGCTGCAGGTCTCTGGACAATACGTGGCATTGAACCCTCCAGTTCTGGACACTGCAGTGATAATGACAATAAACATAATGATGATAATAATGGAAACAGGTGAAGGTCCAGGTGTCGTCCACCGCACACTGACCGCTGCAGGTCTCTGGACGACACGTGGCATTGAACCCTCCAGTTCTGGACACTGAACAAACTCCAGGCAATAGTTTAACATGGAAACAAAATAGCAACAAACACCAGGCAATAGTTTAACATGGAAACAAAATAGCAACAAACTCCAGGCAATAGTTTAACAGGAAACAAAATAGCAACAAACACCAGGCAAAAGTTTAACATGGAAACAAAATAGCAACAAACTCCAGGCAATAGTTTAACATGGAAACAAAATAGCAACAAACTCCAGGCAATAGTTTAACAGAACATGGAAACAAAATAGCAACAAACACGATCGCGGGTGATCAGAATTCAAGGGAAAGAACTGTTAGGAGTTAAGAAACGTCAGAGTTATAAAGCCCCGTTTCCCGTTGGCGCTGCTGTGAGAGTGACACGCTCTCCCTAGTAACGGTAATGCCTAGTAACGGTAACGCCAAGTACTGGTAACACTGAGTACAGCAAACCTGAAGCCCCGTTTCCGTTGCTCTGAGAGTGATGCGCTCTCCCTAGTAACAGTAACGCCTAGTAACGGTAACGCCAAGTACTGGTAACGCTGAGTACAGCAAATTTGAAGCGATTCGGTTAAGAAACGGCGGAGTTATAAGGCCCTGTTTCCCGTTGGCGCTGCTCAGAGAGTGACGCGCTCTCCCGATTCTCTTCAAATTTGCTGCCAGGCTTCGCCCCTACCACAGCAAGCCTGACAGCAAATGTGAAGCGATTCGGTTAAAAAACGGCGGAGTTATTTGTGAAAAGGTCAAGCGGCGTATATCGCGCGCGTTTCTGCATCAATTCGCTTCCGGTTTGGCACACAGATAGTCACCGTCCCCGGTCATCTACCTGCCAAATTTGAAGGTAATCAGTCCATAAATACCGGAGATACGGGCAACAAGAGGCCGGTGGATACAAACCGCGCAAATGACACGGCCGCCTTGGTTGCCGTTGCCATCGCCCCGTTAGGGCTCACAGCAAATTTGAAGCGATTCGTTCGAAAAACGGTGGAGTTATAAGGCCCAATTTGTGTTTCAGACAGACAGACACACACACGGACGGACACTTGGCTTTTTATTATATGATGGAAACAAAATAGCAACAAACTCCAGGCAATAGTTTAACAGAACATAGAAACAAAATAGCAACAAACTCCAGGTAATAGTTAAACATGGAAACAAAATAGCAACAAACTCCAGGTAATAGTTAAACATGGAAACAAAATAGCAACAAACTCCAGGTAATAGTTAAACATGGAAACAAAATAGCAACAAACTCCAGGTAATAGTTAAACATGGAAACAAAATAGCAACAAACTCCAGGCAAGAGTTTAACATGGAAACAAAATAGCAACAAACTCCAGGCAAGTGTTTAACATGGAAACAAAATAGCAACAAACTCCAGGCAAGTGTTTAACATGGAAACAAAATAGCAACAAACTCCAGGCAAGTGTTTAACATGGAAACAAAATAGCAACAAACTCCAGGCAAGTGTTTAACATGGAAACAAAATAGCAACAAACTCCAGGCAAGTGTTTAACATGGAAACAAAATAGCAACAAACTCCAGGCAAGTGTTTAACATGGAAACAAAATAGCAACAAACTCCAGGCAAGTGTTTAACATGGAAACAAAATAGCAACAAACTCCAGGCAAGTGTTTAACATGGAAACAAAATAGCAACAAACTCCAGGCAAGTGTTTAACATGGAAACAAAATAGCAACAAACTCCAGGCAAGTGTTTAACATGGAAACAAAATAGCAACAAACTCCAGGCAAGTGTTTAACATGGAAACAAAATAGCAACAAACTCCAGGCAAGTGTTTAACATGGAAACAAAATAGCAACAAACTCCAGGCAAGTGTTTAACATGGAAACAAAATAGCAACAAACTCCAGGCAAGTGTTTAACATGGAAACAAAATAGCAACAAACTCCAGGCAAGTGTTTAACATGGAAACAAAATAGCAACAAACTCCAGGCAAGTGTTTAACATGGAAACAAAATAGCAACAAACTCCAGGCAAGTGTTTAACATGGAAACAAAATAGCAACAAACTCCAGGCAATAGTCTAACAGATTAAACCAAAGAAAAACATGGCCTACACTGTTTGAAATCCATAAAACAAACAAAACATAACCTACACTGTTTGAAATCCATAAAACAAACAAAACATGGCCTACACTGTTTGAAATCCATAAAACAAACAAAACATAACCTACACTGTTTGAAATCCATGGCAACAAACAAAACATAGCCTACACTGTTTGAAATCCATGGCAACAAACAAAACATAACCTACACTGTTTGAAATCCATAAAACAAACAAAACATGGCCTACACTGTTTGAAATCCATGGCAACAAACAAAACATAGCCTACACTGTTTGAAATCCATGGCAACAAACAAAACATAACCTACACTGTTTGAAATCCATGGCAACAAACAAAACATAACCTACACTGTTTGAAATCCATGGCAACAAACAAAACATAGCCTACACTGTTTGAAATCCATGGCAACAAACAAAACATAACCTACACTGTTTGAAATCCATAAAACAAACAAAACATGGCCTACACTGTTTGAAATCCATAAAACAAACAAAACATAACCTACACTGTTTGAAATCCATAAAACAAACAAAACATGGCCTACACTGTTTGAAATCCATGGCAACAAACAAAACATAACCTACACTGTTTGAAATCCATAAAACAAACAAAACATGGCCTACACTGTTTGAAATCCATGGCAACAAACAAAACATAACCTACACTGTTTGAAATCCATAAAACAAACAAAACATGGCCTACACTGTTTGAAATCCATGGCAACAAACAAAACATAACCTACACTGTTTGAAATCCATAAAACAAACAAAACATGGCCTACACTGTTTGAAATCCATGGCAACAAACAAAACATAACCTACACTGTTTGAAATCCATAAAACAAACAAAACATGGCCTACACTGTTTGAAATCCATGGCAACAAACAAAACATAGCCTACACTGTTTGAAATCCATGGCAACAAACAAAACATAACCTACACTGTTTGAAATCCATAAAACAAACAAAACATGGCCTACACTGTTTGAAATCCATGGCAACAAACAAAACATAACCTACACTGTTTGAAATCCATGGCAACAAACAAAACATAACCTACACTGTTTGAAATCCATGGCAACAAACAAAACATAGCCTACACTGTTTGAAATCCATGGCAACAAACAAAACATAACCTACACTGTTTGAAATCCATAAAACAAACAAAACATGGCCTACACTGTTTGAAATCCATAAAACAAACAAAACATAACCTACACTGTTTGAAATCCATAAAACAAACAAAACATGGCCTACACTGTTTGAAATCCATGGCAACAAACAAAACATAACCTACACTGTTTGAAATCCATAAAACAAACAAAACATGGCCCACACTGTTTGAAATCCATGGCAACAAACAAAACATAACCTACACTGTTTGAAATCCATAAAACAAACAAAACATGGCCTACACTGTTTGAAATCCATGGCAACAAACAAAACATAGCCTACACTGTTTGAAATCCATGGCAACAAACAAAACATGGCCTACACTGTTTGAAATCCATAAAACAAACAAAACATGGCCTACACTGTTTGAAATCCATGGCAACAAACAAAACATGGCCTACACTGTTTGAAATCCATGGCAACAAACAAAACATGGCCTACACTGTTTGAAATCCATAAAACAAACAAAACATGGCCTACACTGTTTGAAATCCATAAAACAAACAAAACATAACCTACACTGTTTGAAATCCATAAAACAAACAAAACATGGCCTACACTGTTTGAAATCCATAAAACAAACAAAACATGGCCTACACTGTTTGAAATCCATAAAACAAACAAAACATAACCTACACTGTTTGAAATCCATGGCAACAAACAAAACATAACCTACACTGTTTGAAATCCATAAAACAAACAAAACATGGCCTACACTGTTTGAAATCCATGGCAACAAACAAAACATAACCTACACTGTTTGAAATCCATGGCAACAAACAAAACATAACCTACACTGTTTGAAATCCATGGCAACAAACAAAACATGGCCTACACTGTTTGAAATCCATGGCAACAAACAAAACATAACCTACACTGTTTGAAATCCATAAAACAAACAAAACATGGCCTACACTGTTTGAAATCCATGGCAACAAACAAAACATAACCTACACTGTTTGAAATCCATAAAACAAACAAAACATGGCCTACACTGTTTGAAATCCATGGCAACAAACAAAACATAACCTACACTGTTTGAAATCCATAAAACAAACAAAACATGGCCTACACTGTTTGAAATCCATGGCAACAAACAAAACATAACCTACACTGTTTGAAATCCATAAAACAAACAAAACATGGCCTACACTGTTTGAAATCCATGGCAACAAACAAAACATAACCTACACTGTTTGAAATCCATAAAACAAACAAAACATGGCCTACACTGTTTGAAATCCATGGCAACAAACAAAACATAACCTACACTGTTTGAAATCCATAAAACAAACAAAACATGGCCTACACTGTTTGAAATCCATGGCAACAAACAAAACATAGCCTACACTGTTTGAAATCCATGGCAACAAACAAAACATAACCTACACTGTTTGAAATCCATAAAACAAACAAAACATGGCCTACACTGTTTGAAATCCATGGCAACAAACAAAACATAACCTACACTGTTTGAAATCCATAAAACAAACAAAACATGGCCTACACTGTTTGAAATCCATGGCAACAAACAAAACATAGCCTACACTGTTTGAAATCCATGGCAACAAACAAAACATAACCTACACTGTTTGAAATCCATAAAACAAACAAAACATGGCCTACACTGTTTGAAATCCATGGCAACAAACAAAACATAGCCTACACTGTTTGAAATCCATGGCAACAAACAAAACATGGCCTACACTGTTTGAAATCCATGGCAACAAACAAAACATGGCCTACACTGAAATCCATAAAACAAACAAAACATGGCCCACACTGTTTGAAATCCATGGCAACAAACAAAACATGGCCTACACTGCTTGAAATCCATGGCAACAAACAAAACCGAAAAAACATAGCCTACACTGTTTGAAATCCATGGCAACAAACTTACAACCAGCATGGAGATATTTCTTCACAGCTTAACAATATTTGTTTACTTTTTGACGATTCAGAATTAGAGGGGGGGGGGACATTCCGACAAATTAGCAATAAATTCAAAATTAGTATAAGAAGCCAAACGCCTGCGACTTTGCAGGCAAATCTCCAACACACACAACTTACTCAGTAGATTGGCCTCAAAGATGACGGTGACAGTGCCGGAATAGGCATACACAGTGACGTCCCTTCCTGGGTTGATGCCACAGATTGAGGCCAGATGATGAGCCGACGATGATCGAGAACCGTTGATGTGGGGAGGTATACCATCATACACCTGAATGGCGTCCTGGAAAATAACCATAACAATGATAACTAGAGGGCTTATGTTTGCCTGTTGAGAGCAAACATGACAGGATTCCCCCCCTAAACAGCCATTTGCAAGATATTCAATATTAAAACTTTCTCCGCTTTCGGTTCGAATTTATGACGAAAGTATTGCAATGTTACTCTTTAGTAAATACTGAAAATATGAAAGTATTGCACTGTTACTCTTTAGTAAAGACTAAAAATATGAAAGTATTCCATGCAGCCGTCTTCAAGTTATTCAAGATTAAAGTTTTGCCAAAATTTGCAATTTGTTGCCATATTTCGGCCACATTTTGGCTAATCGGTTTTTATATTGCAAATCTAGCATTAGCATAATGTCCTTCAATTTTCCTGCAAATTTCAGAGAAATCGGATGACAAATAAAAAAATTCCATAAATGGGAATAAGTGAAAGTAACACAACCAAATTTACATAAATTTGAATAACTTCCAAACTAAAAAACATATAACCAAACTCCTTTCCGACCTGGGCCAACATAAGAGCTATAGCATTCAGTAGTTAACTTTGTGACGTCACTTCCGGTTTTGGCTATTCCATGAGCCAAATGAAAGCTGCTCGTTCCTAGCTGGAGCACTTCTGGTTCGTACGTCCGGTTTGGCTTTAGAATGAAAATGTTGGAAATCTACTTTTAAGTAAATGCTGAAAATATGAACAAAGTCCGTTCAGACGTTTTTGAGATATTCTAGATTGAAATTTCGCCAATTTTGCAGTTTTTTTGCCATATTTTGCCGATAATTTGGCAACATCATTTAATATTTTTAATTTCTTATTCCTACATATTCCTGCAACTTTTCTGAAAATTTGAGCTAAATCGGACCCCCCCAAAAAAAGGAAGAAAAAGAAAAAAAAGAATTCTTACCAAAGCAAAAGTATTCTCCCTAAAGGGGAGATAATCTTAATAATAATGATAACTGATAATAATAATAACGATGATGATCATGATGATGATAATAAAGATAATAATGATGCTTAAATAACTAGAGGGCTTATGTTTGCATTTAAGAGCAAACATGACAGGATTCTCCCCTCAAACAGCCATTTGCAAGTTATCCAATATTAAAATTTGGCTAAATTTGGCCTTTTTCGTCTCTACTTCCGGTTGGCATTTCCGGTTCAAATTTATAACAAAAGTATTGCAATGTAACTCTTTAACAAATATTGAAAATATGAAAAGTTCAAAACACAAACATACACACACACAGCAAAGGTGATCTTGGCCACATCGTATCACGGTTTCCTCTCGCTGTTGGCGTGGCACACACCACATCATATCTCTATCTACATCTCTATCTCTCACCTGTCCACACTCTATCTGCATGTCTCCCTCCACAGTAAAGGCGATGATCTTGGCCACATCGTATCACGGTTTACTCTCGCTGTTGGCGTGGCACACACCACATCATATCTCTATCTACATCTCTATCTCTCACCTGTCCACACTCTATCTGCATGTCTCCCTCCACAGTAAAGGCGATGATCTTGGCCACATCGTATCACGGTTTACTCTCGCTGTTGGCGTGGCACACACCACATCATATCTCTATCTACATCTCTATCTCTCACCTGTCCACACTCTATCTGCATGTCTCCCTCCACAGTAAAGGCGATGATCTTGGCCACATCGTATCACGGTTTACTCTCGCTGTTGGCGTGGCACACACCACATCATATCTCTATCTACATCTCTATCTCTCACCTGTCCACACTCTATCTGCATGTCTCCCTCCACAGTAAAGGCGATGATCTTGGCCACATCGTATCGCGGTTTCCTCTCGCTGTTGGCGTGGAACACAGTCAGTATCCACAGGCAGTAGGCATGGGACGCATCACGCACACCACGACCCCTGTACGACCCCAAGCCTCCTTCTGAGATCTCCGTGTAGATCGACCGGCCGTCACACTGTCGATAGCACTTGCCTCCGTTCCTGAAAACATCATAATAGTGAAATAGTAAAATACGGAGATAAATTATTATTGAAACATGACTTTTATTATACACCAAGCCTCCTCCGTGACACTGTCGATAGCACTTGCCTCCGTTCCTGAAAATTATTATTAAAACATGATTGCTTTATAATACACCAAGCCTCCTTCTGAGATCTCTGTGTAGATTGATCGACTGTGACACTGTCGATAGCACTTGCCTCCGTTCCTGAAATCAATCAAAAATAGATACAGTATTATAACAGACACATGACATACTGTAGAATCAATCCAATATAGATACAGTATTATAACACATGACATACTGTAGAATCAATCCAATATAGATACAGTATTATAACACATGACATACTGTAGAATCAATCCAATATAGATACAGTATTATAACAGACACATGACATACTGTAGAATCAATCCAATATAGATACAGTATTATAACACATGACATACTGTAGAATCAATCCAATATAGATACAGTATTATAACAGACACATGACATACTGTAGAATCAATCCAATATAGATACAGTATTATAACACATGACATACTGTAGAATCAATCCAATATAGATACAGTATTATAACACATAACATACTGTAGAATCAATCCAATATAGATACAGTATTATAACACATGACATACTGTAGAATCAATCCAATATAGATACAGTATTATAACAGACACATGACATACTGTAGAATCAATCCAATATAGATACAGTATTATAACACATGACATACTGTAGAATCAATCCAATATAGATACAGTATTATAACACATGACATACTGTAGAATCAATCCAATATAGATACAGTACTATAACAGACACATGACATACTGTAGAATCAATCCAATATAGATACAGTATTATAACACATGACATACTGTAGAATCAATCCAATATAGATACAGTATTATAACACATGACATACTGTAGAATCAATCCAATATAGATACAGTATTATAACACATGACATACTGTAGAATCAATCCAATATAGATACAGTACTATAACAGACACATGACATACTGTAGAATCAATCCAATATAGATACAGTATTATAACACATGACATACTGTAGAATCAATCCAATATAGATACAGTATTATAACACATGACATACTATAGAATCAATCCAATATAGATACAGTATTATAACACATGACATACTGTAGAATCAATCCAATATAGATACAGTACTATAACAGACACATGACATACTGTAGAATCAATCCAATATAGATACAGTACTATAACAGACACATGGCATACTGTAGAATCAATCCAATATAGATACAGTACTATAACAGACACATGACATACTGTAGAATCAATCCAATATAGATACAGTATTATAACAGACACATGACATACTGTAGAATCAATCCAATATAGATACAGTATTATAACACATGACATACTGTAGAATCAATCCAATATAGATACAGTACTATAACAGACACATGGCATACTGCACTGTCAGCAGCACATGCGTCTGTTCCAAATAGCATATTTAGTGTCAGTGTCTGAACTCCAACATCCGTTATGATTTTTATTCTGTATCATTTAACCCTGTTGATCCTGATGGTGTTATGATTCTGTATCATTTAACACAGTGCAGCCTGATGGTGTTATGATTCTGTATCATTTAACACAGTGCAGCCTGATGGTGTTATGATTCTGTATCATTTAACCCTGTTGATCCTGATGGTGTTATGATTCTGTATCATTTAACACAGTGCAGCCTGATGGTGTTATGATTCTGTATCATTTAACACAGTGCAGCCTGATGGTGTTATGATTCTGTATCATTTAACACAGTGCAGCCTGATGGTGTTGTGATTCTGTATCATTTAACACAGTGCAGCCTGATGGTGTTATGATTCTGTATCATTTAACACAGTGCAGCCTGATGGTGTTATGATTCTGTATCATTTAACACAGTGCAGCCTGATGGTGTTATGATTCTGTATCATTTAACACAGTGCAGCCTGATGGTGTTATGATTCTGTATCATTTAACACAGTGCAGCCTGATGGTGTTATGATTCTGTATCATTTAACACAGTGCAGCCTGATGGTGTTATGATTCTGTATCATTTAACACAGTGCAGCCTGATGGTGTTGTGATTCTGTATCATTTAACACAGTGCAGCCTGATGGTGTTATTATTCTGTATCATTTAACACAGTGCAGCCTGATGGTGTTATGATTCTGTATCATTTAACACAGTGCAGCCTGATGGTGTTATGATTCTGTATCATTTAACACAGTGCAGCCTGATGGTGTTGTGATTCTGTATCATTTAACACAGTGCAGCCTGATGGTGTTATGATTCTGTATCATTTAACACAGTGCAGCCTGATGGTGTTATGATTCTGTATCATTTAACACAGTGCAGCCTGATGGTGTTATGATTCTGTATCATTTAACACAGTGCAGCCTGATGGTGTTATGATTCTGTATCATTTAACACAGTGCAGCCTGATGGTGTTATGATTCTGTATCATTTAACACAGTGCAGCCTGATGGTGTTATGATTCTGTATCATTTAACACAGTGCAGCCTGATGGTGTTATGATTCTGTATCATTTAACACAGTGCAGCCTGATGGTGTTATGATTCTGTATCATTTAACACAGTGCAGCCTGATGGTGTTATGATTCTGTATCATTTAACACAGTGCAGCCTGATGGTGTTATGATTCTGTATCATTTAACACCCCTGTTGATCCTGATGGTGTTATGATTCTGTATCATTTAACACAGTGCAGCCTGATGGTGTTATGATTCTGTATCATTTAACACAGTGCAGCCTGATGGTGTTATGATTCTGTATCATTTAACACAGTGCAGCCTGATGGTGTTATCTGTATCATGATGGTGTTATGATTCTGTATCATTTAACCCTGTTGATCCTGATGGTGTTGTGATTCTGTATCATTTAACACAGTGCAGCCTGATGGTGTTATGATTCTGTATCATTTAACACAGTGCAGCCTGATGGTGTTATGATTCTGTATCATTTAACACAGTGCAGCCTGATGGTGTTATGATTCTGTATCATTTAACACAGTGCAGCCTGATGGTGTTATGATTCTGTATCATTTAACACAGTGCAGCCTGATGGTGTTATGATTCTGTATCATTTAACACAGTGCAGCCTGATGGTGTTATGATTCTGTATCATTTAACCCAGTTGATCCTGATGGTGTTATGATTCTGTATCATTTAACACAGTGCAGCCTGATGGTGTTATGATTCTGTATCATTTAACACAGTGCAGCCTGATGGTGTTATGATTCTGTATCATTTAACACAGTGCAGCCTGATGGTGTTATGATTCTGTATTATTTAACCCTATTGATCCCTCCTGACGCAGGTCGCAGTGCAGCCTAATGGTGTTATGATTTGAACTATATATTAATTAATGTTTCCTCTCTATTCATTACTTAGGGTTTCCATAGTTTCCCTCCTCACACAGGTCGCAGTGTAGTCCATTAATATCAATATATCTACAATATTGATATTTTGTATTATTTAATATATCTCTCCATCTATTACTTAGGGTTTCCATAGTATCCCTCCTCACACAGGACGCAGTGCAGTCCATATGTTATAATATATTTATGATATTGATATTTTGCATTATTTGCTCTCTATTGATCACCTGGGGTTTCCATAGTATCCCTCCTCACACAGGACGCAGTGCAGTCCATATGTTATAATATATCTATGATATTGATATTTTGCATTATTTGCTCTCTATTGATCACCTGGGGTTTCCATAGTATCCCTCCTCACACAGGACGCAGTGCAGTCCATATGTTATAATATATCTATGATATTGATATTTTGCATTATTTGCTCTCTATTGATCACCTGGGGTTTCCATAGTATCCTTCCTCACACAGCATGCAGTGCAGTCCATATGTTATAATATATCTATGATATTGATATTTTGCATTATTTGCTCTCTATTGATCACCTGGGGTTTCCATAGTATCCCTCCTCACACAGGTCGCAGTGTAGTCCATGGGTATTGTGGGTACAGAAGCACTCCCCGGTGACAGCGTGACATTGGTCGCGACCTTGGTCGCCATGGCCATTACAGTCGCATGGTCGGCAACCTGGAACACAACACAATAACCTTGCACTGTTGATTCTAGGGTTTTAGAAAAGGGAGCCCAGGGCTCCCTTGACTGAAAAGAAGGAGTCCCTTGGCTGAAAGGAAGGAGTCCCTTGACTGAAAAGAAGGAGCCCCTTGGCTGAAAAGAAGGAGTCCATTGGCTGAAAAGAAGGAGCCCCTTGGCTGAAAGGAAGGAGTCCCTTGGCTGAAAAGAAGGTGTCCCTTGGCTGAAAAGAAGGAGTCCCTTGGCTGAAAGGAAGGAGTCCCTTGGCTGAAAAGAAGGAGTCCCTTGGCTGAAATCCCTTGGCTGAAAAGAAGGAGTCCCTTGACTGAAAAGAAGGAGTCCCTTGGCTGAAAAGAAGGAGTCCCTTGGCTGAAAAGAAGGAGTCCCTTGGCTGAAAAGAAGGAGTCCCTTGGCTGAAAAGAAGGAGTCCCTTGGCTGAAAAGAAGGAGTCCCTTGGCTGAAAAGAAGGAGTCCACTTGGCTGAAAAGAAGGAGTCCCTTGGCTGAAAAGAAGGAGTCCACTTGGCTGAAAAGAAGGAGTCCCTTGGCTGAAAAGAAGGAGTCCCTTGGCTGAAAAGAAGGAGTCCACTTGGCTGAAAAGAAGGAGTCCCTTGGCTGAAAGGAAGGAGTCCCTTGGCTGAAAAGAAGGAGTCCCTTGGCTGAAAAGAAGGAGTCCCTTGGCTGAAAAGAAGGAGTCCCTTGGCTGAAAAGAAGGAGTCCCTTGGCTGAAAAGAAGGAGTCCCTTGGCTGAAAAGAAGGAGTCCCTTGGCTGAAAAGAAGGAGTCCCTTGGCTGAAAAGAAGGAGT
>CM065705.1:47119381-47126881 GCA_017654935.2 Phymorhynchus buccinoides | reverse complement strand
CTGTCGAGCATTGAAGAAACTTGGCTGGTAGTTGTACCGGAAATGACAATGCGGACTGACAATTTGTGTGATTGGACAGAGCCAAAGTCCTTGGTCAATCAAAAGCGTTGACAGAATGGATACTCAGTAACTCAGCAATGAGAAGACTATACACACAGCAGCCATGATTACGTACCGTTCGCAATTATATGCGTCCAATTTTTTTTTTAAAGCAGGAATCCCACAAGACCGCACTCTAGAATCAACACTGATGACCTTGGTTGCTATGGAAATACATAGAACAATGACCTTGGTTGTTACGGAAATACATAAAACAAAGACCTTGATTGTTATGGAAATACATAGAATGACCTTGGTTGTTACGGAAATACATAAAACAATGACCTTGGTTGCTTAGGAAATACATAATGCAATGACCTTGGTTGTTACGGACATACATAATACAATGACCTTGGTTGCTACGGAAATACACAAAACAAAGACCTCGGCTATTATGCCCCAAAGCTGCAGCACTTCAGGGTCCAGGGGGTTGCCATAGGCCTCAGGACTACACCACACCAGCCCTAAGGCTGCAGCACTCACCTTCAGGGACCAGGGGGTTGATATAGGCCTCAGGACTACACCACTCCAGCCCTAAGGCTGCAGCACTCACCTTCAGGGTCCAGGGGGTTGCCATAGGCCTCAGGACTACACCACTCCAGCCCTAAGGCTGCAGCACTCACCTTCAGGGACCAGGGGGTTACCATAGGCCTCAGGACTACACCACTCCAGCCCTAAGGCTGCAGCACTCACCTTCAGGGTCCAGGGGGTTGCCATAGGCCTCAGGACTACACCACTCCAGCCCTAAGGCTGCAGCACTCACCTTCAGGGTCCAGGGGGTTGCCATAGGCCTCAGGACTACACCACTCCAGCCCTAAGGCTGCAGCACTCACCTTCAGGGTCCAGGGGGTTGCCATAGGCCTCAGGACTACACCACTCCAGCCCTAAGGCTGCAGCACTCACCTTCAGGGTCCAGGGGGTTGCCATAGGCCTCAGGACTACACCACTCCAGCCCTAAGGCTGCAGCACTCACCTTCAGGATCCAGGGGGTTGCCATAGGCCTCAGGACTACACCACTCCAGCCCTAAAGCTGCAGCACTCACCTTCAGGATCCAGGGGGTTGCCATAGGCCTCAGGACTACACCACTCCAGCCCTAAGGCTGCAGCACTCACCTTCAGGATCCAGGGGGTTGCCATAGGCCTCAGGACTACACCACTCCAGCCCTAAAGCTGCATCACTCACCTTCAGGGTCCAGGGGGTTGCCATAGGCCTCAGGACTACACCACTCCAGCCCTAAGGCTGCAGCACTCACCTTCAGGATCCAGGGGGTTGCCATAGGCCTCAGGACTACACCACTCCAGCCCTAAAGCTGCAGCACTCACCTTCAGGATCCAGGGGGTTGCCATAGGCCTCAGGACTACACCACTCCAGCCCTAAGGCTGCAGCACTCACCTTCAGGATCCAGGGGGTTGCCATAGGCCTCAGGACTACACCACTCCAGCCCTAAAGCTGCATCACTCACCTTCAGGGTCCAGGGGGTTGCCATAGGCCCCAGGACTACACCACTCCAGCCCTAAAGCTGCATCACTCACCTTCAGGGTCCAGGGGGTTGCCATAGGCCCCAGGAACACACCGCTGACAGTGGGGTCCTGTGGTTTGATGCTGACACTGGTCGCACTGTCCCACAGCCTGGCTACAGGTGGAGTGCAGGTTACAGCCACAGCTGTCGTTGCACCGACCTCCTGTCCAGCCCAGCTCACACACACACCCGTAGTCAGGGGGACCAGAGCAGTTGCCATGGATACACTCGTGGAAACACCTGCAAAATGGCATGTCTTATCAGATTATAACAGCTTATATCATGTCATATCACATGATAACAGTTTACATCATGTCATATTATCAGTTATTATGACTTTGCTGTGGGATATTGCTTTTCAAGTCTCTCGAGATAGAATAAAAGCAATATCCCACAGCAAAGTCATAATAACGATTATATACCGATATTTTACCTCTTTCAGATAAAATCAGATGATAATCAAACACGCAACGAAGAAGCGAGACGCCGTGCATGCAGATCTAAAATAATACTAACCACTTCACCGTAGCAAGAAAATCCCACTCATCCACAAATAATATAGTTCTCCAAGTTAGAAAGTCATGAGCTATTTTGATCTTGCACATTGATACATTATGAAAGGAAACTGATTATTAATAGAAACATGAACCTACTGGCATTTGCTGTATAAAAAATAGCCTTTACAATGACATATTCGTTTTACACTGCAATCACAGGCCATAGTTATTGTCATTTCGCCAATGACGAACTTTCAATGATGACGTAATTTCAGTGATTGCGTAAGTTCACTAAGATGGCGTTCTTGGGCGTCCCTGTAAGGAGGCTCTATTTGCAGTGACTATACCTTGAGTATCTGATTGTTATGCACTATTTTCATAATTTGCAATTTCACTAACAGTAGCTCTTTACAAAAAAAATTCTATGTAAAATGTTCATCATAAACAACCTTTTGCATTTATCGGGTTAAAGCATAGGGATAGGAGTATGTTTGGGCTTTTTGTTTTACTAATCATCACTTGATGCAAATAAAGAAAATATGGTTTGAGTACTGCAGATAGTCGCATGCGAGTGTACAAGCCGTGAGATATATAACTGTGACGTCAAGTTTCTAATAGCAACGGTGTATTCTTACACCTTTTCTCACGCACGTTTACACTAAGCCTATGGGTTAATATATGCAAATGATATCTCTGGATATTGTTTTATATCTCACGGCTGGCAGACGTGGGATATATCTTTGGCACTACTTGTACATCGGTATATCACATTATAACAGTTTATATCACGTCATATCACATTTAACAGCTTATATCATGTCATATTACATTATAACAGTTTACATCATGTCATATCACATTTAACAGCTTATATCATGTCATATTACATTATAACAGTTTACATCATGTCATATCACATTTAACAGCTTATATCATGTCATATCACATTATGACAGTTTATATCATGTCATATTACATTATAACAGTTTACATCATGTCATATCACATTTAACAGTTTATATCATGTCATATCACATTTAACAGTTTATATCATGTCATATCACATTTAACAGTTTATATCATGTCATATCACATTATAACAGTTTACATCATGTCATATCACATTTAACAGCTTATATCATGTCATATCACATTATAACAGTTTATATCATGTCATATCACATTATGCAGCAAGGCTGTCAGATGTCAGCTCACACAAACAGACCTGCCTACCCCCAATTTCTTTTTTAGGTACTCCACGAAATAAAATTCTGTACTTTTCCTCAAAATTCCGTATTTTGCAAGGAGACCCAAAAACAGAACATTACAGAACATTAAACCGCCACGCGAAATGACGAAAAACACTCGATTTTGACCGATCTTAGAAGACCTTAAGTTCAAATTTTTGCCGTATTAATTTTCCATTTACCATACTGCAGTACTGGGGCTCAAAATCGTGTACAAAATACGGAAAAATCGTATGGGTAGGCAGGTCTGCACAAACCAGTAGTCAGGGGGGACCTAAGTAGTTACCATGGATACACTCTTGGAAACACTGGTAAAAGGGTGAGCTAATGGTGTCCAGAGATTCCCATGTAAGTTATGACCCTAACAAAAATGTTGCTGAAATGCTCATTCATAGCAGTGCAAAGAAAATGATGCTCGTTAAAACATTATGACTCAAGGCAATAAAATGATAGCTACTGCAATATCTCTGAAAATGACAAGCATAGCAACAATCAACAGAGATGTTTTCGTTGTGCATTCTTCATGACAGTAGAAGCCTTAATTACTGTGAGGTTCAAATTGATCCAGGACATTGAGACTTCACCAAACGCCACGCTTCTATGCAATTTGACATCAACATTGTGATTGACATGTTTTCTTTCCGCCGTCTCCAATAAAGCCCTGGTTTATTTCTATACAGTTTGACATCAACATAGTGATTGACATACGTTTTATCGCAGTGTGTTCTGCCGTCTCCAATAAAGCCCTGGTTTATTTCTATACAATTTGACATCAACATTGTGATTGACATGTTTTCTTTCCGCCGTCTCCAATAAAGCCCTGGTTTATTTCTATACAGTTTGACATCAACATAGTGATTGACATACGTTTTATCGCAGTGTGTTCTGCCGTCTCCAATAAAGCCCTGGTTCATTTCTATACAGTTTGACATCAACATTGTGATTGACATACGTTTTATCGCAGTGTGTTCTGCCGTCTCCAATAAAGCCCTGGTTCATTTCTATACAGTTTGACATCAACATTGTGATTGACATACGTTTTATCGCAGTGTGTTCTGCCGTCTCCAATAAAGCCCTGGTTTATTTCTATACAATTTGACGTCTCCAATAAAGCCCTGGTTCATTTCTATACAGTTTGACATCAACATTGTGATTGACATACGTTTTATCGCAGTGTGTTCTGCCGTCTCCAATAAAGCCCTGGTTTATTTCTATACAATTTGACATCAACATAGTGATTGACATACGTTTTATCGCAGTGTGTTCTGCCGTCTCCAATAAAGCCCTGGTTCATTTCTATACAGTTTGACATCAACATAGTGATTGACATACGTTTTATCGCAGTGTGTTCTGCCGTCTCCAATAAAGCCCTGGTTCATTTCTATACAGTTTGACATCAACATTGTGATTGACATACGTTTTATCGCAGTGTGTTCTGCCGTCTCCAATAAAGCCCTGGTTTATTTCTATACAATTTGACATCAACATAGTGATTGACATACGTTTTATCGCAGTGTGTTCTGCCGTCTCCAATAAAGCCCTGGTTTATTTCTATACAGTTTGACATCAACATAGTGATTGACATACGTTTTCTCGCAGTGTGTTCTGCCGTCTCCAATAAAGCCCTGGTTTATTTCTATACAGTTTGACATCAACATTGTGATTGACATACGTTTTATCGCAGTGTGTTCTGCCGTCTCCAATAAAGCCCTGGTTCATTTCTATACAGTTTGACATCAACATTGTGATTGACATACGTTTTATCGCAGTGTGTTCTGCCGTCTCCAATAAAGCCCTGGTTCATTTCTATACAGTTTGACATCAACATTGTGATTGACATACGTTTTATCGCAGTGTGTTCTGCCGTCTCCAATAAAGCCCTGGTTCATTTCTATACAGTTTGACATCAACATAGTGATTGACATACGTTTTATCGCAGTGTGTTCTGCCGTCTCCAATAAAGCCCTGGTTTATTTCTATACAGTTTGACATCAACATAGTGATTGACATACGTTTTATCGCAGTGTGTTCTGCCGTCTCCAATAAAGCCCTGGTTTATTTCTATACAGTTTGACATCAACATAGTGATTGACATACGTTTTATCGCAGTGTGTTCTGCCGTCTCCAATAAAGCCCTGGTTTATTTCTATACAATTTGACATCAACATAGTGATTGACATACGTTTTATCGCAGTGTGTTCTGCCGTCTCCAATAAAGCCCTGGTTTATTTCTATACAGTTTGACATCAACATAGTGATTGACATACGTTTTATCGCAGTGTGTTCTGCCGTCTCCAATAAAGCCCTGGTTTATTTCTATACAGTTTGACATCAACATAGTGATTGACATACGTTTTATCGCAGTGTGTTCTGCCGTCTCCAATAAAGCCCTGGTTTATTTCTATACAGTTTGACATCAACATAGTGATTGACATACGTTTTATCGCAGTGTGTTCTGCCGTCTCCAATAAAGCCCTGGTTTATTTCTATACAGTTTGACATCAACATAGTGATTGACATACGTTTTATCGCAGTGTGTTCTGCCGTCTCCAATAAAGCCCTGGTTTATTTCTATACAGTTTGACATCAACATAGTGATTGACATACGTTTTATCGCAGTGTGTTCTGCCGTCTCCAATAAAGCCCTGGTTCATTTCTATACAATTTGACATCAACATAGTGATTGACATACGTTTTATCGCAGTGTGTTCTGCCGTCTCCAATAAAGCCCTGGTTCATTTCTATACAGTTTGACATCAACATAGTGATTGACATACGTTTTATCGCAGTGTGTTCTGCCGTCTCCAATAAAGCCCTGGTTTATTTCTATACAGTTTGACATCAACATTGTGATTGACATACGTTTTATCGCAGTGTGTTCTGCCGTCTCCAATAAAGCCCTGGTTCATTTCTATACAGTTTGACATCAACATAGTGATTGACATACGTTTTATCGCAGTGTGTTCTGCCGTCTCCAATAAAGCCCTGGTTTATTTCTATACAGTTTGACATCAACATAGTGATTGACATACGTTTTATCGCAGTGTGTTCTGCCGTCTCCAATAAAGCCCTGGTTTATTTCTATACAGTTTGACATCAACATAGTGATTGACATACGTTTTCTCGCAGTGTGTTCTGCCGTCTCCAATAAAGCCCTGGTTTATTTCTATACAGTTTGACATCAACATAGTGATTGACATACGTTTTCTCGCAGTGTGTTCTGCCGTCTCCAATAAAGCCCTGGTTTATTTCTATACAGTTTGACATCAACATAGTGATTGACATACGTTTTATCGCAGTGTGTTCTGCCGTCTCCAATAAAGCCCTGGTTCATTTCTATACAGTTTGACATCAACATAGTGATTGACATACGTTTTCTCGCAGTGTGTTCTGCCGTCTCCAATAAAGCCCTGGTTACAGTGGCACTGGTATTTATCCATGACGTTGTGACATGACGCGTTGGGGTGACAATCATGCAGTTCCAGTCGGCACTCGTCAATGTCAGGACATCGCTGGTACGACCACAACGCCGGCTCACTGACTGACAGGTTGTGACGCATGCCAATCATGCCGGAGCACGTTTCATTGGTCAGAGGGCCTGCACACACATTAGCATAATATATGAAAATGACCCCATTTCACTGACTGACACGTTGTGACGCATGCCAACCATGCCGGAGCATGTTTCATTGGTCAGAGGGCCTGCACATTAGCATATATGACCATGACCCCATTTCACTGACTGACACGTTGTGACGCATGCCAACCATGCCGGAGCATGTTTCATTGGTCAGAGGGCCTGCACATTAGCATAATATATGACCATGACCCCATTTCACTGACTAACACGATGTGACGCATGCCAACCATGCCGGAGCATGTTTCATTGGTCAGAGGGCCTGCACATTAGCATAATATATGACCATGACCCCATTTCACTGACTGACACGTTGTGACGCATGCCAACCATGCCGGAGCATGTTTCATTGGTCAGAGGGCCTGCACATTAGCATATATGACCATGACCCCATTTCACTGACTGACACGTTGTGACGCATGCCAACCATGCCGGAGCATGTTTCATTGGTCAGAGGGCCTGCACATTAGCATATATGACCATGACCCCATTTCACTGAC
>CM065705.1:47106881-47114381 GCA_017654935.2 Phymorhynchus buccinoides | reverse complement strand
GGTTAGGATTAGACTAGGGTTAAGATTAGACTAGGATTAAGATTCAGGCATGAAAACTACTGTTCCCCAAAAGAGATTTTTTCAGCCGAGACATCCTTCCACCCGGATTTTCAGCTGACGTCAGAAGTTTTGCTGAGCTGGGGGGGGGCGGGGGGGGGGGGGGGGGGGGGGGGGGGGGGGGGTTCGGCACGGGGGGGGGGGGGGTTGGGGACAACTAACGTCAGAACTTTTGTTCAGCGGGGGGGGGGGGGCTAATCTGTTCCAAAAAAATGGAAACGGCGGAGCTGTTTTCATGCCCGATATTTCTTCTTCTTTTTCACCCATTCTTCGTGCACGGCTTGCTCTTCAGACGCCATTTTGGAAGTGATGACGTCGGAGGAGGAAAAGGCGCGAAATGATGATCGTGCCATTTAAAGACCCAGCATGCCGAGTTTTTATTCGATTTTCGATTTATTTATTTTTTAGGCGGAGATTGGTCGATTTCAGAAGCAAATTAGGCAGAGAAAACGGAGATGTTTTCATGCCTGAAGATTAGACTAAGGTTAAGATTAGACCAGGGTTAAGATTAGACTGGGGTTAAGATTAGATAACTAGGGTTAAGATTAGACTGGGGTTAAGATTAGACTAAGGTTAAGATTAGATAACTAGGGTTAAGATTAGACTGGGGTTAAGATTAGATAACTAGGGTTAAGATTAGATAACTAGGGTTGATTAGATAACTAGGGTTAAGATTAGACTAAGGTTAAGATTAGACCAGGGTTAAGATTAGACTGGGGTTAAGATTAGATAACTAGGGTTAAGATTAGACTAGGGTTAAGATTAGATAACAAGGGTTAAGATTAGATAACTAGGGTTAAGATTAGACTAGGGTTAAGATTAGATAACTAGGGTTAAGATTAGATAACTAGGGTTAGGATTAGACTGGGGTTAAGATTAGACTAAGGTTAAGATTAGACTAGGGGTAAGATTAGATAACTAGGGTTAAGATTAGATAACTAGGGTTAAGATTAGACTAGGGTTAGGATTATACTGGGGTTAAGATTAGACTAAGGTTAAGATTAGACTAAGGTTAAGATTAGACTAAGGTTAAGATTAGATAACTAGGGTTAAGATTAGACTGAGGTTAAGATTAGACTGGGGTTAAGATTAGACTAGGGGTAAGATTAGACCGGGGTTAAGATTAGATAACTAGGGTTAAGATTAGACTAGGGTTAAGATTAGACTAGGGTTAAGATTAGACTGGGGTTCAGATTAGACTAGGGTTAAGATTAGACTGGGGTTAAGATTAGACTGGGGTTAAGATTAGACTAGGGTTAGGATCAGCCTAGGGTTAGGATCAGCCTAGGGTTAGGATCAGCCTAGGGTTAGGATCAGCCTAGGGTTAGGATCAGTCTAGGGTTAGGATCAGCCATGGGGTAGGATCAGCCTAGGGTTAGGATCAGCCTAGGGCTAGGATCAGCCTAGGGTTATTATCATGACAGTGAAAGAACCAGACTTTGAGATCAGATTTGTAGACATGATGGGAGTGTCTAAAGTGGAACTATGTAAAACAATAACTATTTATAGAGAAACTGACATTGATGCATCTCTGCAATGTAGCATTGTTCTTGTTGGCACACCAGCCACAGCTGAATGTTGTCAGACATGACTAGCAGTCAGTGTGCCAGTGGCAGTGACGACAGCCATGTCCCTCCATTACACATTAACACATTAACCCTTTACATACCAGTAAAATCTCCATTGACACATTGTCCTAGTGTCGGGTTGTTCTCGTTGGCACACCAGTCACAGCCGAATGTCGTCAGACATGACATTACACATTGACACATTAACCCTTTACATACCAGTAAAATCTCCATTGACACATTGTCCTAGTGTCGGGTTGTTCTCGTTGGCACACCAGTCACAGCCGAATGTCGTCAGACATGACATTACACATTGACACATTAACCCTTTACATACCAGTAAAATCTCCATTGACACATTGTCCTAGTGTCGGGTTGTTCTCATTGGCACACCAGCCACAGCCGAATGTCGTCAGACATGACTGGCAGTCGGTGTGTCGGTGGCAGTGACGACAGCCATGTCCCTCCAGCATGGTGTCGACCCAGGAACTGCACTGACCGTAGATGTAGCGCGTCACGTAGTCACTGAACGGCAGACATGTTGCTGTGTTGTCGCACCACACGCACTGCCCTGTCTCTGCTATACAGTCACTGCAACTGTCACGTCTGTAGAACAAATACAACACATATCATATAGTATGATATAATATGATACAATACAACACATATCATATAGTATGATATAATATGATACAATACAACACATATCATATAGTATGATATAACATAACACAATACAACACATATCATATAGTATGATATAATATGATACAATACAACACATATCATATAGTATGATATAATATGATACAATACAACACATATCATATAGTATGATATAATATGATACAATACAACACATATCATATAGTATGATATAATATGATACAATACAACACAATAGAACACATATCATATAGTATGATACAATATAACACAATACAACACATATCATATAGTATGATATAATATAACACAATACAACACAATAGAACACATATCATATAGTATGATACAACATAACACAATACAACACATATCATATAGTATGATATAATATGATACAATACAATACATATCATATAGTATGATATAATATAACACAATACAACACATATCATATAGTATGATATAATATGATACAATACAACACATATCATATAGTATGATATAATATAACACAATACAACACATATCATATAGTATGATATAATATAACACAATACAACACATATCATATAGTATGATATAATATGATACAATACAACACATATCATATAGTATGATACAATGTAACACAATACAACACATACATAGTATGATATAATATGATATAATACAACACAATACAACACATATCATATAGTATGATATAGTATGATACAATATAACACAATACAACACATATATAGTATGATATAATATAACACAATACAACACATATATAGTATGATATAACACAATTATACAACACATACCATATAGTATGATATAATATAACACAATACAACACATATCCATGGGTGCTACTCCCAAAAATGAAAAATACTGAAAGGCCGGGTTTCAGGGGCCGCCGAGGCCCCTGGCGGGGTACAGGGGCAGCGCCCCGTTGGGGTGTTCAGGGGGGCAATGCCCCCCTGAAGCTGAAACAAAAATGCAATTGCAGAGATCATTTCCATAGCTCTCCTGCAATCTGGGAATGGGTGAGGAACAGATTACGATTTGACATCATAGTTCTGTTGGCAGACGACAGTTGACACTTTCAAAAGTGACTGTCTAAGTTGCAAAGTTGTAAAGTGACTGTCTAAGTTGCTGAGACATGACAAGTCACATTACCTTTTTACAAGAAATACAAAAGATCTATGGTTAAAATCATATTTTCATGACTAAGATTTTTACTGACATTTCAGAAACACAACTATAAAGTTATAAAGCCGTTCAAATAGAAGATAATAATTAGATCATAAGTGAAATACGATGTCAGTGGATCCAAACATGACTTTCAATTGAGTTTTTCTAAGCAACATTTTTAACATATTCATACGTTTAACATCATAAATATCATTTGGTGAATTGAAATATAGTTGTAACTTACCTTTCTGTGAAGTTTGTAGCTTTCATGACACAAAATTCATGCTGATAATGTTGAATTTAATTCAAATAAGTATGTGTGAATATGACTCGGCCGCCATTTTTGTTGTTGTATTTTCACTTCCGGTGGTTGGAAGACCCAGATTCAAAATGCCCCCAACCACAGTTAACAGATCAACTTTTTGGGGGGGACAAAATTTTAAAAATACGGAATTTCTGTCTTAGCAGAAAACTTAATTTACGGATTTCAGTTTATACGGAAGGTAGTAGCACCCATGCATATCATATAGTATGATATAACACAATACAACACATATCATATAGTATGATATAATATAATAATAATACTGGTTATTTATAGAGCGCTTAACTCCCTTTGCAGGGAGCTCAAAGCGCTGAACAAAGGCCTAAACACTAACATACAGATAAACACACATTAAAGACAAGCCAAGAATAATCAACATGAAGACAAGTATCAATGAATATAAACATTAAAAATAAGTGAGACTGTTAATACAAAATACATGCATTAATCTCTCTCGCCCTCCCTCCCTCCTCTCCCACCCTCACCCCCCCCCCCCCACACACACACACACGCACGCGCACACACACACACGCACACTGCAGGCTAATATCATCAAGGACTACGTGGATTAGAGGTGAGAGAATGAGGTTTCAAAAAGATGAGTTTTCAGAAAAGCTTTGAAAGACTGGACAGAGGAAGAGTGGCGAACACTGTGTGGTAAGCTATTCCAGACCGAGGGAGCAGAGTACGAGAAAGAAGATTCACAGAAGGATTTAGTTTTAATACGGGGAGTGGAGAGCAGGCATGAGTCGCAGGAAGATCTGAGATGTCGGGTGGGAGTGTAGGTTTGTACAATGTCAGTGAGATACTGAGGGGCAGTTCCATTAATAGAGTTGAAGGTGAGGCATGCGACCTTGTACTGAATTCGAGCAGAAATTGGAAGCCAATGAAGAGTGTGAAGTAGTGGGGTGATATGCTGTCTCTTTTTTGCTTTGAAAATCAACCTTGCAGCTGCGTTCTGAACTTTCTGAAGTTTCTGGATTGAGGAATGCGGGCAACCAAATAACAGAGTGTTACAATAGTCTAGCCTAATACACTGTACAATACAACACGTCGCTGTGATGTCGCACCACACGCACTGCCCTGTCTTGGCTATACAGTCACTGCAACTGTCACGTCTCACGGTCTGTACAACACATATCATATTTAGCTCCATCTTTGTCAGGACTGCCATGGAGTGGAACCAACTGAGTGAGGCTACTGTCACTGCAGGCTCCGTCAGCGCATTCACATCAGCGCTGACCAGATCACCATCTGAGCCTGCGTCCACTGACCACTAGATTAGGTGGGTTTTTTTGTTTTGGTTTTTTTGTTGCTTGCTTCTGGAAGTGGGGCCTGGGCCCTTCCAGCTGAACTGGGGGGCTTACCTCTGCGACAATATTTCCATCTATACGCCAGCTCGCACTTTACGTTCAGTTTCTGACCCGCTTTCTCTCCAGATCCCTAGGTATAAGCTTTCAACTGTTGGTCGGCGCTCTTTTGCTGTCTCAGGACCGACATCTTGGAACAAACTTCCTCTTTCCCTCCGTCAGTGACCAACCCTCTCAGCCTTCAAATCTAACCTCAAAACCCACCTGTTCCCCCGTGATTGAGGCTCCACTCTCTTTCTCTTCTCTCTCTTGCCTTTAGGTCTGTTTCTGCTGTATATCATTTATGTCAAACGTGTGTGTTCGCTTTGTATTGCATTTTTTGTTTGAATGCGTTATGAATGCTAATGTGTGTGTGCGCTTTGATTTGATTTCTATCAAGATTCAGCGCCGTATAAATACTGTATGTTGTTGTTATTGTTGATGTTTAATGGTCTTAACCCAGGGTAAGCAGTAGGTCTTTCTCCTTTCTATCTTTTTCTTTTAATTCTAATAGGGAATGCGCCCTCCTAGTTCCGTCGCGTCTATCGTCAGAAGTGGCGTCTGCGACGTATGAATCCAGATCCAGATCCAGATAGTATAATATGATATAATATGATGCAATACAACACAATGTAATGCAATACAATACAATGCAGTACAACATAATACAATATAATACAAATTACAATACAACATGTCGCTGTCTTGTCACACCACACACAACAACATACAGTAAACAAGAATACTATACAAAAACTAACACACATGTTTGATATTAATGGAATATTAACAGAAACAGCCCTAAAGGCAAGAGAGAGAGGAGAGAAAGAGAGTGAGCTTCAATGACGGGGGAACAGGTGGGTTTTGAGGTTTGATTTGAAAGCAGAGAGGGTCGGTCGCTGACAGAGGGAAAGAGGAAGTTTGTTCCAAGAGGTTGGTCCTGAAACAGAAAAAGAGCGCCGACCAACAGTTGAATGCTTATATCTAGGAATCTGGAGAGAAAGAGGGTCGGAAACTGAACGTAAAGTGCAAGCTGGCATATAGATGGAAATATTGTCGCAGAGGTAAGATGGAGCAGCTTTATGGATAGATTTAAAGCAAAGGGTGTTTAATTTATACTCAATCCTGTCTGCGACAGGAAGCCAGAGCAAAGAACAGAGAAGAGGGCTAACATGATCAAATTTTTTCTTCCTAAGGACAAGACGAGCAGCTGTGTTTTGAATACGCTGCAGACAAGATAGAGAAGGGACTGACACTGACAGGCCAGAGAGAAGAGCATTACAGTAGTCAAGACGAGATAGGATGAGGGAAGTAACAAGCTTTGCTATAGCTTCATCGGAGAGATATTTATGAATAAAGCCAATACGACGGATTTGATGGTAATATGACTGACAGGTCTGAGTCAGGAAACTCTGCATAAAAAGAGTATTGTCTGGAGCGACACCCAAGTTTTTGACAGAGGCTGAGAGGGGAATGATATTGTTACCCAGTTGGACTGACTCTATGGAGAGGGAGGCCACACACACACACACACACACACACACTTACTGGTGACAGGGTGGGCGACATTTGCTGGCATCTCTCACAGCATCCTCAATGCGATAGCGGCGAGTACAGTGGCCGTTCTTTGCAACCCACTCACACAGCGGGTCCTGTGGAATACATTAATGTACATTAATATTCATGACGTCCTCAATGCCATAGCGGCGAGTACAGTGGCCGTTCTTTGCAACCCACTCACACAGCGGGTCCTGTGGAATACATTAATGTACATTAATATTCATGACGTCCTCAATGCCATAGCGGCGAGTACAGTGGCCGTTCTTTGCAACCCACTCACACAGCGGGTCCTGTGGAATACATTAATGTACATTAATATTCATGACGTCCTCAATGCCATAGCGGCGAGTACAGTGGCCGTTCTTTGCAACCCACTCACACAGCGGGTCCTGTGGAATACATTAATGTACATTAATAGTCATTGAATAAATTAATGTACATTAATATTCATGGAATAAATTATTGTACATTAATGTTCATGGAATAAATGAATGTACATTAATATTCATGGTATAAATTAATGAATGACGTCCATAATGTTCATGACGTCCTCAACGCAATAGCGGTGAGTACAGTGGTTGTTAGGCTGGCAAGTGTAATGTAAAAGACAACAAAGAACAAGCAGGTTGTTAGGCTGGCAAGTGTAATGTAAAAGACAACAAAGAACAAGCAGGTTGTTAAGCTGGCAAGTGTAATGTAAAAGACAACAAAGAACAAGCAGGTTGTTAGGCTGGCAAGTGTAATGTAAAAGAAATAATAATAATAATGGGAATTTATATAGTGCTCTTTC
>CM065705.1:47064381-47101881 GCA_017654935.2 Phymorhynchus buccinoides | reverse complement strand
TCAGTCAGGCAGCCTAAACAATTGAACTGACGCCGACAATGCCCGCTGCTGAATGGTGGTGATGATGATGATAATGATGATGATGATGATGATGATGATGATAATGATGATGATGATGATGATGATAATAACTCACCTGACACCAGCTACACAAGGTGTCAGTCAGGCAGCCTAAACAATTGAACTGACGCCGACAATGCCCGCTGCTGAATGGTGGTGATGATGATGATAATGATGATGATGATGATGATGACAATAACTCACCTGACACCAGCTACACAAGGTGTCAGTCAGGCAGCCTAAACAATTGAACTGACGCCGACAATTCCCGCTGCTGTAAGGCTCCAGGAACTCAGAGCTGATGACTTGCTGCAGCAGCCCTGATCGCGGGGGAAGGAAGGCGTTCCACTCGATGCTCACCTCAGAGTTCTGAGCCTCTGACTCCTTGCTCATACCTGGCACCTGCTCTGTTACCTGCACAACACAGGTAGGAAAACACAGGTGATACAGCACACAGGTGATACAGCACACAGGTGATACAGCACACAGGTGATACAGCACACAGCTGATACAACACAGCTGATACAGCACACAGCTGATACAGTGATCAGTGAAAGACATACCTGGCACCTGCTCAGTTACCTGCACAACACAGGTAGGAAAATGTGGGGACTTTGTCAAATGATTCATAAAATAGTAACAATACAATGCAATACAACACAGTACAAAACAATCCAGCAAAACACAATACGACACAGTCCATACCTGAACGATGCAGCACTGATGTCCTGGTGTCACCTTAGGAAATAAGGGCTGATGTCTCACAACAGGACACAGTCCATACCTGAACGATGCAGCACTGATGTCCTGGTGTCACCTTAGGAAATAAGGGCTGATGTCTCACAACAGGACACAGTCCATACCTGAACGATGCAGCACTGATGTCCTGGTGTCACCTTAGGAAATAAGGGCTGATGTCTCACAACAGGACACAGTCCATACCTGAACGATGCAGCACTGATGTCCTGGTGTCACCTTAGGAAATAAGGGCTGATGTCTCACAACAGGACACAGTCCATACCTGAACGATGCAGCACTGATGTCCTGGTGTCACCTTAGGAAATAAGGGCTGATGTCTCACAACAGGACACAGTCCATACCTGAACGATGCAGCACTGATGTCCTGGTGTCACCTTAGGAAATAAGGGCTGATGTCTCACAACACGACACAGTCCATACCTGAACGATGCAGCACTGATGTCCTGGTGTCACCTTAGGAAATAAGGGCTGATGTCTCACAACACGACACAGTCCATACCTGAATGATGCAGCATTGATGTCCTGGTGTCACCTTAGGAAATAAGGGCTGATGTCTCACAACACGACACAGTCCATACCTGAACGATGCAGCACTGATGTCCTGGTGTCACCTTAGGAAATAAGGGCTGATGTCTCACAACATGACACAGTCCATACCTGAACGATGCAGCACTGATGTCCTGGTGTTACCTTAGGAAATAAGGGCTGATGTCTCACAACATGACACAGTCCATACCTGAACGATGCAGCACTGATGTCCTGGTGTTACCTTAGGAAATAAGGGCTGATGTCTCACAACACGACACAGTCCATACCTGAACGATGCAGCACTGATGTCCTGGTGTCACCTTAGGAAATAAGGGCTGATGTCTCACAATACGACACAGTCCATACCTGAATGATGCAGCATTGATGTCCTGGTGTCACCTTAGGAAATAAGGGCTGATGTCTCACAACACGACACAGTCCATACCTGAACGATGCAGCACTGATGTCCTGGTGTCACCTTAGGAAATAAGGGCTGATGTCTGTGTCTGACAGCTGTCATGGCAGTAATTCTAATACAATGCAATACCCAGCTGTCATGGCAGTAATTCTAATACAATGCAATACACAGCTGTCATGGCACTAATTCTAATACAATACCCAGCTGTCATGGCACTAATTCTAATACAATGCAATACCCAGCTGTCATGGCAGTAATTCTAATACAATGCAATACACAGCTGTCATGGCACAAATTCTAATACAATGCAATACACAGCTGTCATGGCACTAATTCTAATACAATGCAATACAAAGCTGTCATGGCATTAACTCTAATACAATGCAATACACAGCTGCCATGGCACTAATTCCAATACAATGCAATACACAGCTGTCATGGCACTAATTCCAATACAATGCAATACACAGCTGTCATGGCACTAATTCCAATACAATGCAATACACAGCTGCCATGGCACTAATTCCAATACAATGCAATACACAGCTGTCATGGCACTAATTCCAATACAATGCAATACACAGCTGCCATGGCACTAATTCCAATACAATGCAATACACAGCTGTCATGGCAGTAATTATAATACAATACACAGCTGTCATGGCAGTAATTCAATGCAATAAACAGCTGTCGTGGCAGTCAATCTAATACAATGCAATACACAGCTGTCATGGCAGTAATTCTAATACAATGCAATACACAGCTGTCATGGCAGTAATTATAATACAATGCAATACACAGCTGTCATGGCAGTAATTCTAATATAATGCAATACAATATAATACAACACAGCACAATACAATACAATACAACACAGTACAATACAATACAACACAGTACAATACAGTACAATACAATATAACACAGTACAGTACAATACAACACAGTACAATGCAACACAGTACAATACAATACAGTATAATACAGTACAATATAATACAGTCCAATACAATACAGTATAATACAATACAATACAATACAATACAGCACAATACAATACAATACAATACAATACAATACAATACAGTACAACACAGTACAATACAATACAGAATAATACAATGCATCACAATACAGTATGATACAAAACAATACTACACCGTACAATACAATACATCATAATACAGTACGGTACATCATAATACAGTACGGTACATCATAATACAGTACCATACATCACAATACAGTATGATACAATACATCACCATACAGTATGATACATCATAATACAGTACCATACATCACCATACAGTATGATACAAAACAATACTACACCGTACAATACAATACATCATAATACAGTACCATACATCATAATACAGTACCATACATCACCATACAGTACAATACAATACATCACAATACAGTACCATACATCATAATACAGTACCATACATCACCATACAGTATAATACAATACATCACAATACAGTACCATACATCATAATACAGTACCATACATCACCATACAGTATAATACAATACATCACAATACAGTACAATACATCATAATACAGTACAATACATCACAATACAGTATGATACAATACATCACCATACAGTACAATACATCATAATACAGTACCATACATCACCATACAGTATAATACAATACATCACAATACAGTACAATACATCATAATACAGTACCATACATCACCATACAGTATAATACAATACATCACAATACAGTACAATACATCATAATACAGTACAATACATCACAATACAGTATAATACAATACATCACAATACAGTACAATACATCATAATACAGTACCATACATCACCATACAGTATAATACAATACATCACAATACAGTACAATACATCACAATACAGTATGATACAATACAATACTACACCGTACAATACAATACATCATAATACAGTACAATACAATACATACAGTACAATACAATACATCACAATACGATAGTCCATACCTGAGCAATATAATATTTATGTCCTCGTGTCACGTTAGAAAACAGAGGCTGGTGTCTGTGTCTGACGGCTGTCATGTCAGTAATTCTAATACAACACAGTACAATACAATACATCACAATACGATAGTCCATACCTGAGCAATATAATATTTATGCCCTCGTGTCACGTTAGAAAACAGAGGCTGGTGTCTGTGTCTGACGGCTGTCATGTCAGTAATTCTAATACAACACAGTACAATACAACACAGTACAATACGATAGTCCATACCTGAGCAATATAATATTTATGTCCTCGTGTCACGTTAGAAAACAGAGGCTGGTGTCTGTGTCTGACGGCTGCAGTGCGATTGAACAATGTCAGTCTGCCCACCGATATCACCTTTTCCTGAAAACATCACACACAATGCATAGATCATGTATAATACAGTACAGTCAATATATAATGTATACAGCACACTGCATAGATCATGTATACAGTACAGTCAATATATAATGTATACAGCACACTGCATAGATCATGTATATAGCACAGTCAATATATAATGTATACAGCACACTGCATAGATCATGTATATGAGGCAATGTCAAAAGGTGCTTTCCAAGCAAGTGAAAAATAAAATGTCATTGTCAGCCATTCTTTTGACCTTTTCTGTTTCTTTTCAACTCCAATGAAATGACTTTGTGTGAATGTATGGATACATTAGATTAGATTATGATTTATCACAATTTTAAATTGGCTTCAGGAGGCATGTTACTTGTGACACGTGACAACATAAAGTACTATGCTGTGTGAAGAGTAAAGCAAAGATCATCTTCATAAAGCAGAAATAAATAAAGTCACATTGCTAGAATAATCTGGTATAATTGTTTTTGACACTTTAGTAATAACACATGTGTTATGCTTAATTTTGTATCATCACCTACACATACGTCGTCGCCTCACTCGCACACAATTGCCTACCAAAGTACCATAAAAGAAAATCTCAGAAACAGCAAACAAATGTTTATTTCTTCAAAGAAACATTCCATGTGTATATTGTAAAGTAATGATAAAAATATTCAAGCCAAATGAATAAGAGAGTAGAACTGTATTTATGTTACTTGCTACACAAATCCATGTGACGACAAATTGAAGTGTTGTCACAGGTAGCAAGTAACATGTGATTGAAGTAATTAAGTCTCATAAACCAACCAACAGAAAAGAAAGTACTTTTTCAAGAAATATTGCTTCAGTATTACTGAAACAGCCAAAGTGTTGTGAAGTAAACTTGTAATGTGCCTAATTTCAACTTAAAATCGTAACTCATGAGTTACTTGTGACATGTGACAACACAAGATCTCCCGTCACAGGGGGTCTCTTACCCTACAACATTTTTGGCACCCACTAGCAGAAGAGTAGATCAAAATAAAGAAGTTTTGTGCCAAGCTGTCAATATTTCCATCCAAATTATTGCTTCAATCGAATTGATATAAAAATGAACTATGGTTTGTGTGTTACTTGCTACAAGAATATGTTACTTGTGACATAAATTCCTCCGTGACAACAAAAATGTATGAGCCTTCTCTTCGCTCTTTCGATGTTGAAAAGAGTGGAAAAGCTATTGAGCATTGCACACTGAGTCGAAGGTTTACAGAAACTGTGGGTTCCGTTCTTGTTGACTGAATTTTTTAATTGTAATAAACATTGAAAGCTCATAAGTGTTACTTGTGACGTCGTGACGACAATCCGTAAATGATGTAATTTTGCTAACTATTACCCAAAGAAAACTATTGTACTAATAGGTGTTAAAAAGAGCAACTTCCAATGGATCTATAACCTTCATTTTAGACTCGTTCCATATTTTTGTTAGTCAAGGTATACAGTTATCTGCTAGCTCTCAATGTGACAATTGTAGCAAGTAACATACCGACTTTGAGTTCATATTACCGTAAAGATACACATGAACATTTTATTTTGAACATTATTATAGTTGCAAAGATTACAGAAGAACATAATACAACTGAAAATGGGTTTGCTATTTGCATCTATTTGGAACCACAAACCTTCCAAGTGGTGCACTGTTCACCACAGTCAAAATGCACGCCGATTTCAGCCATCTAGTGCCGGTATTTTCGCTAATAGTTTTTTTAATTTGATGTCTTCAATAGCTTTTACTGTTTAATAAACATTTTTAATGTTTCTACAACACAGACAGACTAATCACTGAGATCATAAGCATCATGAAATTAAGTTATGGACAATTTTGTGAGGTAGGGGTGGGGCATGGCACCTTTTGACATTGCCTCATATAGCACAGTCAATATATAATGTATACAGCACACTGCATAGATCATGTATATAGTACAGTCAATATATAATGTATACAGCACACTGCATAGATCATGTATACAGCACAGTCAATATATAATGTATACAGCACACTGCATAGATCATGTATACAGCACAGTCAATATATAATGTATACAGCACACTGCATAGATCATGTATATAGCACAGTCAATATATAATGTATACAGCACACTGCATAGATCATGTATACAGTACAGTCAATATATAATGTATACAGCACACTGCATAGATCATGTATATAGCACAGTCAATATATAATGTATACAGCACACTGCATAGATCATGTATACAGTACAGTCAATATATAATGTATACAGTACACTGCATAGATCATGTATATTACTATATAGCACAGTCAATATATAATGTATACAGCACACTGCATAGATCATGCATACAGCACACTGCATAGATCATGTATACAGCACACTGCATAGATCATGTATACAGTACAGTCAATATATAATGTATACAGCACACTGCATAGATCATGTATACAGCACACTGCATAGATCATGTATACAGCACACTGCATAGATCATGTATACAGCACAATGCATAGATCATGTATACAGCACACTGCATAGATCATGTATACAGCACACTGCATAGATCATGTATACAGCACACTGCATAGATCATGTATACAGCACACTGCATAGATCATGTATACAGCACACTGCATAGATCATGTATACAGCACAATGCATAGATCATGTATACAGCACACTGCATAGATCATGTATACAGCACACTG
The DNA here is from genome assembly GCA_017654935.2 of Phymorhynchus buccinoides. Lineage (NCBI taxonomy): Eukaryota > Metazoa > Mollusca > Gastropoda > Neogastropoda > Raphitomidae > Phymorhynchus > Phymorhynchus buccinoides. The sequence continues at coordinate 47,095,003 of CM065705.1, read as the reverse complement.
CATAGATCATGTATACAGCACACTGCATAGATCATGTATACAGCACACTGCATAGATCATGTATACAGTACAGTCAATATATAATGTATACAGCACACTGCATAGATCATGTATACAGCACACTGCATAGATCATGTATACAGTACAGTCAATATATAATGTATACAGCACACTGCATAGATCATGTATACAGTACACTGCATAGATCATGTATACAGCACAGTCAATATGTGACACGTTCTCACAAATGGGGGCCAAATGACCAATTTTACAATGTTTTGATTTTCTGTCCATTGAATAGCTTATTAAATAACCTTCAATTTGATATATGAACCAAGCCTGTAGAGTGAAAATTGTGGAAGTTATGGTAGTTTTAATCTGCTTGCTCTTGCGGCAGCCATTTTGAGAAAATGGCTTTTAAAGATAAAATATTTTCCCCTTAATTTTTCCTTAGTAACTATGCATGAATTCTTATGAAATCAACATTTTTATAAAGCAAAGCATTAAAACAAGCAAACAAACTAATGTTTTTATCAAATATGTTATTTTTTCACAAAATAATGATGCAACAAATTATGAGCATTTTTTTCTTCTTTATTAAGTTGAAGTTGAACTTGAAGTCCTTTTCATCAACCCAGCATACATTTGAAAGAGAATTAAACAAGTCACAATACTAAATACTCAGATTAATATTAGTTTTAATGACTAGTAATTAAGTGCAGTATTAAAATATTTATAAACTGTAATTTAATATAATAAAAAGAGAACACAATGTATTAGTCTGAATGGGGGGGGGGGGGGGGGTGAATAAAGAAAAGTGTTTTTTTCATTGTCCTGCTATCCAGCTTGGTTTGCTTGGACTTTGAGCAAGAACTAGTCTCCTTCTGAAGCAGGACACTTAGACATTTTGAATATTGTTCTCATTCTTAACACGCGCGCGCTCGCCGAGTTGAAAATACAAAATGGCAGCCACAAAACCACGCGAAATGTCGCGAACGAGAACTACAAACTGGTGCTCTTGGCCAATCAGAGACATTGACACAAAAAGTAGTTCCTGGCTATACGCACAGCAGCCAGGAGTCAGTGCGGCATGGAAGCATTATAAATTTATATGCACGTTTGAAAAATAATGATAGTCAGATTTTTTTTGGGTGTATTTTTCCCCAGATGTCGTATTGGTCGTATTCGTGACAAACAGGCGTACAAAATACGTCAAAATCTTATGGGTAAACAGGTCTGGGTCTGTTCCCAGGTACAGTGTGGCCTGGGCAAAGGACAGTCCCAGGAACAGCTTCAGGGGCAGGTTGTCTGTCTGTCAGTCTGTTTACCTTGGTCTGTTCTCTGTGGTCTGTCCCCAGGTACAGTGTGGCCTGGGCAAAGGACAGTCCCAGGAACAGCTTCAGGGGCAGGTTGTCTGTCTGTCAGTCTGTTTACCTTGGTCTGTTCTCTGTGGTCTGTCCCCAGGTACAGTGTGGCCTGGGCAAAGGAGTCCCAGGAACAGCTTCAGGGGCAGGTTGTGTCTGTCTGTCAGTCTGTCTGTCTGTCTGTCAGCCTGTCTGTCTGTTTACCTTGGTCTGTTCTCTGTGGTCTGTCCCCAGGTACAGTCTGGCCTGGGCAAAGGACAGTCCCAGGAACAGCTTCAGGGGCAGGTTGTGGGGGGCGGAGGCGTTCAAAGGATGCAGGAAGCCGACGAAGCGTGCAGTGTAGGTGAACTCACTCTCTATCTTCGTGGTGGACACGTAGCCCAGAGTGCCACTGGTCAGCCGCTTGATGGACAGCTGGAAACAAGGAACGTTATCAGTGAACTGAACTCACTCTCTGAGTCTCTATCTTGGTGGTCAGCCGCTTGATGGACAGCTGGAAACAAGGAACGTTATCAGTGAACTGAACTCACTCTCTATCTTGGTGATCAGCCGCTTGATGGACAGCTGGAAACAAGGAACGTTATCAGTGAGCTGAACTCTCTCTATCTTGGTGGTGGACACACAGTCCACACAGCTGCAGTGAGAGAGATCAGTGATTGTCAGTTGAATGATGAACATTGTCAGTGAATGTTGTAGGTGTGTGATCACATTTTGTTTGAGTGCTGCAGAGAGAGATAACATTGTGATTGTCAGTTGAATGATGAACATTGTCAGTGATTGTCAGTTGAATGATGAACATTGTCAGTGAATGTTGTAGGTGTGTGATCACATTTTGTTTGAGTGCTGCACAGAGAGAGAACATAGTGATTGTCAGTTGAATGATGAACATTGTCAGTGAACGTTGTAAGTGTGTCATTTTGTTTGAGTGCTGCAGAGAGAGAGAACATTGTGATTGTCAGTTGAATGATGAACATTGTCAGTGATTGTCAGTTGAATGATGAACATTGTCAGTGAATGTTGTAGGTGTGTGATCACATTTTGTTTGAGTGCTGCAGAGAGAGAGAACATTGTGATTGTCAGTTGAATGATGAACATTGTCAGTGAACGTTGTAAGTGTGTGATCACATTTTGTTTGAGTGCTGCAGAGAGAGAGAACATTCTGGATCTGGATCTGGAATAATACGTCGCAGACGCCACTTCTGACGATAAACGCAACGGAACTAGGAGGGCGCATTCCCTATTAGAATTAAAAGAAAAAACATAGGAGAAAGACCTACTGCTTACCCTGGGTTAAGACCATTAAACCCCCCAGTTCAGCCGGAAGGGTCCAGACCCCACTTCCAGAAGTAAGCAACAAAAAACAAAACAAACAAAAAGGCCTAATGATCTAGTGGTCAGTGGACGCAGGCTCAGATGGTGGTCTGGTCAGCGCTTATGTGAATGCGCTGACGGAGCCTATGGTGACAGTGGCCTCACTCAGTTGGTTCCACTCCGTGGCAGTCCTGACGAAGAAGGAGCTACGATACTGCTCCGTTCTCCCTTCTCGGACACAAAATCCACGGGAATGGTTTCCAAGATGTTAGTGGTTTGGAACCCCTTGAATCTGGTCGGCTTGATCCTGCGACGATTAGTGGGGACCGGGGTAAGGAACTTGTCTGCTGGGAGAGCTGGAACGAGGCCCTCAGCAATCTTATAAAGGAGGCTGAGGCGTTGGTGCCTGCTTCTTTCCTCCAGGGGGGGCAGGTCTAGTGTCCTGAGCATGCCACTCACGCAGCCTGATTTCATGGACTTGTAGTCCCTGGCTACAAAGCGTGCTGCTTGGCGCTGAACTCTCTTGTGATTGTCAGTTGAATGATGAACATTGTCAGTGAACGTTGTAAGTGTTATTTTGTTTGAGTGCTGCAGAGAGAGAGGACATTGTGATTGTCAGTTGAATGATGAACATTACGTTGTAAATGTGTGATCACATTTTGTTTGAGTGCTGCAGAGAGAGAGAACAGGTTCAAGGGTTGATGTGTTAATAATGTAAGGTTGATATGCAAATCATATGCTAATTACCTCGTCAGGAAAAGATAAGTTCATGGGGTTGCGGTACTTGATCCAGTGAAGGCCGGCAGGGTTGTCTTCCCTTTGGCACTGCATTAATGAGGTCAGCTGACCACTCAGGCCCCCCCACCACCCCTCCACCCCTGACCGCGTCTGATTGGCTGCCCGACACGTGCCCTCAGGGTCTGCATACATAATTATCATAATTAATTAGCTGATTATTATTTTGTATTCTTATTGATGTTATTTGTTCTGTTCTTTTCGTTGTATTTTGTTTGGCAGCCAGTGCCATTAACCCTTTCAGCGCCAATGTCGACTTTTGTCACCACATTGGTTTTACACCCATGTCACTAGAGGGCATCAGGTCAGAGCCTGTTGTCTGGAGACCCTGTTTTCTTGATTTGGGGAGGTGGGGATGGGCCTGATGTTACATATGTCACAGAGGAATTATCAATATTGCAGAGACATTTATTTCTCTACCCAGTTAGGTTTAAGGGTATTTTTGGGCCGAAAAATGGCTGGCGGTGAAAGGGTTAACTGTTGATCTAAGTGGGGTACCATGTATAAACATCGCTTGCTGTATCTTAATTGAAGCCAACAGCCACCTTAACTGTTGATCTAACTGGAGTATCATGTATAAACATCGCTTGTTGTATCTAATTTGAAGCCAACAGCCACCTTAACTGTTGATCTAAGTGGAGTACCATGTATAAACATCGCTTGTTGTATCTTAATTGAAGCCAACAGCCACCTTAACTGTTGATCTAACTGGAGTATCATGTATAAACATCGCTTGCTGTATCTTAATTGAAGCCAACAGCCACCTTAACTGTTGATCTAACTGGAGTATCATGTATAAACATCGCTTGTTGTATCTTAATTGAAGCCAACAGCCACCTTAACTGTTGATCTAAGTGGAGTATCATGTATAAACATCGCTTGCTGTATCTTAATTGAAGCCAACAGCCACCTTAACTGTTGATCTAACTGGAGTATCATGTATAAACATCGCTTGTTGTATCTTAATTGAAGCCAACAGCCACCTTAACTGTTGATCTAACTGGAGTATCATGTATAAACATCGCTTGCTGTATCTTAATTGAAGCCAACAGCCACCTTAACTGTTGATCTAAGTGGAGTACCGTGTATAAACATCGCTTGTTGTATCTTAATTGAAGCCAATAGCCACCTGAACTGTTGATCTAACTGGAGTACAGTGGAACCTCCCTTATAAGACCTTCACAAATCATTCAAAATGAGGTCTTATAAGGGAGGGGTCTTATAAGGGAAGGTAATTTTAATACTTACAAAGAAGGGCAATGTCTCAGAGAAGTAGGTCTTAAGTTAATGTGGGAGGGGGTCTTACAATGGGAAGTCTTATAAGGGAGGTTCCACTGTACCATGTATAAACATCGCTTGTTGTATCTTAATTGAAATTTATGTTGCTGCTAATGCATTGTGTAATTTTTTTTAAATAAATTCTAGTTTAAACCAATTAGCTGACAACCTCCCCCCCCCCCCCCACTTCCCCTCCCCTTCACCCCTGCCTGTGTTTGATTGGCTACTCTCATTCAGATTCTGCATAAATTATCATCATAATTAGAATTATCACTATCTATAAGCCTCGACCTGCACTCATAACACATTTTCAGTCAAAGTTTCAAAAGTAAAATTGTGATTAAACCAATCAGTCTCTCTCATTATCAATGATCTTCACACCTACCCCTCTCTCTCTCCTTCACTCACACACACAGATACTCACACACACACACACCTGCAAGTGACTGACAGGTGGCCTCCTTCACACACACACACTCACACACACAGACCCTCTCTCTCACACACACACACACACACATAGTAGAGGCGCCGTATAGTAATCGCCTACGGGAAAGTCAGTTTTCGCCTGAAAAATGACTATCTTTCACTCGTGAGTTCTGTATCAGGCATGAAAACTACTGTTCCCAAAAAAAGAGGAGATTTTTTCAGCCGAGAAATCCTTCCACCCGGATTTTCATCTGACGTCAGAAGTTTTGTTGAGCGGGGGGGAGGGGGGGGGGGGACTGTTACGGCATTTTGTTCAGCGGGGGGGCAGCTAATCTGTTCCAAAAAAATGGAAACGGCAGAGCTGTTTTCATGATATTTCTTCTTCTTTTTCACCCATTCTTCGTGCACGGCTTGCTCTTCAGACGCCATTTTGGAAGTGATGACGTCAGAGGAGGAGAAGGTGCGAAATGATGATTGTGCCATTTAAAGACCCAGCATGCCGAGTTTTTATTCGATTTTCGATTTTTTTTTTTTTTTTTAGGCGGAGATTGGTCGATTTTGGAAATAAATTAGGCGGAGAAAACGGAGATGTTTTCATGCCTGTGTATGAAAATGGTGAATAATTTTGTTGAAACCATGATGAAAATAAACATTGATCTTCCATTTATTCATCTGTGGTGTAATTTGTTTGTTGAGTGAGATTGTGAGAGTGCATTTGTTTTGTAAAACAACATACTGTAAACCGCGATCAGCTTCCCGTGTCGCAAGTCAGCCATGGCCGAATTTGAGAAAGTTGGAGGGTCGCGCGTTTTGACTGCCTCTTTCAGCATGGAAAATTCCATTCACAGTATGCAAATGAGGTGAAATGAGAGGTTAAAGGCCGTCCCTTTAACCTTCATTTTTTTTTTAAGCCAATCCAGCAAAACTACACTTGCAAAATATGAGGTAACTTTGAGCCGAAAATTCTCTGATTTCGCATAAATAAACCTATTCTTACCTCATAGCGATGGAAAGCTCGTTTTTTGCTGAATCTAATGGTTGTAGAGATTAAGCACTACAAACTAGTCTGACAGAGCGCAGCCAATGAAAACGACGCTTACATATCTGACCTACTTCGACCTGTGACTGACACATAAGCACTCACACACACACACACACACACACACACACACACACAGTGACTGACAGGTGGCCTCCTTCACACACACACACACAGACACTCACACACACACACCTGCTAGTGACTGACAGGTGGCCTCCTTCACACACACACACTCACACTCACACACACACACTCTCACACACACACTCACACCTGCTAGTGATTGACAGGTGGCCTCCTTCACAGACACACTCACACACACACTCACACACCTGCTAGTGATTGACAGGTGGCCTCCTTCACACACACACTCACACACACACACAGAGACATAGACACTCTCTCTCTCACACACACACACACACACACAGACAGAGACACAGACACTCTCACACACACATACACACACACCTGCTAGTGACTAACAGGTGGCCTCCTTCACACACACACACACACACACAGACACTCACACACAGAGACACAGACACTCTCTCTCTCTCACACACACACACACACACCTGCTAGTGATTGACAGGTGGCCTCCTTCACACACACACTCACACACACACACACAGACACTCTCACACACACACACACACACAAACACTCCCACAGAGACACAGACACTCTCACACACACACATAGACACACACCTGCTAGTGACTAGCAGGTGGCCTCCTTCACACACACACACACACACACACACACACACACACACACACACACACACACACACACACACACACACAGACACTCACACACAGAGACAAAGACACTCTCACACACACACACACACCTGCTAGTGACTGACAGGTGGCCTCCTTCACACACACACTCACTCACACCTGCTAGTGACTGACAGGTGGCCTCCTTCACACACACACTCACACACACCTGCTAGTGACTGACAGGTGGCCTCCTTCACACACCAGCTGCACTGGCTCAGGGCAACATGGAGAGAACTGCCATTCTTCACCGGGCCGCGTTCAGAGGAATCAGCCTGTACTGGGGCGTATTCAAGGGATCTGTCTTTTAGCAGTGCTTGTTCGGAAGAACCTTCTTTGACCGGGGTGTGTTCAGTAGAACTGTCCTGTAGCTGAAAGCGTTCAGAACTGCCTTGAAGCTGGCCGTGTTCAGAGGCATTGTCTATTACCGGGGCGTGTTCAGACGCGCTGTGTTTTAGCAGAGTGTGTTCAGAGGCACTGATCTGCAGCGGGGCATATTCAGAAGAGCTGTCCTTTAGCTGGGAGCGTTCAGTTGATGCGTCAGCGCGGCTGAAGAGTAAAGGACTGTCCGTCACATTGACACTTAGCTGCGACACGCTATCACTGTCAGTGACATGTCCCTGAAATGGACTGTCGCCGATGGTGGTGTCTTGTTGCAATGGACTGTCACTGACGTTAGGATGTTGCTGAAGCGAAATGTCACTGACATTGGCATGTTGCTGAACTGACCTGTTGCCTTGCGATTCACCGTTGCTGTTGTTGACACGTTGTGGTGATTCACTGTTGTTGTTGTTGTTGTTGACACGTTGTGGCGATTCACTGTTGTTGTTGTTGTTGTTGACATGTTGTGGCGATTCACTGTTGTTGTTGACCTGTTGTGGCGATTCGCTTTTGTTGTTGTTGACACGTTGTGGCGATTCACTGTTGCTGTTGTTGACACGTTGTGGCGATTCACTGTTGCTGTTGTTGACACGTTGTGGTGATTCACTGTTGCTGTTGTTGACACGTTGTGGTGATTCACTGTTGCTGTTGTTGACACGTTGTGGTGATTCACTGTTGCTGTTGTTGACAAGTTGTGGCGATTCACTGTTGCTGTTGTTGACACGTTGAGGCGATTCACTGTTGCTGTTGTTGACACGTTGTGGTGATTCACTGTTGCTGTTGTTGACACGTTGTGGTGATTCACTGTTGCTGTTGTTGACACGTTGTGGTGATTCACTGTTGCTGTTGTTGACACGTTGTGGCGTTGAATGTTCCGACAGGTTGAAATGGTCCTCGTCAAAGAAGGTGGGCTTGTCACCTCCACTCTCAGTGGGTTTTTCCCCTGGAGGGATTTCCCCTGGTGTTTTTTCCCCGCGGCCGTGGCTGACGCAGGCCCCACAGGTGTGCAGGGCAGGACAGATGCCAGGACAACGCTCAGGGGAGTCCTGTAGGCCCTTGGAACACACCTGTAAATAACACAACACAATACAATACAGTACAACAGGTGTGCAGGGCAGGACAGATGCCAGGACAACGCTCAGGGGAGTCCTGTAGGCCCTTGGAACACACCTGGAAATAATACAACATAATACAATACCATGCAATACAGTACAATACAATACAACACAACACAGTACAACATAACAATACAGTACAACACAGTACAACATAACACAATACAGTACAACACAGTACAATACAACACAACACAATACAGTACAACACAGTACAATACAACATAACAATACAACACAACACAGTACAACATAACAATACAGTACAACACAGTACAATACAGTACAACATAACACAATACAGTACAACACAGTACAACATAACACAATACAGTACAACACAGTACAATACAACATAACACAATACAGTACAACACAATACAGTACAACACAACATAAAACAGTTCAGTGCAACAGGTGTGCAGGGCAGGACAGCGCTCAGGGGAGTCCTGTAGGCCCTTGGGCACACCTGGAAATAACACAACATAATACAATACAGTACAACACAATACAGTACAATATAATACAGTTCAGTACAACAGGTGTGCAGGGCAGGACAGCACCCAGGGGACTCCTGCAGGCCCTTGGGGCACACCTGGAAATAACACAACATAGCACAATACAGTACAATACAGTACAACACAATACAGTACAATTCAATACAGTCAAAGATATTCTAAAAGGGTAAGATGGACTACTTAAGAGCTCGGCGAACCGGGCTGATAGAGTTATCGTTAGTGGCGACAGCACACCATTCACAGTGGAGGCTATCCAAAAACTCAGACTGGAACTTGAACGGAGAATTCAACTGGCCTATCGACGTGTAAAATGTGTCCTGTGTAAAAGAGACATAACCAGTGTTTCTGTCCTCACAACTCATATAGGGAAAAGAGACTGGATGCTTATCTTCCGCTATACAGTCTTTGATACAGTTCAGTTCAGTACAACAGGTGTGCAGGGCAGGACAGCGCTCAGGGGACTCCTGTAGGCCCTTGGGGCACACCTGCACTTTGTACAATCATGTGTACAACAATACAATACAGTACAATTCAGCACAGAGCCTGATATCTTATTCATGCTATCCCTCATCCCCCTCGAAAGAAAAGATAACGAATGTGTGAAAACAGCTTCATCTATATACATGTAGCTGTTCACACAGCATCCACCGTCCCTAACTTATGCCAAATGGCTTTGAACAGCAGCCACTGATCACTTTTGCCATTGGTTTTGTCCACTGAGTTGTTTTCATTTGCAGTGTGATTGATGTTCAGTAGAGAATTGTAAATGGGGGGTAAGTCATATCCTTGGTCACTGTTTAGGCTGGGTTTTCTTTCCCTGATCTCAATGGCTTCTTTTACTTTTCTTCCTGTGAACTGTGACTCAGCAGTAAGGATGGTTGTTTGGAATTTGTTTGTATGGTGAGTGGTGGTTGTCAGGTGTTCACAATGTGCGGAGGAGGATCTGGAGGTGTGCTCACTTAGTCTTGTGAACTGTGACTCAGCAGTAAGGATGGTTGTTTGGAATGTGTTTGTATGGTGAGTGGTGGTTGTCAGGTGTTCACAATGTGCGGAGGAGGATCTGGACGTGTGCTCACTTAGTCTTGTGAACTGTGACTCAGCAGTAAGGATGGTTGTTTGGAATGTGTTTGTATGGTGAGTGGTAGTTGTCAGGTGTTCATAATATGCGGAGGAGGATCTGGAGGTGTGCTCACTTAGTCTTGTGAACTGTGACTCAGCAGTAAGGATGGTTGTTTGGAATGTGTTTGTATGGTGAGTGGTGGTTGTCAGGTGTTCATAATGTGCGGAGGAGGATCTGGAGGTGTGCTACCACTGAAAACAAGACTAAGTGAGCACACCTCCAGATCCTCCTCCGCACATTATGAACACCTGACAACCACCACTCACCATACAAACACATTCCAAACAACCATCCTTACTGCTGAGTCACAGTTCACATGAAGAAAAGTAAAAGAAGCCATTGAGATCAGGGAAAGAAAACCCAGCCTAAACAGTGACCAAGGATATGACTTACCCCCCATTTACAATTCTCTACTGAACATCAATCACACTGCAAATGATACACAGGCAGATACACAGACAGAAAGACATACACACAGAAAGACAAACAGACCTTGGCACAGATGCAATGCAAACAGTATCCGTCGTGTTGTGTTGTGCCATTATTGCAAAGCACACACTTCAGGCACAGACAGACACACAGTGACACACACACACACACAGATACACAGACAGAAAGACATACACCCACACAGACAGACAAACGGACAGAAAGACATACACACAGACAGATAGATACACAGACCTTGGCTCTGGTGCGATGCAAACAGTATCCGTCATGTTGTGCGGTGCCATTATTGCAAAACACACACTCCGGATCATCCAGACAGAGCATACGAATCTTGTAGATCTGACAGTGGTCATCATCATTGTCATCACCCTGCATCTGAAATCATCATCATCATCATCGTCATCGTCATCATCATCATGATTAAGATCATCATCATTGTCCTGATCATTACAATCAGCATCAATCAAAAGTCAAAGTCATCATCATCACAATCTGCATATCTATAAACATTAAAATTAATGATCAAATAACAGTAAATTTTTAAAAATATGAATAACAAAAAAGGCAGTACTACTGCAACAAGCATTCTCTCTGCTACAAGTAAATCAAACCAACCACTATATTACTATCGTGTATAAAGATAACAATGGTCACATATTTAACTATCATTCTGACTACTAGTACTACTGCAACTCTTCTTCCAGATGAGTGCCCACAATCAACACTTGGATTCATTGGCACTAAGCCGGTTGAGGTTCCAGGTCACACAAGAAAAACAAACAAACACACACTAAGCTAATTTAGCGACTCAGCCAGTCATCTCTCTGCGGATCCCCAACGTGATGCCGCGTCAGACAGGAACACCTAGGTACTCTATTGAAAGAAAAAACAAATGCGTCAGTTGATTCTCGACTGGAACATGTGGGGAGATGTAGCTGCTACAGCCACCTCACACAGCTTGTTCCAGTCCCTGATTGTCCTGGGGATTCTCGACTGGAACATGTGGGGAGATGTAGCTGCTACAGCCACCTCACACAGCCTGTTCCAGTCCCTGATCATCCTGGGGATTCTCGACTGGAACATGTGGGGAGATGTAGCTGCTACAGCCACCTCAGACAGTTCCAGTCCCTGATCGTCCTGGGGATTCTCGACTGGAACATGTGGGGAGATGTAGCTGCTACAGCCACCTCACACAGCCTGTTCCAGTCCCTGATCATCCTGGGGATTCTCGACTGGAACATGTGGGGAGATGTAGCTGCTACAGCCACCTCACACAGCCTGTTCCAGTCCCTGATCGTCCTGGGGATTCTCGACTGGAACATGTGGGGAGATGTAGCTGCTACAGCCACCTCACACAGCCTGTTCCAGTCCCTGATCATTCTGGGGATTCTCGACTGGAAGATGTGGGGAGATGTAGCTGCTACAGCCACCTCACACAGCCTGTTCCAGTCTCTGATCATTCTGGGGATTCTCGACTGGAACATGTGGGGAGATGTAGCTGCTACAGCCACCTCACACAGCTTGTTCCAGTCCCTGATCGTCCTGGGGATTCTCGACTGGAACATGTGGGGAGATGTAGCTGCTACAGCCACCTCACACAGCCTGTTCCAGTCCCTGATCGTCCTGGGGATTCTCGACTGGAACATGTGGGGAGATGTAGCTGCTACAGCCACCTCACACAGCCTGTTCCAGTCCCTGATCCTGGGGATTCCCGACTGGAACATGTGGGGAGATGTAGCTGCTACAGCCACCCCAGACAGCCTGTTCCAGTCCCTGATCATTCTGGGGAAGAAGGAATTCTGTCTATTTTCAGTGCGGCACAGAATAATACATAGTTGATAGTTGTGTCCTCTTCTTTGTCGGCTTCTTGCTGGATTGATTCTGCTGTTGCTGACTTGGACAATGTTATGCTGGATGTTACACAGCATTGTCAGCAGTGCCGCTTTCCTGCAATGTTCCAGCGTGGGCCAACCCAAACGAGCCAGCATGTCGCTCACACCTGAGGTGTTGTGGTAGCGGTTGAGCACGAAGCGAGCCGCCCTTCTCTGAACTGCATCGATCTTATCCATAAGCCTCTTCGTGTAAGGGTCCCAAACGGAACAGGCATACTCTAGCAGGGGTCTGACCAATGCCAGGTACGTTCGTTCTCTCAGTTCCGTTGAGCTGACCCTTAGGTTGCAACACAGGAACCCAAGCATTTTGTTCGCCTTTGCTGTAATTTCTTCAATGTGGGTGTCCCAGCTGATGTCCTTTTGGATGTTGATCCCCAAGTATTTGACAGAGGACTTTGTGTCCAGGGTGTGGCCATGCAGTTGGTAGCTATGGGCCAGCAGTGTTCTTCTCCTGGACACAGGCAGGTCAGTGCACTTCCCTGGGTGGAACTTGATGTCCCAGCGCTCCTCTCATTCTGCCAGGTGGTGAAGGTCTTGTTGCAGTTGTTCTCCTGGACACAGGCAGGACAGTGCACTTCCCTGGATGGAACTTGATATCCCAGCGCTCCTCTCATTCTGCCAGGTGGTGAAGGTCTTGTTGCAGGTGTTCTGGACACAGGCAGGACAGTGCACTTCCCTGGATGGAACTTGATGTCCCAGCGCTCCTCTCATTCTGCCAGGTGGTGAAGGTCTTGTTGCAGGTGTTCTGGACACAGGCAGGACAGTGCACTTCCCTGGATGGAACTTGATGTCCCAGCGCTCCTCTCATTCTGCCAGGTGGTGTAGGTCTTGTTGCAGTTGTTCTCCTGGACACAGGCAGGACAGTGCACTTCCCTGGATGGAACTTGATGTCCCAGCGCTCCTCTCATTCTGCCAGGTGGTGAAGGTCTTGTTGCAGGTGTTCTGGACACAGGCAGGACAGTGCACTTCCCTGGATGGAACTTGATGTCCCAGCGCTCCTCTCATTCTGCCAGGTGGTGTAGGTCTTGTTGCAGGTGTTCTGGACACAGGCAGGACAGTGCACTTCCCTGGATGGAACTTGATGTCCCAGCGCTCCTCTCATTCTGCCAGGTGGTGTAGGTCTTGTTGCAGGTGTTCTGGACACAGGCAGGACAGTGCACTTCCCTGGATGGAACTTGATGTCCCAGCGCTCCTCTCATTCTGCCAGGTGGTGAAGGTCTTGTTGCAGTTGTTCTCCTGGACACAGGCAGGTCAGTGCACTTCCCTGGATGGAACTTGATGTCCCAGCGCTCCTCTCATTCTGCCAGGTGGTGTAGGTCTTGTTGCAGGTGTTCTGGACACAGGCAGGACAGTGCACTTCCCTGGATGGAACTTGATGTCCCAGCGCTCCTCTCATTCTGCCAGGTGGTGAAGGTCTTGTTGCAGTTGTTCTCCTGGACACAGGCAGGACAGTGCACTTCCCTGGATGGAACTTGATGTCCCAGCGCTCCTCTCATTCTGCCAGGTGGTGTAGGTCTTGTTGCAGGTGTTCTGGACACAGGCAGGACAGTGCACTTCCCTGGATGGAACTTGATGTCCCAGCGCTCCTCTCATTCTGCCAGGTGGTGTAGGTCTTGTTGCAGGTGTTCTGGACACAGGCAGGACAGTGCACTTCCCTGGGTGGAACTTGATGTCCCAGCGCTCCTCTCATTCTGCCAGGTGGTGTAGGTCTTGTTGCAGGTGTTCTGGACACAGGCAGGACAGTGCACTTCCCTGGATGGAACTTGATGTCCCAGCGCTCCTCTCATTCTGCCAGGTGGTGTAGGTCTTGTTGCAGGTGTTCTTGGTCTTGCTGGGAGGCTACTATTCTGTACATTGCTGTGTCATCAGCAAACAGTCTATCATTTTCAACTGCTACTGCTACTATTACTATTGATATTAACCTTGGCTATAGCGGAAGACACCTTATAGTTATACAAGTCATCAAGGACTTCACCACTGTGTGTGATAATTGTACTGGCAACAATAGTTGATAATAACAACAATAATCGTTGATAACAACATTACCTTGGCTATAGCAGAAGACACCTTTTAGTTATACAAGTCATCAAGCACTTCACCACTGTGTGCGATTATTGTACTGGCAACAATAGCATGGGTGCTACTCCAAAAAATGAAAAATACTGAAAGGCCGGGGTCCAGGGGCAGCGCCCCGTTGGGAGGTTCAGGGGTTGCCCCCCTGAAGCTGAAGCAAAAATGCAATTGCAGAGATCATTTCCATAGCTCTCCTGCAATCTGGGAATGGGTGAGGAACAGATTATGATTTGACATCATAGTTCTGTTGGCAGACGACAGTTGACACTTTGTAAAGTGACTGTCTAAGTTGCTGAGACATGACAAGTCACATTACCTTTTTACAAGAAATACAAAAGATCTATGGTTAAAATCATATTTTCATGACTAAGATTTGTACTGACATTTCAGAAACACAACTATAAAGTTATAAAGCCGTTCAAATAGAAGATAATAATTAGATCATAAGTGAAATACGATGTCAGTGGATCCAAACAAGACTTTCAATTGAGTTTTTCTAAGCAACATTTTTAACATATTCATACGTTTAACATCATAAATATCATTCGGTAAATTGAAATATAGTTGTAACTTACCTTTCTGTGAAGTTTGTAGCTTTCATGACACAAAATTCATGCTGATAATGTTGAATTTAATTCAAATAAGTATGTGTGAATATGACTCGGCCGCCATTTTTGTTGTTGTATTTTCACTTCCGGTGGTTGGAAGACCCAGATTCAAAATGCCCCCAACCACAGTTAACAGATCAACTTTCTTTATTTTTAACAAAATTTAAAAAATACGGAATTTCCGTCTCAGCAGAAAACTTAATTTACGGATTTCCGTTTATACGGAAGGTAGTAGCACCCATGTAATAGTTGATAATAACAACACTAATCGTTGATAACAACATTACCTTGGCTATAGCGGAAGGCACCTTGTACACCAACAAGTCGTCAAGGACTTCACCGCTGTATCCCCCGACAACCAGCATCAGGTTGCCGCGGGCAACCGTCGCCACGTGACCAAACCGACCTTTGGGCACCATGGGACCTGACACAACACATTGACACTTTACAGTTAAACACATTGACACTTTACAGCTCTACACTTAAACACCTTTACACTTTTATACTTTACAGTTAAACACCTTTACACTTTACAGTTAAACACCTTTACACTTTACAGTTAAACACATTGACACTTTACAGTTAAACACATTGACACTTTATAGTTCAATACATTGACACTTTACAGTTAAACACATTGACACTTTACAGTTAAACACATTGACACTTTACCGTTAAAAACATTGACACTTTACAGTTAAACACATTGACATTTTACAGTTAAACACCTTTACACTTTATACTTTACAGTTAAACACCATTACACTGTACAGTTAAACACATTGACACTTTACAGTTAAACACCTTTACACTTTTATACTTTACAGTTAAACACCATTATACTTTACAGTTAAACACCATTAAACTTTACAGTTAAACGCCTTTACACTTTACAGTTAAACACATTGACACTTTACAGTTACACACATTGACACTTTAATCTTTACAGTTAAACACCTTTACATATTACAGTTAAACACCTTGACACTTTACAGTTAAACACCTTGACACTTTACAGTTAAACACCTTGACACTTTACAGTTAAACACATTGACACTTTACAGTTAAACAAATTGATACTTAACAGTTAAACACCTTTACACTTTGATACTTTACACTTAAACACCATTACACTTTACGGTTAAACACCTTGACACTTTACAGTTAAACACCTTTACACTTTCATACTTTACAGTTAAACACATTGACACTTTACCGTTAAACACCATTAAACTTTACAGTTAAACGCCTTTACACTTTACAGTTAATCACAATTACACTTTACAGTTAAACACATTGACACTTTACAGTTAAACACATTGACACTTTACAGTTAAACACATTGATACTTTACAGTTAAACACCATTACACTTTACAGTTAAACACCATTAAACTTTACAGGTAAACACCATTACACTTTACATTTAAACACATTGACACTTTACATTTAAACACATTGACACTTTACAGTTAAACACATTACAGTTAAACACCTTTACACTTTACAGTTAAACACCTTTACACGTTACAGTTAAACACCTTTACACTTTACAGTTAAACACATTGACACTTTACAGTTAAACACATTGACACGTTACAGTTAAACACATTGACACTTTACAGTCAAATGCATTTACACTTTACCACATTGACACTTCACAGTTAAACACATTGACACTTTACACTTAAACACCTTTACACTTAAACACTTTACAGTTAAACACAATGACACTTTACAGTTAAACACATTGACACTTTACAGTTAAACACACCGACACTTTACAGTTAAACACCATTACACTTTACAGTTAAACACATTGACACTTTACAGTTAAACACCATTACACTTTACAGTTAAACACATTGACACTTTACCGTTAAACACCATTAAACTTTACAGTTAAATGCCTTTACACTTTACAGTTAAACACCTTGACACTTTACAGTTAAACACATTAACACTTTACAGTTAAACACCATTAAACTTTACAGTTAAACGCCTTTACACTTTACAGTTAAACACAATTACACTTTACAGTTAAACACATTGACACTTTACAGTTAAACACATTGACACTTTACAGTTAAACACATTGATACTTAACAGTTAAACACCTTTACACTTTGATACTTTACAGTTAAACACCATTACACTTTACGGTTAAACACCATTACACTTTACAGTTAAACACCATTACACTTTACAGTTAAACGCCTTTACACTTTACAGTTAAACACCATTACACTTAAACACCTTTACACTTTACAGTTAAACACATTAACACTTTACAGTTAAACGCCTTTACACTTTACAGTTAAACACCATTACACTTAAACACCTTGACACTTTACAGTTAAACACCTTGACATTTTACAGTTAAACACATTGACACTTTACAGTTAAACGCCATTACACTTTACAGTTAAACACCATTACACTTAACACTTTACAGTTAAACACATTGACACTTTACAGTTAAACACATTGACACTTTACAGTTAAACACATTGACACTTTACAGTTAAACACCATTACACTTTACAGTTAAACACCATTACACTAAGTCTCATAATCATCATTTCTAAGCGATCGAAGACAGTCAGTGATCATTAACAACAAAATGTCTAAGTTTTTACCAGTTAAATATGGTGTACCTCAGGGTTCAGTACTTGGTCCTCTTTTGTTTTCCATTTATGTCAACGATCTGTCTTGTTCCGTGCAAAGTAAGTGTGAAACATTTGCAGATGACACGCCCTTTCATGAAAGTAATTCAAATGTTGATGCCTTCGCAAATAAACTTCAAGACAGTCTTCAAAACCAAGTAAATTGGACCCAGTTAAATCACATGTTTTTAAATACAAACAAAACAAAATGTATGTACGTTACAAGACAAATACGGCAAAAAATGAAATCCAAATTTCCACCTCTACTTAAATGCAAAACCCAAATCGAAGAAGTAGATTCACATAAAATGTTAGGTGTTATCATTGATAAAGATCTGTCTTTACCTGATCACACCGAATCCCTGGGAAAACGTCTTTCCATAAAAGTATTTCAATTAACAAAAATTAAAAACTTTCTGGATACCCATTCTCATAAACTATTTTTCTGTGCCCACATACTCCCAATAATAGACTATGCATCCACGCTATGGGATAATTGTAGTCAAACTAACTTAAAAGTGATACATTGTTTGTATAAAAAGGCAGTAAAAATAATTTTGTTAAAATCCAGTTCTTTGACAAATAATGATTACAAAAACCTTAATATTCTAACACTACAAATTAGATTATTTCTCATCTATTTCTCGTCCACAGAAATTACGCGAGATGCGGGAGCAGATCACGTGACGGCAAGAGTCAGTCGGCGCGAGCACGTCGGCGGCAGAGCCATGGTCTTTTAGCACGGGAAAATAATTTTCAATTTTAGTTATAATTTTCCCTTTCCCTTCACGCCCCAATATAGTGTGTTGTATATTAGTATTAGTGTGTGTGTTTTGTGGTATATTTCGACAGGTAAGGTCGTTTTTAACCGGAATATAACCCGTATGCCTAGGCCTAACCGACAGGCACTAGACTCGTGTGTGCGCGCGCGCTCGAACGTGTCTGGCACCGAGCGGGAAGTTGGCGTTCTTTGTTCTCTCCCAACCCAAGTCTACACTGTGCCGTTTGTGCATTTTCTCAGCTTATGCTGTTTCAATTGTTTTGCCACTGAGTCTGGTCTTGTTCCACTGATCAGCTTACACTGATCTATACATTTGCCACTTGTGTTTGGTTTTACCTTGACATCTTACGATGTCGGACTTGGACCACAGGCCTGACGGCCCAGTGCCAGTGAATGAGCACACTGCAACAGGATCGCGGGACACACCGGCTTTAGAGAGCCTGGATGCAAAATGGAATCGAAAATTCCACGACCTGGATGCCAAGCTAGACCGATTGATTGCAGGCTTGGCATCTCAGCCTCAAACGGAACGATCGAATTGTGACGCCGGACCCTCTCGATCGCAAACAGGGTCAAGCGGATAGCGCGCGGAAGACAAAAGAAAATCGAAAAAACGGAAACGGGAAACTTCGAACGAGGAAAGTTCAGACTCCGAGTCTGAAACCGAAGGCGATACTGAAGCAAACGACGATGTAGTGTCGATCAATTGCGATGAGGAAGATGAACTGATAAAGGAACTTGACGACGAGCTTGATGATGACGAAGAGACCGGCATTAGAGTTTCAACATCGATCGCGAAACTCGCCAATAAGCGGTTCTCCAAACAACTGTCCGATAAGAAAGTGCAAAAACTGACCGACAAATATGTCCGACCTACCAACTGCGAAAAGCTCTGCGTTCCCACGGTCAACAAAGAAATTTGGAAAGCGATTCCATCAAGAGCGAGAAAGAATGACCTTCGCACAGTGCACACGCAGCGCCTCGTAGTGCGTGCCGCGAGCGCGTCAGTGAGAGCCATGCAAGCAATCAGAGAGGCGCAGAGAACCGAAAAGGCCGATCTACTTGAAGCGGCAGTCAGCAACCTAACGGATTCCATTGCTCTGCTTGGGCATGCATCACAAGAGCTCTCGATCAAACGACGCGTAGGAATAAAGCCCTACCTAAACCAAAACATCGCGGCTGGCATCTGTGCAGAGAGTGTGCCGGTTACTGACAAACTGTTTGGGGATAACTTGTCTGCCTCTGTGAAGGAGGCAAAGGATCTGGACAACATTGGGGCCAATTTGTTTTGGGTATGTTGTTTTTGTCCACTAGGTTCTCTAAAGTCTCGCGTAATTTCTCTGGACGAGAAATAGATGAGAAATAATTATAAAATTAAACTAGGCTTACGATAGGAAGCTGAAGTTTAATTTGAATTATTTTGAATCTATTGAAGGGAAGAGAAGTTACGCGCCCTCCCTTCCTTGGATTTGAAATGGTTCAGTTAGACATGCCCTCCCTATCGTAGGCCTAGTGGACACAACAACGCTAAAGCCTGACTCTTGCCGTCACGTGATCTGCTCCCGCATCTCGCGTAACTTCTCTTCCCTTCAATAGATTCAAAATAATTCAAATTAAACTTCAGCTTCCTATCGTAAGCCTAGTTTAATTTTATAATTATTCTTCAATAAAGCAATATGCATGCATAACGTTGTCAATGGAAACGCGCCTAAAAAGGTAACAAATGGATTTACATTCAACATCCATAGACAAATCAAGTTTTCTTTACTCCGGTGGTACTTTGTGGAACCAATTACCAAAAATGTTTTAAAGTTTAAAGAACAGGAACCATTTCAAGAAAAAAACAAGGGCATCGCCGAGCGGCAGCAACGCATTGTAAGTGCATCGCCGAGCAGCAGCAAGGCATTGTGACAATGCAAACCCGGCCAGAGTTATGTCCTCTCCCCCCCCCCCAACCCCCCAATAAACAATATATCTCTCTGTCTCTCTGTCTCTCTCTCTCTCTCTCTCTCTCTCTCTCTCTTTATCTCTCTCTCTCTTTTCATAGTTTACGACACGATTCAAAAGTAGTAGGCCAGAAACATGTCTGCCGCTCGGCAACATTGTAGTTCTGGGGGATAATTTATATACAAATGTTTTATACTGTTAGTGTCACATCCTGACACAACATTTGAAGAGCTTATGTCTTGTAGTTCACGAGATACAGCTTGGACAATAAATATATAGCGCAAAGAAGGAAATTTCAGTTTTCAAGGTGACACTTCAAGGTCAAGATCATCATTGCGATAATTTATACTCGGATGTTTTCTACTCTAGGGTATACAGTAGCACACATAATCTGAAGCGCTTCTGTTAAGTACAAAATAATTAATGTGGAAAATATGGTTTAAAACCCAATTTGTAGACCCCTACCACTTTCAAGGTCTACCAATCTCCCGGATCGTGACCTTGACCTTGATCGGTATGCCACCATCAGAATGGGCATAAGCCAAAGTACCTACATGCCAAATTTGAAGACTAACACCAACGGTGTGGGAGTTATGGCCCTTTAAAGATTTTCGGTTTTCAAGGTCAAACTTCAAGGTCAAGGTCAGCACGGTGTTGATTAACGAAAGGAAGCTTCCTTTTCAAGCTGTCTACCCCTCTGCCAATTTTAATCAAAATCCAAACAGTAGTCTTTAAGATAATCGATACACAGACACACACACAGACAGACTGAGACAGACACACAAACCGATCGCAATACCTCGGCCTCTGGCCGGGTAATGAAAATGTACTTAATGAATAAATAATTGCCCCTTTGTGGAAATGACAAACTTTCCTGTATATTGCGTATGCAGGGCTCCCCATTCTGTGCGTCTGTGCATCAAATGTGCGTGACAGACGCATTAAAACTTCGTACTGGGGGTGAAACGACGCACTATAATTACTACTCGAGGGTTATGAGACGCACTATAAATCTGCTGAGTGCGTGAGCCCATCTCCAATTTCACCCAGCCGAAAAGCCGGTCTACTGCAGACCCATACCAATTAGGCATGTCAGCCCAAAGTCAATGTCAGCCTTATCTGAATGGCGCTCTCTCTCTCTCTTTCTCTCTCTCTCTCTCTACCCCCCCCCCCTCCCACCCCCTCCATTCGCTCACATAACCCCGGTCCCGTCTTCCATAAATAGACAGGACAAGCATTGGGTTAGAAAAAAAAAAAATCCATCACTTGAAACTCAGAGGCATTAGCACAAGGTGAAGGTCAGGTCATGATAGTACTTGATAATTCTAGACTGGTTACAAGTTCAATGACCTTTGACACATCCCGGCGAAAGACAGAGAGAGAGAAATAAAATGTGTGTGTGTGTGTGTGTGTGTGTGTGTGTGTGTGTGTGTGCTATTGAATGTTCAACATAAATTGTCATGCCTTGCTTGAAATTTTATAATTTTGTTGTTTCATCCTCAATGCCTCAAAAGAGGGCAAAGGATTACAGTTCTTGATTCTTGAATGATGTGTGTGAGTGTGGCTGTGTGTGACTGTTGGTAACATTTGTGTGTCGGAAATGCCAGGCATGTAATGCTTCATACTGCCTGTGCATACAATACTTTACATTTTTTTGACAGTACCCGCATGTCTTTATGCTTATTTTGTTTTGATTTTTCACCCTCTATAAGTTCACCCTGGGGGTGAAGAGACCCTCTATAGCTGCTTCCTGGGGGTGAAAATACCCTCTATGGTCAAACAAAATGGGGAGCCCTGGTATGTATTGTATTCAACGAAGCTATTATTGTGCTAAGCGATGTCTTGTGTATTACACACATTAAGTTTCAGGGTCATGTCTTTTTTTTCCATCTGAGGGTGTAATGCTATTACTAACACGTTTATTGATCATACCACCATGTCTTTCTTCCTTGCTAAAAATCATCCCTTTGTCATTGTTAATAACTATGTGACTGTTCCCCATTCCCCCATTTTCCACGTTTTTGTTGGTGTGTGTGTGTGTGTGTATGTATGTGTGTGTGTGTGTGTGTGTGTATGCGTGTGTGTGCGTGCGTGCCTTGTATGTACATGTTTGTGTGTGTAGTTTGTGCATTTTCATGTTCTGCTTGTTTATTATTTGTTATTTCTGTTTTGTTATGGATGGCTTGATGTAAAAAAGCATAATGTAATGCTTATTCGATGTCCATCTGAAAATAAAATTTTGACTTGACTTGACACATGCACACAGTGTACACACACACACACACACACACAGAGAGAGTTACCACTGAAGTAGGTATGGTTCAGCCACACATGGCAGGCCAGATGGTAGAAGTAGAGTCGTGCGTTGTAGCAGATCTCCAGCGAGGAATGATCGTGGGTGTTGCCCCCATACACCACCATGTAGTCGCCCATCCTGACTGCCGAGTGGAACGCGCGTTGCTTGGGAACGGTGCTCTCCCTCCATTTTTTTTTTTTTTTTTTTTTTTTTTTTTTTTTTTTTTTTTTTTTTTTTTTTTTTCCAATCGATGGACAGCTGGGCCCAGTAGTCGCCATGGAGATCCAGGGCCTGCAAGTGGCGGGTGCGGTCGCTGAAGAGGGCACTGCTCTGGAGGTAGCCGCCGAAGACCAGCAGGGAGTGCGCCTCCTGGTGGTAGACGGTGGAGTGTCCCACCAGTCGTTTGCGGGGGTACCCCCCGCCCTTCACCTCCACACGCTGCCAGTGGTGGGGGGCGGAGGCTCTGATGCGGAAGACATCGTGGCGAGAAACGCGGTCCTCAGTCTTCCCCCCCAGCAAGTACAGCCAGTCGCCAACCGCCGTCAGCGAATGGCCCGTCACTGCAAGGGGCATCACTCTGCTGCGCCCCGCCTTCAGGGCCCAGGACTGTGAGGAGGTGTTGAAGAACCACAGCTCCCTGCTGTGACTGCCGTTGGCCAGCAGTCCCCCGAACACGAACAACCCGCGGCCATACGCGGCCATGGCGTGCTCCATTCTGGCCGCGGGCCAGGGCTGCTGCACGCTGATGCTCTCCCAGGCGTTGGTGTGGAAACAGAAGCGGGACAGGTCATCCAGCACAGAGTTCAGATCGAAGCCCCCGAACACCCACAGACACTCCGAGTCAGCCAGGAAGGCGGCCGAGTGGGACGTCCTGCCCCTCAACCCGCTGCCAGAGGGCGCCACCGTGTACCACGACCCCTGACCCGAGGCGTCATTCAGCGACAGGTTGCACGAGTGACCCAGGTACCCGGCATCGCAGCGGCAACGCCTGCTGCCGTCCGGCAACGGCTGGCAGGTGCCATGGCCGCTGCAGTCGTCGGGACACTCCCGGTGCTGGCAACCGTCGCCGTAGTAACCGGCGCTGCAGCGGCAGGTGTGGTTGATGCAGCGACCGTGGTGACTGCAGTTCCAGGGGCAGTCGTAGATGAAGTAATAGGCCTCAAAGCCCTCTTTCAAATAGTTACGATCACTGTACAGGTAAAGCAGCATCTGTAACACACAATACAAATATGGCACAATGATTAACACACCACTGTCACATTTTTGGTTATCAGTTAAACAATATTGTTGTTGTTTTTTTCTAGTAGGTTATCTCCCCTCGTGTCTTATCGCTGTCGGAGTGAGAAGACTAGTGAAAGGTGAGCTATTTCTTCTTTTCCCTCCTGTCTTCAAGGCTTACCTGACATTCTTGACACAGCAATATTGTAGCACGATATTTGTGTAACTCACTGTAAGACACGCGCATTGCGTGTCAGGTAGCAAGGTCTAGGTTATAGAAAATCGGTGTGGAGTGAGCTGTTGTTTTCTTGATTTGGGTTGGAGTTTTGTAAGACACTTTGGACTGGGACTTGAAGGAGAGAGGACCTGAATTTGTCTCTTTGAGAAGCTGCTGAATCGTCGCCGATTGTAGCCTAGGGATTCAAGGCCTGCAAAAGAAAAGATATTACCCTTTCGTCGAGGGATAAGGAAAAGGAGGAAGATAGGTCGTAAGAATTGCCCAGTCCAAGTCACTAGACTAGTTCTTTTTATACCTAATTACGTTAGGTCCTAGCAACGGTTTGCTTTGTTTTTCATTTAAGTCACAAGCTGTGTGAGGTTTGTAAAATATTTTAGATAATAATTAATTATTATCCTTGCTATGAATTGGAGAACTGGTGTAGTATTAATTGGATTGAAGTTCGAGTTTTTGGACTAGGCTTGTTGCTCAAATTTGTCTTGTTTTGTTTTTTAATGTTAATGTTGGGAAATTAGTTGTTATTGAGTTCGGCTAAACAGTCGTTTTATCTATTATTCGTTCTCGAGACATGGGAGACAATTCACTGATAATTTTGATACTCGTTAAGACTTTAATTTACCAAGTCGTTTCCCTTTTAAATTTCTTATTAATTTGGATAATTCAAGTTTGTCGGATTTTTGCAGCATAATTGACTTCGTTTCTCTTTCAGATTGTTCCCGGAGAGGGTCATTATTGTTTTGTGAATTGTTGTGTGCAAGAAGTAGGAATTTTGATTATACTTTATAATTTTTGTAAATAGGTTTTCTTCAGAAGGAAGAGAACGTTCTTGTTGATCGACTTAAAGTTCAAGAGACAGTAATTGTGACCATTCTATACGGACAGTATCTGCTTAGTTGAAACTTTATAGAAGGAGAGTGAGCATAAATGGATATTCATCTTTATCTATCTGTCTTTTCTTCTGCGATGAGCAAAACGTCTAGAATAGGTTTTCACTCGCATTTGTAACCCTGCACCCAAGCACACAAAGACCCATCACAATTTTTCATTAGCATTTATTTTATTACCAAAAAAGAAGATTAGGAGTAAAAGTTCACTAGTGTAAGACTAAGAGCTCATCAACTCTGTCTGTCATTCTTCTTTTCACCCTGCACGCCATGACATGACACTACGACTCGACTGGACAGTAGAAAGCCACATTCTATTTGTAGGCATGTCTCCTCAGAGAGTGTGAGGATGTTGCAGTTTGCTCCTGAGCGCTGGTGCTGAACTCATCACTCATCTCGGCTGGGGTCCTTCGATGTTCAACGGTAACCTGACAGGACAACGTGCGTGGCCTACCCTCAACCATAGGCAGTACCACGCAGACATGGGTCACCAAAACGTGACTGAACACCTTCGTGTGTAGCACTGAAAAATCGAACTTTTCATCATCCGACAACGAATCGAAAGCTGAGTTATAACTATATGTGTCGTCATCGCATGTGTCATGTGTCATGAGGGTGGGTTTGTTTGTTTTTTCTTCTGTTGTAATAAGAGTATTTTCCCTTTCCCCAGAAAGAACATCGCGGTAGTGGGTTAGGTTAAAAGGAAGGTAGGGAGGGAATAAGGGAAGTATATAGAAATAGAGTCCTGTGCTAGAATGAATTTATGAAATATTGAAGTGATTGAATAAAATGTGTCTTGTCTTGTAAACAACGTTTGGAGTGAGTTTGAGCGTGCCCGAGTGATTCCTGCTGTTGCCACACAATCATTGATAGAAACCTAGGCCAATTTCTCCTAGACGTGACAACCACTTGTGGTGACTGCAGTTCCAGAGGCAAAACAGACATGACTAGTAACAAGCCAGTCCTGGATGAAAGTAGTAGGCCTCAAAGCCCTCTTTCAAACACAGTATATGATTAGTAACAAGCCAGTCCTAGATCAAAGTAGTAGGCCTCAAAGCCCTCTTTCAAAACAGTATATCATTATATGAGTAGTAACAAGCCAGTCCTAGATCAAAGTAGTAGGCCTTGAAGCCCTCTTTCAAAACAGACAGTATATTAGCAACAAGCCCTCTTTCAAACAGACAGTATATCTGATTAGTAACAAGCCAGTCCTAGATCAAAGTAGAAGGCCTCGAAGCCTTCTTTCAAAACAGTATATCAATTATCATTATATGAGTAGTAACAAGCCAGTCCTAGATCAAAGTAGTAGGCCTCGAAGCCCTCTTTCAAAACAGACAGTATATGATTAGTAACAAGCCAGTCCTAGATCACAGTAGTACTTAGGCCTCGAAGCCCTCTTCAAACAGACAGTATATGATTAGTAACAAGCCAGTCCTAGATCAAAGTAGTAGGCCTCGAAGCCCTCTTTCAAAACAGACAGTATATGATTAGTAACAAGCCAGTCCTAGATCACAGTAGTACTTAGGCCTCGAAGCCCTCTTCAAACAGACAGTATATGATTAGTAACAAGCCAGTCCTAGATCACAGTAGTACTTAGGCCTCGAAGCCCTCTTCAAACAGACAGTATATGATTAGTAACAAGCCAGTCCTAGATCAAAGTAGTAGACCTCAAAGCCCTCTTTCAAAACAGACAGTATATGATTAGTAACAAGCCAGTCCTAGATCACAGTAGTACTTAGGCCTCGAAGCCCTCTTCAAACAGACAGTATATGATTAGTAACAAGCCAGTCCTAGATCAAAGTAGTACTTAGGCCTCGAAGCCCTCTTCAAACAGACAGTATATGATTAGTAACAAGCCAGTCCTAGATCACAGTAGTAGACCTCGAAGCCCTCTTCAAACAGACAGTATATGATTAGTAACAAGCCAGTCCTAGATCACAGTGGTAGGCCTCGAAGCCCTCTTCAAACAGACAGTATATGATTAGTAACAAGCCAGTCCTAGATCACAGTAGTAGACCTCGAAGCCCTCTTCAAACAGACAGTATATGATTAGTAACAAGCCAGTCCTAGATCACAGTAGTAGGCCTCGAAGCCCTCTTCAGACAGTATATGATTAGTAACAAGCCAGTCCTAGATCACAGTAGTAGGCCTCGAAGCCCTCTTCAGACAGTATATGATTAGTAACAAGCCAGTCCTAGATCACAGTAGTAGGCCTCGAAGCCCTCTTCAGACAGTATATGATTAGTAACAAGCCAGTCCTAGATCACAGTAGTAGGCCTCGAAGCCCTCTTCAGACAGTATATGATTAGTAACAAGCCAGTCCTAGATCACAGTAGTAGGCCTCGAAGCCCTCTTTGGAGTGGCCTCTTCTGGATAGTTTCTCACTTTCTGTCACGGTATAAATATCACAGCAATTGGAACAATAAAACCACCATAAAGGACATCCAGGGCTTCTAAAAACGTACAGATTGTGCGTATTTACGCACTAGAGCCCTCCAATCACCCCCTAGAATATGAAACTCTGCGTGAGATTTACCCTTTAAAATCTCATTTAAGGGGTGAGATGACACATTAAAATGATGACGTGAGCGTGAACACAACCGTTACTTATCAGTAGGTTAATGAGGTTCTACGTAGTTCAATCGTCTGTTAGGCCTTTCTGCCACAAGCTGTCTAGGCTAGATCTAAAATCAGTTCTACTGGATCGCGCAGAAAGCCCACATTGTTGTAAACTCATTGCGCATGGGGTGGGGTGGGCGATTTGCAGGCGATGGAGCTTCTCCCATGTTTTTGCTTGCACTCCTTACAATTTGCAACTGGGGTTGAAAATACCTATTACAATTCAAAACAGGGGGTGAGCGTACCCCTTAACGGCTTAAGAGGAGAAAAGATCAGAAGCTCTGACATGACCAAGCCAGCTTAAAGGAATAAGCTTCAGTCATTATAAAGTCATATTAACCCCTTCCCTGCCCAGACCCTGTCTACTAAGGGATGTGTGATGGCATTGATGATGTCATAACTTTTGATGTCATAGCCCTGGAAGTGGAAGTGGAATGATGCATGGGTTTTTTGGTGTCGGGAAAGATATATCTAGACCATTTTCTCAGATTGAGTCTAGCACAGTAGCAGGTCTCTCTTAAATTTTATAATAAGAAAATCAATTATTTCTGTTTTCCTCAGCAGTCAAGAGGTTAACACTAACAGGCAGACAGGCAGGCAGACACTGAGACAGACAGAGTGAGACAGACAGACAGGCAAACAGACACTGAGACAGACAGGCAGACAGACACTGAGACAGACAGGCAGACACTGAGACAGACACTGAGACAGACAGGCAGATAGACAGACACTGAGACAGACAGGCAGACAGACAGTCAGGCACAGAGACAAACAGGCGGGCACAGAGACAAACAGACAGACAGGTGGCAGAGACAGGCAGGCAGGCACAGAGACAGACAGACAGGCAGGCGGGAACATAGACAGACAGGCGGGCACAGAGACAGACAGACAGATGGGCACAAAGACAGACAGACAGGCAGGCGGGCAGAGAGACAGACATACAGGCAGGCACAGAGACAGACAGACAGGCAGGCACAGAGACAGACAGACATACAGGCGGGCACAGAGACAGACAGACGGGAACATAGACAGACAGGCAGACAGACAGACAGGCAGGAACTTAGACAGACACTGAGACAGACAGACAGGCAGGCAGACAGACATGAACATAGACAGACAGGCAGTGATCGGGCTGGCTTTTGAAACCAATAAGTCCTGGGACTGATTGACCAAAAAATCAATCAGTCCTTTTAACAACCAATAAGTTCCATTTTTTTTCCTAAAGTTTATCGAATGTGTTTGTCACTCCACCGGAAGAAGTTTGATGACACACACTGTGGATCGGGAAATAATTCAGTCTCGGAGATCTATTGCAATCGGGTTTTTCCGTATGCACTCGGAACACAGTACTTTGTAAGTAACACGTTAGAAACGACTTCGATTCTGTTTCGTTCTTCCCCCCACCCCACCCCCGAGTCATACGTCACTAGAAATGTTTGCGCCGACCTCTTGTTTGAATTGAAAACGGTGTCAGTGAAATTCTTTAATTCAGCTTGAAACAAAAATGACCAGTGACGGGACCGAGTGCCTGGAAAATCAATAAGTCCCCGGACCGGCTGGATAGTAAAACGATCGGTCCCACAGAAAATCAATGCGTAAAGAACCAAAAACCGATCAAGTTCCTGATCCCTGGACAGACAGACAGACAGACAGACAGACAGGCGGGCAGGGAGACAGGCAGACACTGAGACAGACAGACAGGCCCGCAGACAGACATGAACATAGACAGACAGACAGACAAACAGACTGGCGGGCAGGAACTTAGACAGACAGGCAGACTCAGTGACTGGCGGGCAGAGAGACAGGCAAAGAGACAGACAGACAGGCGGGCAGGAGACAGGCAGTCACTGACATATCCCGATGTTGCGGTGACAGGTCTGGGGAAGCTGTCTCCACTGAGGGTGGCCAGTAGAGGACTGCTGTAGGACAGACAGACAGACAGGCAAACAGACAGACAGGCAGAAAGACAGGGAGACAGGCAGACACTGACATGTCCCGATAATGCGGTGACAGGTCTGGGGAAGCTGTCTCCACTGAGGGGGGCCAGTAGAGGACTGCTGTAGGACAGACAGACAGACAGACAGACAGGCAGAAAGACAGGGAGACAGGCAGACACTGACATATCCCGATGTTGCGGTGACTGGTCTGGGGAAGCTGTCTCCACTGAGGGTGGCCAGTAGAGGACTGCTGTAGGACAGACAGACAGACAGACAGACAGGCAGAAAGACAGGGAGACAGGCAGACACTGACATATCCCGATGTTGCGGTGACTGGTCTGGGGAAGCTGTCTCCACTGAGGGTGGCCAGTAGAGGACTGCTGTATGACTTCCCGTCGTAGATGAAGAGGAAGTCGAAGGAACACTCTGTGGACATGGACTTAAACTTGAGGTGGATAGTCTGATTGGGGCTCCCCGCTGAAACACATCATCACCATCATTATCATCATTGTCATCATCATCATCAATCAATCAATCATCTTTTAATGTCCCCATTTTTTAAATAAGGAAGTTTGTCTTGCAGTCAATCAATTCAATAAAATAAATACAAAATGCAATACATGAATACAAACATCTTCAGGTTCGCGTGCGTGTACACCCCCCACCCCAGCAACACAGCGACAGGCCAGTCTATATAACTTGCCCATCACTGAGCTGCCATGGTGAAGGAGTGCACACACCCCACCCCGCACCCCCCACCCCAGCAACACAGCGACAGGCCAGTCTATATAACTTGCCCCTCACTGAGCCGCCATGGTGAAGGAGTGTACACCCCCCCCCCACCCCCCACCACGGCAACACAGCGACAGGCCAGTC
>CM065705.1:47049381-47059381 GCA_017654935.2 Phymorhynchus buccinoides | reverse complement strand
TCCCTTCACCCCCCCCCCCCCCTTATCTCTGTTCCCCATCACGAGATAGTGATATCAACAGTCGGCTCCCTTTGTAAGACAACTCGTCCTTTCTAATCACGAGAAGGATTTGAATGTCGGCACGTGATAAGGATGTAATCGGCGCGTGATTGTTCTGTACATTTTGAACATCATCTTGTGATGTGTCGACTGCTATAAACCAATGACAGGCTTTCATTGTTTGAAAGTGAAGGCTATAATTGGAGTGGTGAGAAAAAGTTGTCACACAAGACGCTGAAACGTAGCTAGAGCAACACTCCCAGCCTGTCATAATAAGCCCACTAGTAAGTATTATTGATGGCAGGTGATTGAGATCTGGTTTGTTTGACCCTAGTTTTGATCTAGATCCTATGTTCAATGATGAATAAGGAGTAGATAGATATGCTATAGAAAAGAAGTGGTAAACATTCTATTCTATTTATGTGCACTGATTATTTGTGTGTGTGTGTTTTTTTGACTTGAACACTTTTGGTACCAGAACCGGAGTTTATGCCTACTAACCCATTTGTCTATTTTTAGTAGGAAACCTATGGGCCGCAATCTTGCACTTTATGATACCATTCCTTTCCAGGTGTTGGATGGAGAGTGATGTTGGATTGATCACCTTTTATGTTTTACTGATCTCAGTTTGTTAACTGAAATTCAGTTTATTTATTAACTAGTGCTATTGTACAAGGGAAGCCTTCTAGCCGGTTGGGATTCACTAATTCCCTGCCGACTGAAGCCCCTTGTCTCTAAGCCATAGAGATCTACATCCACATTCTCCTGTGATTATCAGCAGGGCATCGTGGGCCGGACGATCATCCCGGACTCCACCAAGCACCAAGACGGGACCGCCGCCAAGACGACCCGCACCCAGAATCCGTGAGGAGACCACGCCTGAACCGTGCCATCCCGCGAAGCCGTAACCGGAACGACTGGGAGCTACTCTCATCTGACGAGCAAGCCCAGCCACCCCAGCACTCGCCGATCATTACGGAGGAACTTGCCAAGAGCTAAGTTTATAAAACCGCGCCAATCAATGGAACTTTCCTACGGACACTGAAGATAATTAGTAACCCTTCCGGCATGGGGCGAACCTTATAGAAAGACAAAAGTCTTGTGAATCCTTTCGGATTCCATTGTTTTTTATCCATATTTTGTTTTGGCGCCATTGAGCTGCTTTATTATTATTGTTGCATAATCTTATGCAGATTTTGGGAGTAAATAAAATACAAGTGTCAAATAATCCTGAACCCTTTGGTCAGACTGATGAGAGTGGGAGTCTTGTAATTTCATGTAAAACCCTACTTCTCTCTGTCTGCCATTTAGAGCAATTCAACCACTTGTATTTCTTACAACCATACGAGCCAGAACCCGGGCACAAATATACATTTATTAGATGAAAAGGGGCCGGGAAAGTTGCTCATCTCCCATACCCTAGAGAAGTGGGCTAAAGGCAAATTTTCTAAAGTCTTCCCTAGGGACTTAGCCTTTTAACCCATTACCTCGTCACAATCTGATAGTTGGGAGGCACACACTTTCAAAATTCGACCACTATATGCCATCTGGGCCCTTTGCTTTCCTAACATTTAGACGAGAAAACACAGACTGATCGACTACACTTTGTTCTACCTCATACTGTTCTTCATCCGCCCCCTCCCTACCCAACTCATTATGCAAGTCACTCGTAATAGAATGTAAATCGCTGCTGAAGTCTTGGTTGTCAAACCTACAATAGAACGTACTGTTTAGCTGGTTAGAGAAATCTTGCTGGCTGTCGCTACTATTAGTCCTACAGCCCTGAGTGTGCTTAGTGGTTCCCGACATAAGCTTAATCCTTTTCCAGGCATCCGGCATATTCCCTGACTGAAACTGTAGCTCTACTCTATCTTTGTACTGTGTTCTGGCTTCTTTTATTTCCTTCCTAATCTTTGCCTGCACTTCACTACGCTTAGCTGTATCCCCTGAACTAAATACTACCTTCTTCTCATTAAGTGTCGTTTTAAGCGACTTGGAAACCCATGGCTTGTTATTAGGAAATATCTTAACAGTCTTAGTGCGTACAATCATATTTTCACAAAACAAAACATAATCAGATATAACATCTGTGGCTTCATGAATACCATCACTTGAATCAAGAAACACATTCCAGTCAGTACAATCAAAACATCCTTGTAACTCAATGCGACTTTCTTCTGACCAGCACTGTACTACTTTCTTAACTACAGGTTGTGTGTGGATCTGTATACAGGGAGGAGATGAATGGTGTTGTGATCTGAGATGCCAATTGGTGGCAGAGCGAGAGATGCGTGTGTGCGTGCGTGCGTGTGTGTGTGTGTGTGTGTGTGTGCGTGCGTACGTGCGTGTGCGTGCGTGTGTGTATGCATGTATGTGTGTGTGTGTGTGTTACTCAATTTAACGTCCTTCCACTAAAAGTGATTCAGACAAAATTATATTGTGTTGTGACGTTGGTGTGGTGAGTGTATGTGCATGTGCCTGTGAGTGTGTGTATGCATTCAAGTAAGTAACAGGATATCTATGCAGGCTTAATCATAACTCTCTCCACCTCCGACCTCATTAAAATGTTAAACGTACACTTAAAGAAGATAACCGAACAATGAACAATGTTAAAGATACGTACTAAGTGAACTACTTAATAAACATTTACAAACAGAATCAAGAATAGAATAATTGTTTAGAATACTGGGTAGAGACAATGGTGTCGATCCATCAGTAAAACCGTCAATACCCGAATTCTGGAAAAGTTCTCTTGCTTTAGGACAATGAATCAGTAAATGACTGACACTCAAGGATTCACCACGCATACATTTAACATTATTGCAATATTTGGTTTTGAATGAATTCAACCGAAGTCTATGGATTAGACTTTCAATCTCCCTGGACGAGAAAGTAACGCGTTTTTGTAATGTTTTCCCGTTGCATCTATCATTACATTTAATACAGTTATTATAATATTGAACGTCTCTCTCTCTCTCTCTCTCTCTCTCTCTCTCTCTCTCTCTCTCTCTCTCTCTCTCTCTCTCTCTCTCTCTCTCTCTCTCTCTCTCTCTCTCTCTCTCTCTCTCTCTCTCTGTGTGTGTGTGTGTGTGTGTGTGTGTGTGTGTGTGTGTGTGTGTGTTAGTATATGAGTTCGCATGCTCTTTATTCAACTTCTCGTCAGTGAAATCTGTTGTGTATTTGCAGTGTTGTGTTCCCCAGCTGCGTGCTAAGCATTGACTGTGAAGACCACTCAAATCTGCTGGTAGGGCCTGGCCTGGTTCATACGTGTTGGACACTACTGATTTTTGCCTGCCCTAAAAACTGTGCTGAACTGTATATTTACAGTGCTCTCGATTCGTCGTTGATCTCTAAACAGTGTGTTTGGATCTTGACTGTTATTAGTGTTAACCACTATTTCTCCTGCGCTTGCCTGCCTTGCAGAGTTGTCTACCTCATTTGAACCGATTCTGCTCAGTCTTACTTGGCGTGCAGGCTTTGTGCTACAATAACAGAAACACTGTGCTGCTTGACCTGATCTGTTATTGTCTCCCTTGTGCTGCTTACTATAGCGTCTTGACTGTATTGTGTTTTCCTTATTTTGTGGAACAAATAGTGGACGCTTTATTGGCTTGATTTATTTTTATTTTACAATTTTATTGTTTAAGTACCTTTCTAGCTCTACCTTTTATTATTACTGTGCTTAAGTTTCCCATCATTGATTAATTTGAACACATTTGTTTTTGTTTTAAGTTGTTCACTGTTTTTTCCTTAAGTTTAATTTATCCACACAAATTGCTTATTTTTAATAGATTTTTTGAAATATTATTATTGGCTTTTTCCTCCATATTGTTGTTTTATCTTTTGTTGGTGATTGTTGTTTTTAGGTACTTGTGTTACCATGGCTAATGTAAGCAACAATCCAAAATGGTTATCGAAACCGGGTTTTAAAATCGGTTATTTAAATGCATGCCATCTTTTAAACAAAATGTCTGATGTGCCTTCTGTCTTGTCAAACTCTAATACTTGTTTTCATTGTTTCGCTTTTGCCGAGTCTAGGTTATCTGATGTTGTGTCTGACAATCTAATTTCTGTTCCTGGGTATATGTTATTAGAAAAGATGCTTCAAGTAGGCTACACACAGGCATGGTGGCATACATCCACAAATCAGTGAACTATAGACAGGTGCATGACTTCAATAGGTACAACATAGAAGGTATCTGGATTGAAATTCGCATAAAGGGTCACACACCAATTATTGCCGGATTTTTATATAGAAACCCGATGAACGAGTGGAGTGGTTTAATCGTTTTTCATCTATGACGGACAATGTTTCCTTATCCTATACTGATATTATATTGCTTGGTGATTTAAACTTTGATTTACTCAAACCCCATGATAACTGCAAACATATAAATTATATTAATCTTACAATTTATCACAACTTCTTAATAACCCCACCAGAATAACACTACAGACTCAAACACTCATTGATCATATATACGTCACTAATCCAAAGCACATTGTGGAAACGTCTGTTCCTGTCTTCGGATTAAGCGATCACTTCCCTATATGTTTAACATGGTCAAAAAAAGGCGTCAAAATCCCTAAATGCTCTCATAGGTGTGTATCATTTCGTAGCTACAAATCCCTTAACCCTGAGCATTTCTTATACGATCTATGTACGACCGACTTTTCCACTGTGTTTCAGTACACTGACCCCAATAAAGCCCTTGAAAAATGGTATAATACCTTCATCCAAATATATGATAGACATGCCCCTTTTATAACCAAACGTGTCAAGCCTGAAGGTAAACCCCCATGGTTAAACGATAATATAATGCGGAAATAAAGACTCGTGGAAGTTTAGTACAAACAACTGGTAAGGACGTGACTTTTAAAAAGCAGCGAAACAAAATAACAAATATGAAGCGAGTTGCAAAGAAAAAGTATTTTGGTGATCTTATTCAGTCTAAAAATGACTCAAAATCTATCTGGAAAGCAATTAACCAATTATCCTGTAAATCTTCAACACATATATAGTGCGCCCTTGGCAAACGATCTCTCTGTAGAAGATCTCAACAATCATTTATGTACCATAGCCGATAAAACGATACTAGCCGACCGAACTAGTTCTAACGATTTATTGCTACTGAAGGAGTACTGTGACTCCAAAAAACTGGGTCCTAAACTCAGTTTTCAGTATATGGCTGTACATGAGGTGTACCAAGAATTACTTCAACTCAAGCATTCTAAATGTTGCGGTTTAGATCATATTGATAACTATATCTTAAAGTTATCTGCGCCTGTTATCACTGACTGTCTTACCTATATTTATAACCTTTGCATTGAAAAAGGCTGTTATCCCCAATTATTTAAAGACGCTAAGGTAATGCCACTATATAAATCTGGTGACCCCCAAGATCCGTCAAACTACCGACCTATATCTAACTTGTCTAACCTCTCCAAACCTCTAGAAAGCGTAATCTTCAGCCATACTTTACAACACATGATCTTTTCCATTGTAACTAAAGTGGCTTTAGAGAAAATCATTCCTGCCAAACAGTATTCACTAATCTAGTCGAACAGTGGCATTCTAATATTAACAATGACCTTCTCACCGGTGCTATTTTTGTTGACTTTGCTGAAGCCTTTGATGTTATTGACCATGCCCTTCTATTAAAAAACTATCATTGTACGGTTTAACCCAATATTCTATCGCCCTCGTTTCGTCCTTTCTATCTGACAGACGACAAACCGTCTCCAAAGATATTATTACATCTTCATTGCAATCAGTCAATTATGGAGTTCCCCAAGGCTCTGTCTTGGGACCTATACTTTTCACCATTTATATAAATGACCCCCCTCCATCTTACTTAACCGTGTGAACTTTTTGCAGACGACACCACAATCCATAAAAACGATTATAATGCTGATTCAATCTGTTCTGAATTGCAGAGTGACATTAATAATTTAGTTGACTGGTCAGAGCAAAATCATATGGCATTACATCCAAAACAGTCTAAATTCATGTTAATCACAACAAGACAAAAGAGGCAAAACTTTAAAAATCAATTAAGTACACCAACTATCTATGAAAAGTCTCTAGAAGAAGTTACTTCACACAAAGTACTCGGCCTATACATTGACAACAACTATCATGGTCAAAACACATGCAAATACTGGCCAAGAAAATCTCAAAAAAGTATTCCAGCTCAATAGAATAAAGCACTTTTTGGATCAACATACCTGTAAACTTTTTTTCCATGCCTATATTCAGCCTGACATTGATTATGCATCAACATGTTGGGATTCAGCTAGTAAAAACACACTCAAACACGTTGAAAGACTATATAAACGTTCTCTTAAACTCATACTCCTTAAATCGTCCTCCCTTGAAACCATTGACTATAAGGACTCAACATTCTACCATTTGATTTGAAATGTCTACTAAACAAAGGTACCCTTATGTACAAGATCATAAATAAGTTAGTACCAAAATATCTTATTACTGTTGTGTAAATTTAAAGTCCATGCAATTCGAAGCAAAACCAAATTAATAATGCCCCGCCCCAGAACAGATCTATATAAAGCATCCCTTACATACTCAGGTGGTAAACTGTGGAACGACATCCCTGATAATTTCAAAAATAAAACTAGCGTATCTTCCTTTCGCAAATCTTATCACAAGTACATAATGGACAATCTTGTCCATCAGTTATGTTAATGAGTTTTACTACAAATATCAACTTATGCCAAGATTCTTGTAAATCTTTGATGTCTCTCTGTATATCTGTTTAATGTCCCAATTTGATTCTCTGTCAATTATTTCATGTGCCAATTTCTGTTTCATTTTCTTGACTTGATTGTTTTTATGTCATATTTTCATTGCCTGATGCATAGTGTGAGTGTGTGTGTGTGTGTGTGTGTGGGGGGGGGGGGGGGGGGGGGGGCGCAAGCGCACGGACAAGACGAATGGATGGATAGGTTAAATTACATGACTTAGTAAATCCTACAAAAATACTTTATTATTGTTATTTTTAAACATAATCATAATCAATGATATAAAAAAATCTATGAATGAAATAAAACATGATGTGAATTGAAAGGAGAGAACAAAAAAGCATAAAAATACAACCATGTTTGGGGCGGATCAGCCAGTCATGGAAGAGGGGAGGGGGTAGTTCCAAGTGGTCAGTTGGGGTGGGGTGATGGGTCTGGGGGGATTGCCTCCCAGAAGCTGATGATAATTTGAATGTAAAAGATGCAATCAAGGCTTCTCGTGAGAGAATAACTGTATCATGGAACTACAATTTGTCTTCCTCTTTTTCTTTCCATTTTTTGTCTGAGGGGGTGGAACCCCTGTAACCCCCCTCAAATCCATCTTTGATGCAGTACCCAAGTCCATGACAGCAATGTGTAGTGAATGGGCTGAGACTATTAACTCTTTCGTTTCCTTGTGTCCTTTCTGTTGTTTTTTTTTATGTTTTTGTTTTTTTGCCGTTATAAATGTTTTTGGGGGAGGGCAGAGAGATACGTCTGCCCCCCCTCCTCGAAGCCAGGGGGGGGGGGGGGGCAGCTGCCCCCCCTCCTCGAAGCCAGGGGGGGGGGGGGCAGCTGCCCCCCCTGCCCCCCCCCCCCGTTCCTACGCCAGTTCAATGGATCTGCCCCAAATGTGATAGCATAAATTGTGACACTTTCACTTTCAACAGTTTTGAAATTTCAACTTCCAACTTCTTTGACCCACTTAGCTGTACAACCAATGATGAGTCTTCCTTTGACTCACTCTGCCCCCCAAGTCTTCATACCTCACAAGTAGACCTCATCATCCAACAATTTCAACCCATCCTTCACGAGCAGCCCCAAAAGGCGCTCAGACAAAAAGAGAAAACGCCAACAAGAGTCATCTAATTCCCCTGAATCTTCCAACTTAACAACGTTCTCATTCAACATCCCAACCAAAAGATCAAATCTCCGTGTTAATTATGACTATCAACTGCCGGAGCATCTTTGAGAAGCAATCTGAATTTGCCACCTTACTTGATTACATCAACTCTGACATAGTCTAATCATATTGAATCATCTGAGGTATTACCCAAAGAGTACAATGCCTACAATGCGGAGGGACTTTCATCCTCATACGTGAGTCCCTGGCCACCATAGAACAACATGAGCTAGTCAGAAACTGTGAGATTGAATGGGTTAAAGTCAAACTTCAAGGAGCCAAAGACCTTTTGATTGGAGCCTTTTACATACCCCACCGTAACCAAAAAGACCTAACCGAACTACAAGAGTCCCTTAATGTATTAACAGCTGACGGCAAGCCGGAAACAGAAACACCTAATTCTTTCTGGTGATTTAAACTGCCCGGACATCAATTTGGAAAACAACACCCTCCACACTTCAGCAAGCGACCGTCATGTCCAACAAACCCTGATCGACTTTGCCTCCTCAAACTGCTATCCCAAACACAAACCCAGCCAACCCGTGAAAAAGCAGTTCTCGATCTTGTCTTCACCACCAATCCTTCACTCCTGAAATCTTCCACCATCATTCCTGGTATTTCGGACCATGATATAGTCATTTCTGACTTTGACTGCAAACCGCAAGCATCCCCTCAGCCAAAACGCAAGACCTACAAATTTAAGAAAGACAACTGGGATGCACTCAAAAATGACATCAAGACAGCTGCCGACAACATCATCAAGGACTACAACAATGGAGCAGACACATCAACACTATGGACCTCATTCAAGATGCAGCTCCTGTCTGCTATCAATACACACAACATCATCATCAAGGACTACAACAATGGAGCAGACACATCAACACTATGGACCTCATTCAAGATGCAGCTCCTGTCTGCTATCAATGCACACATCATCAAGGACTACAACAATGGAGAAGACACATCAACACTATGGACCTCTTTCAAGATGCAGCTCCTGTCTGCTATCAATACACACATCATCAAGGACTACAACAATGGAGCAGACACATCAACACTATGGACCTCATTCAAGATGCAGCTCCTGTCTGCTATCAATACACACAACATCATCAAGGACTACAACAATGGAGAAGACACATCAACACTATGGACCTCATTCAAGATACAGCTCATGTCTGCTATCAATGCACACAACATCATCAAGGACTACAACAATGGAGAAGACACATCAACACTATGGACCTCATTCAAGATGCAGCTCCTGTCTGCTATCAATGCACACAACATCATCAAGGACTACAACAATGGAGCAGACACATCAACACTATGGACCTCATTCAAGATACAGCTCATGTCTGCTATCAATGCACACAACATCATCACTACAACAATGGACTACAACAATGGAGCAGACACATCAACACTATGGACCTCATTCAAGATGCAGCTCATTCAAGATACTGCTCATGTCTGCTACAACAATGGAGCAGACACATCAACACTATGGAATCAAGATCAGCAGTCTGCTATCAATACAACATCATCAAGGACTACAACAATGGAGCAGACACATCAACACTATGGACCTCATTCAAGATGCAGCTCCTGTCTGCTATCAATACACACAACATCATCAAGGACTACAACAATGGAGCAGACACATCAACACTATGGACCTCATTCAAGATGCAGCTCCTGTCTGCTATCAATAAACACAACATCATCAAGGACTACAACAATGGAGCAGACACATCAACACTATGGACCTCATTCAAGATACAGCTCCTGTCTGCTATCAATACACACACAACATCATCAAGGACTACAACAATGGAGAAGACACATCAACACTAATGACCTCTTTCAAGATGCAGCTCCTGTCTGCTATCAGTACACACAACATCATCAAGGACTACAACAATGGAGCAGACACATCAACACTATGGACCTCTTTCAAGATGCAGCTCCTGTCTGCTATCAATACACACGACATCATCAAGGACTACAACAATGGAGAAGACACATCAACAC
>CM065705.1:47004917-47048881 GCA_017654935.2 Phymorhynchus buccinoides | reverse complement strand
CGGGTTTATTCCGGTTAAAAACGACCTGACCTGTCGAAATATACCACAAACACACACACTAATTACTAATATACAACACATATCATTGGGGCGTGAAGGGAAAGGAAAATTATTAACTAAATTGAAAATTATTTTTTCCGTGCTAAAGACCATCGGCTCTGCCGCCGACGTGCTCGCGCGACTGACTCTTGCCGTCAGTGATTGCTCCAGCATCTCGGTATTCTGTGGACGAGAAATAGTGAGAAATAATCTAATTTGTAGTGTTAGAATATTAAGGTTTTTGAATCATTATTTGTCAAGAACGGATTTTACAAAATTATTTTTACTGCCTTTTATACAAACAATGTATCACTTTTAAGTAGTTTGACTACAATATCCCATAGCCGTGGAGCATAGTATATTCTGTGGTGGGGGAGTTTTTTTTTTAATTTGTGGGCACGAAAAAAATAGTTTATGAGAATGGGATCCAGAAAGTTTTTAATTTTTGTTAATTGAAATACTTTTATGGAAAGACGTTTTTCCCAGGATTCGGTGTGATCAGGTAAACGACAGCTCTTTATCAATGATAACACCTAACTTTTCATGGTGATCTACTCTTCGATTGGGTTTTGCATTTAAGTAGAGGTGAAATTGATTGCATTTTTTTTGCGTATTTGTCTTGTAACGTACATACATTTTTGTTGTTTGTATTTAAACACAGTGGATTTAACTGGGTCCATTTACTTGGTTGAAGACTGTCTTGAAGGTTATTTGGCGAAGCATCAACATTTGAATACTTTCATGAAAGGGCGTGTCATCTGCAAATGTTCACACTTACTTTGCACGGAACAAGACAGATCGTTGACATAAAGGAAAACAAAAGAGGACCAAGTACTGAACCCTGAGGTACCAACCATATTTAACGGGTAAAAAACTTAGACATTTGTTGTTAATGATCACTGATGTCTCGATCGCTAGAAATGTGATTATGAGACTTAGTGTAATGGGTTAACGGTAAAGTGTAAATGTGTTTAACTGTAAAGTGTCAATGTGTTTAACTGTAAAGTGTCAATGGTGTTTAACTGTAAAGTGCTCAATGTGGTTTAACTGTAAAGTGTTAAGTGTAATGGTGTTTAACTGTAAAGTGTAATTGCGTTTAAACTGGTAAAGTGTCAATGTGTGTAACTTGTAAAAAATGTCAACGGTGTTTAACTGTAAAGTGTCAAGGTGTTGAAAGTGTAATGGTGTTTACTGTAAAGTGTAAAGGCGTTAACTGTAAATTGTTAATGCGTTTAACTGTAAAGTGTAAAAGGTGTTTAAGGTGTAATGGTGTTTAACTGTTAAAGTGCTAAAGGCGTTTAACTGTAAAGTGTAATGGTGTTTTAACTGTAAAGTGTAATGGTGTTTACCGTAAAGGTAATGGCGCTTTAACTGCTAAAGTATCAAAGTGTAAAGGTGTTTAACTGTTAGTATCAATGTGTTTAACTGTAAATTGTCAATGTGTTTACACGTAAAGTGTCAAGTGTTTAACTGTAAAGTGTAATTGTGTTTAAACGTAAAGGTAAGGCGTTTAACGTAAAGCTTTAATGGTGATTTAGACTGTAAAGTGTTAAAGTGTTTAACTGTAAAGTGTCAGGTGTTTAACTGTAAAGTGTAAAAAATTAACTGTAAGTTTAATGGTGTTTAACGGTAAAGTGTCATGTGTTTAACTGTAAAGTGTAATGTGTTAACTGTAAAAGTGTCAATGGTTTAACTGTAAAGTGTAATGGTGTTTAACTGTAAAGTGTCGGTGTGTTAACTGTAAAGTGTCAATGTGTTTAACGTAAAGTGTATTGTGTTTAACTGTGAAAAGTGTTTAAGTGTTAAAGGTGTTTAAGTGTAAAGTGTCAGTGTTTAACTGGGAAGTTCAATGTGGTAAAGTGTAAATGCATTGACTGTAAAGTGTCAATGTGTTTAACTGTACGTGTCAAATGTGTTTAACTGTAAAGTGTTCAAGGTTTAACTGTAAATTGTAAAGGGTTAAACGTAACGTGTTAAAGTGTTTAACTGTAAAGTGTAAAAGGTGTTTAACTGTAATGTGTTTAACTGTAAAGTGTTCAATGTGTTTAAATGTAAAGTGTCAATGTGTTAATGTAAAGTGTAATGGTGTTTACCTGTTTCAAGTTTAATGGTGTTTAACTTTAAGTGTAATGGTGTTCAACTGTAAGTATCAAGTGTTTAACTGTAAGTGTCAATGTGTTAACTGTAAGTGTCAATGTGTTTAAACTGTAAAGTTGTAATTGTGATTAACTGTAAAGTGTAAAGGCGTTACTGTAAAGTTTAATCGGTGTTGAACGGTAAAGTGTCAATGTTGTTTAAACTGTAAGTATGAAAGTGAAAGGTGGTAACTGTAAAGTGTCAAGGTGTTAAACGTAAAGTGTAATGTGTTTAAGTGTAAGTATCAAAGTGTAAAATTTGTTTAAACTGTTAAGTATAAATTTGTTTAACTGTAAAGTGTCAATGTGTTTGAACTGTAAAGTGTTCAAGGTGTTTAACTGTAAAGTGTCAAAGGTGTTAACTGTAAAGTGTCAAGTGTTTAACTGTAATATGTCAAGGTGTTTAATGTAAAGATAAAGTGTCAATGTGTGTAACTGTTTAAAGTGTCAATGGGTTTTAACTGTAAGTGTAAAGGCGTTTAAACTGTAAGTTTAATGTGTTTTAACTGTAAAGTAGAATGGTGTTTAACTGTAAAGTATAAAAGTGTAAAGTGTTAACTGTAAAATGTCAATGTGTTTAAACTGTACAGTGTAATGGGTTTAACTGTAAAGTATAAGTGTAAGGTGTTTAACTGTAAAATGTCATGTGTTTAAACTGTAAAAGATGTCAATGCTTTTAACGGTAAAGTGCACTGTGTTAACTGTAAAGTGGTCAATGGTTTAACTGCTAAGGTCAATGTATTGGACTATAAAGGTCAATGTGTTTAACGTAAAGGTCAATGTGTTTACTGTAAAGTGTAAAGGTGTTTAAACTGTAAAGGTAAAGGTGTTTAACTGTAAGTATAAGTTGTAAAGGTGTTTTAAGTGTAGAAAAAAAAAAGGGGGGCTTGGGTTAAAAGTGTCATGTGTTAAACTGTAAAGTGTCATGTGTTTGTCAGGTCCATGGTGCCCAAAGGTCGTTGGGTCACGTGGCGGACGGTTGGCCCGCGGCAACCTGATGCTGGTTGGTCGGGGGATACAGCGGTGAAAGCCCTGACGACTTGTTGGTGTACAAGGTGCTTCCGCTATAGCAAAGGTAATGTTGTCTCAACGATTAGTGTTGTTATTATCAACTATTACAGGGTGCTACTACCTCCGTATAAACGGAAATCGTAAATTAAGTTTTTGCGAGACGGAAATTCCGTATTTTAAATTTTGGTAAAAAATAAAGAAAGTGATCTGTTAACTGTGTTGGGGGCATTTGAATCTGGTCTTCCAAACCACCGAAGTGAAAATACAACAACAAAATGGCGGACGAGTCATATTCACACATACTTATTTGAAATTAAATTCAAAACAATTATCAGCAGAATTTTGTGTCATGAAAGCTACAAACTTCACAGAAAGGTAAAGTTACAAAACTATATTTCATTTACCGAAAAAGATATTTATGATGTTTAAAGTACTATGAATATGTTAAAATGTGGCCTTAGAAAAACTCAATGAAAGTCTTGTTTGGATCACTGGACATCGTATTTCACTTATGATCTAATTATTATCTTCTATTTGAAGCTTTATAACTTTATAGTGTGTTTCTGAAATGTCAGTACAATCTTAGTCATGAAAATCTGATTTTACCATAGATCTTTTGTATTTCTGTAAAAAGGTAAGTGACTTGTCATGTCCTCAGCAACTTAGGGACAGTCACTTACAAATGTCAACTGTCGTCTGCCAACAGAACTATGGTCGAAATCTAATACTGTTCCTGCACC
Organism: Phymorhynchus buccinoides; assembly: GCA_017654935.2. Lineage (NCBI taxonomy): Eukaryota > Metazoa > Mollusca > Gastropoda > Neogastropoda > Raphitomidae > Phymorhynchus > Phymorhynchus buccinoides. The sequence goes on along the minus strand of CM065705.1, from coordinate 47,044,956 downwards.
CATTCCAGATTGCAGGAGAGCTATGGAAAGGTCTCTGCATTGCCATTTTTGCTTCAGCTTCAGGGGCAACCCCCTGAACATCCCAACGGGGCGTTGCCCTGGACCCCGGCCTTTCAGTAATTTTTTCATTTTTTGGAGTAGCACCCATGTATTGTTTGCAGTACCAATAATCGCCACACCGTGGTGAAGGCTTGCTGATTGTATAAATAAAAAGGAGTTTCTGCTAAGCCAAGGTAATGTTGTTACAACGATATTGTTGTTATTATCAACTATTTGTTGCCAGTTCTACAATTATCACACACAAGTGGTGAAAGTCCTGATGACTTGTATAACTATAAGGTGTCTTCCGCTATAGCCAAGGTTAATATCAATAGTAATAGTAGCAGTAGGCTAGGCAGTAGCAGTAGCAGTTGAAAATGATAGACTGTTTGCTGATGACACAGCAATGTACAGAATAGTAGCCTCCCAGCAAGACCAAGAACACCTGCAACAAGACCTACACCACCTGGCAGAATGAGAGGAGCGCTGGGACATCAAGTTCCACCCAGGGAAGTGCACTGTCCTGCCTGTGTCCAGAACACCTGCAACAAGACCTACACCACCTGGCAGAATGAGAGGAGCGCTGGGACATCAAGTTCCATCCAGGGAAGTGCACTGTCCTGCCTGTGTCCAGGAGGAACAACCTGCAACAAGACCTTCACCACCTGGCAGAATGAGAGGAGCGCTGGGATATCAAGTTCCATCCAGGGAAGTGCACTGTCCTGCCTGTGTCCAGGAGAACAACTGCAACAAGACCTTCACCACCTGGCAGAATGAGAGGAGCGCTGGGATATCAAGTTCCATCCAGGGAAGTGCACTGTCCTGCCTGTGTCCAGGAGAACACCCACTGCAACAAGACCTTCACCACCTGGCAGAATGAGAGGAGCGCTGGGACATCAAGTTCCATCCAGGGAAGTGCACTGTTCCTGCCTGTGTCCAGAACCCCAACTGCAACAAGACCTACACCACCTGGCAGAATGAGAGGAGCGCTGGGACATCAAGTTCCATCCAGGGAAGTGCACTGTCCTGCCTGTGTCCAGAACACCTGCAACAAGACCTACACCACCTGGCAGAATGAGAGGAGCGCTGGGACATCAAGTTCCATCCAGGGAAGTGCACTGTCCTGCCTGTGTCCAGAACACCTGCAACAAGACCTTTTCACCACCTGGCAGAATGAGAGGAGCCGCTGGGACATGACCAATCAAAGTGTCCATCCAGGCCAACAAGACCCTTCACACTTGTCCAATGAGAGGGCCTGGGAAACATCAAGTCCACCAGGGAAGTGCACTGTCCAGCCTGTGTCCAGAACAACTGCAACAAGACCTTCACCACCTGGCAGAATGAGAGGAGCGCTGGGATATCAAGTTCCATCCAGGGAAGTGCACTGTCCTGCCTGTGTCCAGAACACCTGCAACAAGACCTTCACCACCTGGCAGAATGAGAGGAGCGCTGGGACATCAAGTTCCATCCAGGGAAGTGCACTGTCCTGCCTGTGTCCAGGAGAACAACTGCAACAAGACCTTCACCACCTGGCAGAATGAGAGGAGCGCTGGGATATCAAGTTCCATCCAGGGAAGTGCACTGTCCTGCCTGTGTCCAGGAGAACAACTGCAACAAGACCTTCACCACCTGGCAGAATGAGAGGAGCGCTGGGACATCAAGTTCCACCCAGGGAAGTGCACTGACCTGCCTGTGTCCAGGAGAAGAACACTGCTGGCCCATAGCTACCAACTGCATGGCCACACCCTGGACACAAAGTCCTCTGTCAAATACTTGGGGATCAACATCCAAAAGGACATCAGCTGGGACACCCACATTGAAGAAATTACAGCAAAGGCGAACAAAATGCTTGGGTTCCTGTGTTGCAACCTAAGGGTCAGCTCAACGGAACTGAGAGAACGAACGTACCTGGCATTGGTCAGACCCCTGCTAGAGTATGCCTGTTCCGTTTGGGACCCTTACACGAAGAGGCTTATGGATAAGATCGATGCAGTTCAGAGAAGGGCGGCTCGCTTCGTGCTCAACCGCTACCACAACACCTCAGGTGTGAGCGACATGCTGGCTCGTTTGGGTTGGCCCACGCTGGAACATTGCAGGAAAGCGGCACTGCTGACAATGCTGTGTAACATCCAGCATAACATTGTCCAAGTCAGCAACAGCAGAATCAATCCAGCAAGAAGCCGACAAAGAAGAGGACACAACTATCAACTATGTATTATTCTGTGCCGCACTGAAAATAGACAGAATTCCTTCTTCCCCAGAATGATCAGGGACTGGAACAGGCTGTCTGGGGTGGCTGTAGCAGCTACATCTCCCCACATGTTCCAGTCGGGAATCCCCAGGATCAGGGACTGGAACAGGCTGTGTGAGGTGGCTGTAGCAGCTACATCTCCCCACATGTTCCAGTCGAGAATCCCCAGGATGATCAGGGACTGGAACAGGCTGTGTGAGGTGGCTGTAGCAGCTACATCTCCCCACATGTTCCAGTCGAGAATCCCCAGAATGATCAGAGACTGGAACAGGCTGTGTGAGGTGGCTGTAGCAGCTACATCTCCCCACATGTTCCAGTCGAGAATCCCCAGAATGATCAGAGACTGGAACAGGCTGTGTGAGGTGGCTGTAGCAGCTACATCTCCCCACATCTTCCAGTCGAGAATCCCCAGAATGATCAGAGACTGGAACAGGCTGTGTGAGGTGGCTGTAGCAGCTACATCTCCCCACATGTTCCAGTCGAGAATCCCCAGGACGATCAGGGACTGGAACAGGCTGTGTGAGGTGGCTGTAGCAGCTACATCTCCCCACATGTTCCAGTCGAGAATCCCCAGGATGATCAGGGACTGGAACAGGCTGTGTGAGGTGGCTGTAGCAGCTACATCTCCCCACATGTTCCAGTCGAGAATCCCCAGGACGATCAGGGACTGGAACAGGCTGTCTGAGGTGGCTGTAGCAGCTACATCTCCCCACATGTTCCAGTCGAGAATCCCCAGGATGATCAGGGACTGGAACAGGCTGTGTGAGGTGGCTGTAGCAGCTACATCTCCCCACATGTTCCAGTCGAGAATCCCCAGGACAATCAGGGACTGGAACAAGCTGTGTGAGGTGGCTGTAGCAGCTACATCTCCCCACATGTTCCAGTCGAGAATCAACTGACGCATTTGTTTTTTCTTTCAATAGAGTACCTAGGTGTTCCTGTCTGACGCGGCATCACGTTGGGGATCCGCAGAGAGATGACTGGCTGAGTCGCTAAATTAGCTTAGTGTGTGTTTGTTTGTTTTTCTTGTGTGACCTGGAACCTCAACCGGCTTAGTGCCAATGAATCCAAGTGTTGATTGTGGGCACTCATCTGGAAGAAGAGTTGCAGTAGTACTAGTAGTCAGAATGATAGTTAAATATGTGACCATTGTTATCTTTATACACGATAGTAATATAGTGGTTGGTTTGATTTACTTGTAGCAGAGAGAATGCTTGTTGCAGTAGTACTGCCTTTTTTGTTATTCATATTTTTAAAAATTTACTGTTATTTGATCATTAATTTTAATGTTTATAGATATGCAGATTGTGATGATGATGACTTTGACTTTTGATTGATGCTGATTGTAATGATCAGGACAATGATGATGATCTTAATCATGATGATGATGACGATGACGATGATGATGATGATGATTTCAGATGCAGGGTGATGACAATGATGATGACCACTGTCAGATCTACAAGATTCGTATGCTCTGTCTGGATGATCCGGAGTGTGTGTTTTGCAATAATGGCACCGCACAACATGACGGATACTGTTTGCATCGCACCAGAGCCAAGGTCTGTGTATCTATCTGTCTGTGTGTATGTCTTTCTGTCCGTTTGTCTGTCTGTGTGGGTGTATGTCTTTCTGTCTGTGTATCTGTGTGTGTGTGTGTGTCACTGTGTGTCTGTCTGTGCCTGAAGTGTGTGCTTTGCAATAATGGCACAACACAACACGACGGATACTGTTTGCATTGCATCTGTGCCAAGGTCTGTTTGTCTTTCTGTGTGTATGTCTTTCTGTCTGTGTATCTGCCTGTGTATCATTTGCAGTGTGATTGATGTTCAGTAGAGAATTGTAAATGGGGGGTAAGTCATATCCTTGGTCTCTGTTTAGGCTGGGTTTTCTTTCCCTGATCTCAATGGCTTCTTTTACTTTTCTTCATGTGAACTGTGACTCAGCAGTAAGGATGGTTGTTTGGAATGTGTTTGTATGGTGAGTGGTGGTTGTCAGGTGTTCATAATATGCGGAGGAGGATCTGGAGGTGTGCTCACTTAGTCTTGTTTTCAGTGGTAGCACACCTCCAGATCCTCCTCCGCACATTATGAACACCTGACAACCACCACTCACCATACAAACAAATTCCAAACAACCATCCTTACTGCTGAGTCACAGTTCACAAGACTAAGTGAGCACACCTCCAGATCCTCCTCCGCATATTATGAACACCTGACAACTACCACTCACCATACAAACACATTCCAAACAACCATCCTTACTGCTGAGTCACAGTTCACAAGACTAAGTGAGCACACGTCCAGATCCTCCTCCGCACATTGTGAACACCTGACAACCACCACTCACCATACAAACAAATTCCAAACAACCATCCTTACTGCTGAGTCACAGTTCACAAGACTAAGTGAGCACACCTCCAGATCCTCCTCCGCACATTGTGAACACCTGACAACCACCACTCACCATACAAACACATTCCAAACAACCATCCTTACTGCTGAGTCACAGTTCACAGGAAGAAAAGTAAAAGAAGCCATTGAGATCAGGGAAAGAAAACCCAGCCTAAACAGTGACCAAGGATATGACTTACCCCCCATTTACAATTCTCTACTGAACATCAATCACACTGCAAATGAAAACAACTCAGTGGACAAAACCAATGGCAAAAGTGATCAGTGGCTGCTGTTCAAAGCCATTTGGCATAAGTTAGGGACGGTGGATGCTGTGTGAACAGCTACATGTATATAGATGAAGCTGTTTTCACACATTCGTTATCTTTTCTTTCGAGGGGGATGAGGGATAGCATGAATAAGATATCAGGCTCTGTGCTGAATTGTACTGTATTGTATTGTTGTACACATGATTGTACAAAGTGCAGGTGTGCCCCAAGGGCCTACAGGAGTCCCCTGAGCGCTGTCCTGCCCTGCACACCTGTTGTACTGAACTGAACTGTATCAAAGACTGTATAGCGGAAGATAAGCATCCAGTCTCTTTTCCCTATATGAGTTGTGAGGACAGAAACACTGGTTATGTCTCTTTTACACAGGACACATTTTACACGTCGATAGGCCAGTTGAATTCTCCGTTCAAGTTCCAGTCTGAGTTTTTGGATAGCCTCCACTGTGAATGGTGTACTGTCCGCCACTAACGATAACTCTATCAGCCCGGTTCGCCGAGCTCTTAAGTAGTCCATCTTACCCTTTTAGAATATCTTTGACTGTATTGAATTGTACTGTATTGTGTTGTACTGTATTGTACTGTATTGTGCTATGTTGTGTTATTTCCAGGTGTGCCCCAAGGGCCTGCAGGAGTCCCCTGGGTGCTGTCCTGCCCTGCACACCTGTTGTACTGAACTGTATTATATTGTACTGTATTGTGTTGTACTGTATTGTATTATGTTGTGTTATTTCCAGGTGTGCCCAAGGGCCTACAGGACTCCCCTGAGCGCTGTCCTGCCCTGCACACCTGTTGCACTGAACTGTTTTATGTTGTGTTGTACTGTATTGTGTTGTACTGTATTGTGTTATGTTGTATTGTACTGTGTTGTACTGTATTGTGTTATGTTGTACTGTGTTGTACTGTATTGTGTTATGTTGTACTGTATTGTACTGTGTTGTACTGTATTGTATTATGTTGTACTGTGTTGTGTTGTATTGTTGTGTTGTATTGTACTGTGTTGTACTGTATTGTATTGTATTGTATTGTACTGTGTTGTACTGTATTGTGTTATGTTGTACTGTGTTGTACTGTATTGTTATGTTGTACTGTGTTGTGTTTGTATTGTATTGTACTGTATTGCATGGTATTGTATTATGTTGTATTATTTCCAGGTGTGTTCCAAGGGCCTACAGGACTCCCCTGAGCGTTGTCCTGGCATCTGTCCTGCCCTGCACACCTGTTGTACTGTATTGTATTGTGTTGTGTTATTTACAGGTGTGTTCCAAGGGCCTACAGGACTCCCCTGAGCGTTGTCCTGGCATCTGTCCTGCCCTGCACACCTGTGGGGCCTGCGTCAGCCACGGCCGCGGGGAAAAAACACCAGGGGAAATCCCTCCAGGGGAAAAACCCACTGAGAGTGGAGGTGACAAGCCCACCTTCTTTGACGAGGACCATTTCAACCTGTCGGAACATTCAACGCCACAACGTGTCAACAACAGCAACAGTGAATCACCACAACGTGTCAACAACAGCAACAGTGAATCACCACAACGTGTCAACAACAGCAACAGTGAATCACCACAACGTGTCAACAACAGCAACAGTGAATCGCCTCAACGTGTCAACAACAGCAACAGTGAATCGCCACAACGTGTCAACAACAGCAACAGTGAATCACCACAACGTGTCAACAACAGCAACAGTGAATCACCACAACGTGTCAACAACAGCAACAGTGAATCACCACAACGTGTCAACAACAGCAACAGTGAATCGCCACAACGTGTCAACAACAGCAACAGTGAATCGCCACAACGTGTCAACAACAACAAAAGCGAATCGCCACAACAGGTCAACAACAACAGTGAATCGCCACAACATGTCAACAACAACAACAACAACAGTGAATCGCCACAACGTGTCAACAACAACAACAACAACAACAGTGAATCACCACAACGTGTCAACAACAGCAACGGTGAATCGCAAGGCAACAGGTCAGTTCAGCAACATGCCAATGTCAGTGACATTTCGCTTCAGCAACATCCTAACGTCAGTGACAGTCCATTGCAACAAGACACCACCATCGGCGACAGTCCATTTCAGGGACATGTCACTGACAGTGATAGCGTGTCGCAGCTAAGTGTCAATGTGACGGACAGTCCTTTACTCTTCAGCCGCGCTGACGCATCAACTGAACGCTCCCAGCTAAAGGACAGCTCTTCTGAATATGCCCCGCTGCAGATCAGTGCCTCTGAACACACTCTGCTAAAACACAGCGCGTCTGAACACGCCCCGGTAATAGACAATGCCTCTGAACACGGCCAGCTTCAAGGCAGTTCTGAACGCTTTCAGCTACAGGACAGTTCTACTGAACACACCCCGGTCAAAGAAGGTTCTTCCGAACAAGCACTGCTAAAAGACAGATCCCTTGAATACGCCCCAGTACAGGCTGATTCCTCTGAACGCGGCCCGGTGAAGAATGGCAGTTCTCTCCATGTTGCCCTGAGCCAGTGCAGCTGGTGTGTGAAGGAGGCCACCTGTCAGTCACTAGCAGGTGTGTGTGAGTGTGTGTGTGAAGGAGGCCACCTGTCAGTCACTAGCAGGTGTGAGTGAGTGTGTGTGTGAAGGAGGCCACCTGTCAGTCACTAGCAGGTGTGTGTGTGTGTGTGTGAGAGTGTCTTTGTCTCTGTGTGTGAGTGTCTGTGTGTGTGTGTGTGTGTGTGTGTGTGTGTGTGTGTGTGTGTGTGTGTGTGTGTGTGTGTGTGAAGGAGGCCACCTGCTAGTCACTAGCAGGTGTGTGTCTATGTGTGTGTGTGAGAGTGTCTGTGTCTCTGTGGGAGTGTTTGTATGTGTGTGTGTGTGAGAGTGTCTGTGTGTGTGTGTGAGTGTGTGTGTGAAGGAGGCCACCTGTCAATCACTAGCAGGTGTGTGTGTGTGTGTGTGAGAGAGAGAGAGTGTCTGTGTCTCTGTGTGTGAGTGTCTGTGTGTGTGTGTGTGTGTGTGTGTGAAGGAGGCCACCTGTTAGTCACTAGCAGGTGTGTGTGTATGTGTGTGTGAGAGTGTCTGTGTCTCTGTCTGTGTGTGTGTGTGTGTGTGTGTGAGAGAGAGAGTGTCTATGTCTCTGTGTGTGTGTGTGAGTGTGTGTGTGAAGGAGGCCACCTGTCAATCACTAGCAGGTGTGTGAGTGTGTGTGTGAGTGTGTCTGTGAAGGAGGCCACCTGTCAATCACTAGCAGGTGTGAGTGTGTGTGTGAGAGTGTGTGTGTGTGAGTGTGAGTGTGTGTGTGTGAAGGAGGCCACCTGTCAGTCACTAGCAGGTGTGTGTGTGTGTGAGTGTCTGTGTGTGTGTGTGTGAAGGAGGCCACCTGTCAGTCACTGTGTGTGTGTGTGTGTGTGTGTGTGTGTGTGAGTGCTTATGTGTCAGTCACAGGTCGAAGTAGGTCAGATATGTAAGCGTCGTTTTCATTGGCTGCGCTCTGTCAGACTAGTTTGTAGTGCTTAATCTCTACAACCATTAGATTCAGCAAAAAACGAGCTTTCCATCGCTATGAGGTAAGAATAGGTTTATTTATGCGAAATCAGAGAATTTTCGGCTCAAAGTTACCTCATATTTTGCAAGTGTAGTTTTGCTGGATTGGCTTAAAAAAAAAATGAAGGTTAAAGGGACGGCCTTTAACCTCTCATTTCACCTCATTTGCATACTGTGAATGGAATTTTCCATGCTGAAAGAGGCAGTCAAAACGCGCGACCCTCCAACTTTCTCAAATTCGGCCATGGCTGACTTGCGACACGGGAAGCTGATCGCGGTTTACAGTATGTTGTTTTACAAAACAAATGCACTCTCACAATCTCACTCAACAAACAAATTACACCACAGATGAATAAATGGAAGATCAATGTTTATTTTCATCATGGTTTCAACAAAATTATTCACCATTTTCATACACAGGCATGAAAACATCTCCGTTTTCTCCGCCTAATTTATTTCCAAAATCGACCAATCTCCGCCTAAAAAAAAAAAAAAAAATCGAAAATCGAATAAAAACTCGGCATGCTGGGTCTTTAAATGGCACGATCATCATTTCGCACCTTCTCCTCCTCCCGACGTCATCACTTCCAAAATGGCGTCTGAAGAGCAAGCCGTGCACGAAGAATGGGTGAAAAAGAAGAAGAAATATGAAAACAGCTCTGCCGTTTCCATTTTCTTGGAACAGATTAGCTGCCCCCCCGCTGAACAAAATGCCGTAACAGTCCCCCCCCCCCCTCCCCCCGCTCAACAAAACTTCTGACGTCAGATGAAAATCCGGGTGGAAGGATTTCTCGGCTGAAAAAATCTCCTCTTTTTTTGGGAACAGTAGTTTTCATGCCTGATACAGAACTCACGAGTGAAAGATAGTCATTTTTCAGGCGAAAACTGACTTTCCCGTAGGCGATTACTATACGGCGCCTCTACCTATGTGTGTGTGTGTGTGTGAGAGAGAGGGTCTGTGTGTGTGAGTGTGTGTGTGTGAAGGAGGCCACCTGTCAGTCACTTGCAGGTGTGTGTGTGTGTGAGTATCTGTGTGTGTGAGTGAAGGAGAGAGAGAGGGGTAGGTGTGAAGATCATTGATAATGAGAGAGACTGATTGGTTTAATCACAATTTTACTTTTGAAACTTTGACTGAAAATGTGTTATGAGTGCAGGTCGAGGCTTATAGATAGTGATAATTCTAATTATGATGATAATTTATGCAGAATCTGAATGAGAGTAGCCAATCAAACACAGGCAGGGGTGAAGGGGAGGGGAAGTGGGGGGGGGGGAGGTTGTCAGCTAATTGGTTTAAACTAGAATTTATTTAAAAAAAATTACACAATGCATTAGCAGCAACATAAATTTCAATTAAGATACAACAAGCGATGTTTATACATGGTACAGTGGAACCTCCCTTATAAGACTTCCCATTGTAAGACCCCCTCCCACATTAACTTAAGACCTACTTCTCTGAGACATTGCCCTTCTTTGTAAGTATTAAAATTACCTTCCGTATAAGCCCCTCCCTTATAAGACCTCATTTTGAATGATTTGTGAAGGTCTTATAAGGGAGGTTCCACTGTACTCCAGTTAGATCAACAGTTCAGGTGGCTATTGGCTTCAATTAAGATACAACAAGCGATGTTTATACACGGTACTCCACTTAGATCAACAGTTAAGGTGGCTGTTGGCTTCAATTAAGATACAGCAAGCGATGTTTATACATGATACTCCAGTTAGATCAACAGTTAAGGTGGCTGTTGGCTTCAATTAAGATACAACAAGCGATGTTTATACATGATACTCCAGTTAGATCAACAGTTAAGGTGGCTGTTGGCTTCAATTAAGATACAGCAAGCGATGTTTATACATGATACTCCACTTAGATCAACAGTTAAGGTGGCTGTTGGCTTCAATTAAGATACAACAAGCGATGTTTATACATGATACTCCAGTTAGATCAACAGTTAAGGTGGCTGTTGGCTTCAATTAAGATACAGCAAGCGATGTTTATACATGATACTCCAGTTAGATCAACAGTTAAGGTGGCTGTTGGCTTCAATTAAGATACAACAAGCGATGTTTATACATGGTACTCCACTTAGATCAACAGTTAAGGTGGCTGTTGGCTTCAAATTAGATACAACAAGCGATGTTTATACATGATACTCCAGTTAGATCAACAGTTAAGGTGGCTGTTGGCTTCAATTAAGATACAGCAAGCGATGTTTATACATGGTACCCCACTTAGATCAACAGTTAACCCTTTCACCGCCAGCCATTTTTCGGCCCAAAAATACCCTTAAACCTAACTGGGTAGAGAAAAAAATGTCTCTGCAATATTGATAATTCCTCTGTGACATATGTAACATCAGGCCCATCCCCACCTCCCCAAATCAAGAAAACAGGGTCTCCAGACAACAGGCTCTGACCTGATGCCCTCTAGTGACATGGGTGTAAAACCAATGTGGTGACAAAAGTCGACATTGGCGCTGAAAGGGTTAATGGCACTGGCTGCCAAACAAAATACAACGAAAAGAACAGAACAAATAACATCAATAAGAATACAAAATAATAATCAGCTAATTAATTATGATAATTATGTATGCAGACCCTGAGGGCACGTGTCGGGCAGCCAATCAGACGCGGTCAGGGGTGGAGGGGTGGTGGGGGGGCCTGAGTGGTCAGCTGACCTCATTAATGCAGTGCCAAAGGGAAGACAACCCTGCCGGCCTTCACTGGATCAAGTACCGCAACCCCATGAACTTATCTTTTCCTGACGAGGTAATTAGCATATGATTTGCATATCAACCTTACATTATTAACACATCAACCCTTGAACCTGTTCTCTCTCTCTGCAGCACTCAAACAAAATGTGATCACACATTTACAACGTAATGTTCATCATTCAACTGACAATCACAATGTCCTCTCTCTCTGCAGCACTCAAACAAAATAACACTTACAACGTTCACTGACAATGTTCATCATTCAACTGACAATCACAAGAGAGTTCAGCGCCAAGCAGCACGCTTTGTAGCCAGGGACTACAAGTCCATGAAATCAGGCTGCGTGAGTGGCATGCTCAGGACACTAGACCTGCCCCCCCTGGAGGAAAGAAGCAGGCACCAACGCCTCAGCCTCCTTTATAAGATTGCTGAGGGCCTCGTTCCAGCTCTCCCAGCAGACAAGTTCCTTACCCCGGTCCCCACTAATCGTCGCAGGATCAAGCCGACCAGATTCAAGGGGTTCCAAACCACTAACATCTTGGAAACCATTCCCGTGGATTTTGTGTCCGAGAAGGGAGAACGGAGCAGTATCGTAGCTCCTTCTTCGTCAAGACTGCCACGGAATGGAACCAACTGAGTGAGGCCACTGTCACCATAGGCTCCGTCAGCGCATTCACATAAGCGCTGACCAGACCACCATCTGAGCCTGCGTCCACTGACCACTAGATCATTAGGCCTTTTTGTTTGTTTTGTTTTTTGTTGCTTACTTCTGGAAGTGGGGTCCTGGACCCTTCCGGCTGAACTGGGGGGTTTAATGGTCTTAACCCAGGGTAAGCAGTAGGTCTTTCTCCTTTCTATGTTTTTTCTTTTAATTCTAATAGGGAATGCGCCCTCCTAGTTCCGTTGCGTTTATCGTCAGAAGTGGCGTCTGCGACGTATTATTCCAGATCCAGATCCAGAATGTTCTCTCTCTCTGCAGCACTCAAACAAAATGTGATCACACACTTACAACGTTCACTGACAATGTTCATCATTCAACTGACAATCACAATGTTCTCTCTCTCTGCAGCACTCAAACAAAATGTGATCACACACCTACAACATTCACTGACAATGTTCATCATTCAACTGACAATCACTGACAATGTTCATCATTCAACTGACAATCACAATGTTCTCTCTCTCTGCAGCACTCAAACAAAATGACACACTTACAACGTTCACTGACAATGTTCATCATTCAACTGACAATCACTATGTTCTCTCTCTGTGCAGCACTCAAACAAAATGTGATCACACACCTACAACATTCACTGACAATGTTCATCATTCAACTGACAATCACTGACAATGTTCATCATTCAACTGACAATCACAATGTTATCTCTCTCTGCAGCACTCAAACAAAATGTGATCACACACCTACAACATTCACTGACAATGTTCATCATTCAACTGACAATCACTGATCTCTCTCACTGCAGCTGTGTGGACTGTGTGTCCACCACCAAGATAGAGAGAGTTCAGCTCACTGATAACGTTCCTTGTTTCCAGCTGTCCATCAAGCGGCTGATCACCAAGATAGAGAGTGAGTTCAGTTCACTGATAACGTTCCTTGTTTCCAGCTGTCCATCAAGCGGCTGACCACCAAGATAGAGACTCAGAGAGTGAGTTCAGTTCACTGATAACGTTCCTTGTTTCCAGCTGTCCATCAAGCGGCTGACCAGTGGCACTCTGGGCTACGTGTCCACCACGAAGATAGAGAGTGAGTTCACCTACACTGCACGCTTCGTCGGCTTCCTGCATCCTTTGAACGCCTCCGCCCCCCACAACCTGCCCCTGAAGCTGTTCCTGGGACTGTCCTTTGCCCAGGCCAGACTGTACCTGGGGACAGACCACAGAGAACAGACCAAGGTAAACAGACAGACAGGCTGACAGACAGACAGACAGACTGACAGACAGACACAACCTGCCCCTGAAGCTGTTCCTGGGACTCCTTTGCCCAGGCCACACTGTACCTGGGGACAGACCACAGAGAACAGACCAAGGTAAACAGACTGACAGACAGACAACCTGCCCCTGAAGCTGTTCCTGGGACTGTCCTTTGCCCAGGCCACACTGTACCTGGGGACAGACCACAGAGAACAGACCAAGGTAAACAGACTGACAGACAGACAACCTGCCCCTGAAGCTGTTCCTGGGACTGTCCTTTGCCCAGGCCACACTGTACCTGGGAACAGACCCAGACCTGTTTACCCATAAGATTTTGACGTATTTTGTACGCCTGTTTGTCACGAATACGACCAATACGACATCTGGGGAAAAATACACCCAAAAAAAATCTGACTATCATTATTTTTCAAACGTGCATATAAATTTATAATGCTTCCATGCCGCACTGACTCCTGGCTGCTGTGCGTATAGCCAGGAACTACTTTTTGTGTCAATGTCTCTGATTGGCCAAGAGCACCAGTTTGTAGTTCTCGTTCGCGACATTTCGCGTGGTTTTGTGGCTGCCATTTTGTATTTTCAACTCGGCGAGCGCGCGCGTGTTAAGAATGAGAACAATATTCAAAATGTCTAAGTGTCCTGCTTCAGAAGGAGACTAGTTCTTGCTCAAAGTCCAAGCAAACCAAGCTGGATAGCAGGACAATGAAAAAAACACTTTTCTTTATTCACCCCCCCCCCCCCCCCCCATTCAGACTAATACATTGTGTTCTCTTTTTATTATATTAAATTACAGTTTATAAATATTTTAATACTGCACTTAATTACTAGTCATTAAAACTAATATTAATCTGAGTATTTAGTATTGTGACTTGTTTAATTCTCTTTCAAATGTATGCTGGGTTGATGAAAAGGACTTCAAGTTCAACTTCAACTTAATAAAGAAGAAAAAAATGCTCATAATTTGTTGCATCATTATTTTGTGAAAAAATAACATATTTGATAAAAACATTAGTTTGTTTGCTTGTTTTAATGCTTTGCTTTATAAAAATGTTGATTTCATAAGAATTCATGCATAGTTACTAAGGAAAAATTAAGGGGAAAATATTTTATCTTTAAAAGCCATTTTCTCAAAATGGCTGCCGCAAGAGCAAGCAGATTAAAACTACCATAACTTCCACAATTTTCACTCTACAGGCTTGGTTCATATATCAAATTGAAGGTTATTTAATAAGCTATTCAATGGACAGAAAATCAAAACATTGTAAAATTGGTCATTTGGCCCCCATTTGTGAGAACGTGTCACATATTGACTGTGCTGTATACATGATCTATGCAGTGTACTGTATACATGATCTATGCAGTGTGCTGTATACATTATATATTGACTGTACTGTATACATGATCTATGCAGTGTGCTGTATACATGATCTATGCAGTGTGCTGTATACATTATATATTGACTGTACTGTATACATGATCTATGCAGTGTGCTGTATACATGATCTATGCAGTGTGCTGTATACATGATCTATGCAGTGTGCTGTATACATGATCTATGCAGTGTGCTGTATACATGATCTATGCATTGTGCTGTATACATGATCTATGCAGTGTGCTGTATACATGATCTATGCAGTGTGCTGTATACATGATCTATGCAGTGTGCTGTATACATGATCTATGCAGTGTGCTGTATACATGATCTATGCAGTGTGCTGTATACATGATCTATGCATTGTGCTGTATACATGATCTATGCAGTGTGCTGTATACATGATCTATGCAGTGTGCTGTATACATGATCTATGCAGTGTGCTGTATACATTATATATTGACTGTACTGTATACATGATCTATGCAGTGTGCTGTATACATGATCTATGCAGTGTGCTGTATGCATGATCTATGCAGTGTGCTGTATACATTATATATTGACTGTGCTATATAGTAATATACATGATCTATGCAGTGTACTGTATACATTATATATTGACTGTACTGTATACATGATCTATGCAGTGTGCTGTATACATTATATATTGACTGTGCTATATACATGATCTATGCAGTGTGCTGTATACATTATATATTGACTGTACTGTATACATGATCTATGCAGTGTGCTGTATACATTATATATTGACTGTGCTATATACATGATCTATGCAGTGTGCTGTATACATTATATATTGACTGTGCTGTATACATGATCTATGCAGTGTGCTGTATACATTATATATTGACTGTGCTGTATACATGATCTATGCAGTGTGCTGTATACATTATATATTGACTGTACTATATACATGATCTATGCAGTGTGCTGTATACATTATATATTGACTGTGCTATATGAGGCAATGTCAAAAGGTGCCATGCCCCACCCCTACCTCACAAAATTGTCCATAACTTAATTTCATGATGCTTATGATCTCAGTGATTAGTCTGTCTGTGTTGTAGAAACATTAAAAATGTTTATTAAACAGTAAAAGCTATTGAAGACATCAAATTAAAAAAACTATTAGCGAAAATACCGGCACTAGATGGCCGAAATCGGCGTGCATTTTGACTGTGGTGAACAGTGCACCACTTGGAAGGTTTGTGGTTCCAAATAGATGCAAATAGCAAACCCATTTTCAGTTGTATTATGTTCTTCTGTAATCTTTGCAACTATAATAATGTTCAAAATAAAATGTTCATGTGTATCTTTACGGTAATATGAACTCAAAGTCGGTATGTTACTTGCTACAATTGTCACATTGAGAGCTAGCAGATAACTGTATACCTTGACTAACAAAAATATGGAACAAGTCTAAAATGAAGGTTATAGATCCATTGGAAGTTGCTCTTTTTAACACCTATTAGTACAATAGTTTTTTTGTGGTAATAGTTAGCAAAATTACATCATTTACGGATTGTCGTCACGACGTCACAAGTAACACTTATGAGCTTTCAATGTTTATTACAATTAAAAAATTCAGTCAACAAGAACGGAACCCACAGTTTCTGTAAACCTTCGACTCAGTGTGCAATGCTCAATAGCTTTTCCACTCTTTTCAACATCGAAAGAGCGAAGAGAAGGCTCATACATTTTTGTTGTCACGGAGGAATTTATGTCACAAGTAACATATTCTTGTAGCAAGTAACACACAAACCATAGTTCATTTTTATATCAATTCGATTGAAGCAATAATTTGGATGGAAATATTGACAGCTTGGCACAAAACTTCTTTATTTTGATCTACTCTTCTGCTAGTGGGTGCCAAAATGATGTAGGGTAAGAGACCCCCTGTGACGGGAGATCTTGTGTTGTCACATGTCACAAGTAACTCATGAGTTACGATTTTAAGTTGAAATTAGGCACATTACAAGTTTACTTCACAACACTTTGGCTGTTTCAGTAATACTGAAGCAATATTTCTTGAAAAAGTACTTTCTTTTCTGTTGGTTGGTTTATGAGACTTAATTACTTCAATCACATGTTACTTGCTACCTGTGACAACACTTCACTTTGTCGTCACATGGATTTGTGTAGCAAGTAACATAAATACAGTTCTACTCTCTTATTCATTTGGCTTGAATATTTTTATCATTACTTTACAATATACACATGGAATGTTTCTTTGAAGAAATAAACATTTGTTTGCTGTTTCTGAGATTTTCTTTTATGGTACTTTGGTAGGCAATTGTGTGCGAGTGAGGCGACGACGTATGTGTAGGTGATGATACAAAATTAAGCATAACACATGTGTTATTACTAAAGTGTCAAAAACAATTATACCAGATTATTCTAGCAATGTGACTTTATTTATTTCTGCTTTATGAAGATGATCTTTGCTTTACTCTTCACACAGCATAGTACTTTATGTTGTCACGTGTCACAAGTAACATGCCTCCTGAAGCCAATTTAAAATTGTGATAAATCATAATCTAATCTAATGTATCCATACATTCACACAAAGTCATTTCATTGGAGTTGAAAAGAAACAGAAAAGGTCAAAAGAATGGCTGACAATGACATTTTATTTTTCACTTGCTTGGAAAGCACCTTTTGACATTGCCTCATATACATGATCTATGCAGTGTGCTGTATACATTATATATTGACTGTGCTATATACATGATCTATGCAGTGTGCTGTATACATTATATATTGACTGTACTGTATACATGATCTATGCAGTGTGCTGTATACATTATATATTGACTGTACTGTATTATACATGATCTATGCATTGTGTGTGATGTTTTCAGGAAAAGGTGATATCGGTGGGCAGACTGACATTGTTCAATCGCACTGCAGCCGTCAGACACAGACACCAGCCTCTGTTTTCTAACGTGACACGAGGACATAAATATTATATTGCTCAGGTATGGACTATCGTATTGTACTGTGTTGTATTGTACTGTGTTGTATTAGAATTACTGACATGACAGCCGTCAGACACAGACACCAGCCTCTGTTTTCTAACGTGACACGAGGGCATAAATATTATATTGCTCAGGTATGGACTATCGTATTGTGATGTATTGTATTGTACTGTGTTGTATTAGAATTACTGACATGACAGCCGTCAGACACAGACACCAGCCTCTGTTTTCTAACGTGACACGAGGACATAAATATTATATTGCTCAGGTATGGACTATCGTATTGTGATGTATTGTATTGTACTGTATTATGATGTATGGTACTGTATTATGATGTATTGTATTGTACGGTGTAGTATTGTATTGTATCATACTGTATTGTGATGTATTGTACTGTATTGTGATGTATTGTATTATACTGTATGGTGATGTATGGTACTGTATTATGATGTATTGTACTGTATTGTGATGTATTGTATTATACTGTATTGTGATGTATTGTACTGTATTATGATGTATTGTACTGTATTGTGATGTATTGTATTATACTGTATGGTGATGTATGGTACTGTATTATGATGTATTGTACTGTATTGTGATGTATTGTATTATACTGTATGGTGATGTATGGTACTGTATTGTGATGTATTGTACTGTATTATGATGTATTGTATCATACTGTATTGTGATGTATTGTACTGTATTATGATGTATTGTACTGTATTGTGATGTATTGTATTATACTGTATGGTGATGTATGGTACTGTATTATGATGTATGGTACTGTATTGTGATGTATTGTATTATACTGTATGGTGATGTATGGTACTGTATTATGATGTATGGTACTGTATTGTGATGTATTGTATTATACTGTATGGTGATGTATGGTACTGTATTATGATGTATGGTACTGTATTATGATGTATTGTATTGTACGGTGTAGTATTGTTTTGTATCATACTGTATGGTGATGTATGGTACTGTATTATGATGTATCATACTGTATGGTGATGTATTGTATCATACTGTATTGTGATGTATGGTACTGTATTATGATGTACCGTACTGTATTATGATGTACCGTACTGTATTATGATGTATTGTATTGTACGGTGTAGTATTGTTTTGTATCATACTGTATTGTGATGCATTGTATTATTCTGTATTGTATTGTACTGTGTTGTACTGTATTGTATTGTACTGTATTATGTTGTATTGTATTGTACTGTATTGTATTGTACTGTATTGTACTGTATTGTATTGTACTGTATTGTATTGTACTGTATTATACTGTATTGTATTGTACTGTGTTGTATTGTACTGTACTGTGTTGTATTGTACTGTATTGTGTTATATTGTATTGTACTGTATTGTACTGTGTTGTATTGTATTGTACTGTGTTGTATTGTATTGTATTGTGCTGTGTTGTATTATATTGTATTGCATTATATTAGAATTACTGCCATGACAGCTGTGTATTGCATTGTATTATAATTACTGCCATGACAGCTGTGTATTGCATTGTATTAGAATTACTGCCATGACAGCTGTGTATTGCATTGTATTAGATTGACTGCCACGACAGCTGTTTATTGCATTGAATTACTGCCATGACAGCTGTGTATTGTATTATAATTACTGCCATGACAGCTGTGTATTGCATTGTATTGGAATTAGTGCCATGGCAGCTGTGTATTGCATTGTATTGGAATTAGTGCCATGACAGCTGTGTATTGCATTGTATTGGAATTAGTGCCATGGCAGCTGTGTATTGCATTGTATTGGAATTAGTGCCATGACAGCTGTGTATTGCATTGTATTGGAATTAGTGCCATGACAGCTGTGTATTGCATTGTATTGGAATTAGTGCCATGGCAGCTGTGTATTGCATTGTATTAGAGTTAATGCCATGACAGCTTTGTATTGCATTGTATTAGAATTAGTGCCATGACAGCTGTGTATTGCATTGTATTAGAATTTGTGCCATGACAGCTGTGTATTGCATTGTATTAGAATTACTGCCATGACAGCTGGGTATTGCATTGTATTAGAATTAGTGCCATGACAGCTGGGTATTGTATTAGAATTAGTGCCATGACAGCTGGGTATTGCATTGTATTAGAATTACTGCCATGACAGCTGGGTATTGCATTGTATTAGAATTACTGCCATGACAGCTGTCAGACACAGACATCAGCCCTTATTTCCTAAGGTGACACCAGGACATCAGTGCTGCATCGTTCAGGTATGGACTGTGTCGTGTTGTGAGACATCAGCCCTTATTTCCTAAGGTGACACCAGGACATCAATGCTGCATCATTCAGGTATGGACTGTGTCGTATTGTGAGACATCAGCCCTTATTTCCTAAGGTGACACCAGGACATCAGTGCTGCATCGTTCAGGTATGGACTGTGTCGTGTTGTGAGACATCAGCCCTTATTTCCTAAGGTAACACCAGGACATCAGTGCTGCATCGTTCAGGTATGGACTGTGTCATGTTGTGAGACATCAGCCCTTATTTCCTAAGGTAACACCAGGACATCAGTGCTGCATCGTTCAGGTATGGACTGTGTCATGTTGTGAGACATCAGCCCTTATTTCCTAAGGTGACACCAGGACATCAGTGCTGCATCGTTCAGGTATGGACTGTGTCGTGTTGTGAGACATCAGCCCTTATTTCCTAAGGTAACACCAGGACATCAATGCTGCATCATTCAGGTATGGACTGTGTCGTGTTGTGAGACATCAGCCCTTATTTCCTAAGGTGACACCAGGACATCAGTGCTGCATCGTTCAGGTATGGACTGTGTCGTGTTGTGAGACATCAGCCCTTATTTCCTAAGGTGACACCAGGACATCAGTGCTGCATCGTTCAGGTATGGACTGTGTCCTGTTGTGAGACATCAGCCCTTATTTCCTAAGGTGACACCAGGACATCAGTGCTGCATCGTTCAGGTATGGACTGTGTCCTGTTGTGAGACATCAGCCCTTATTTCCTAAGGTGACACCAGGACATCAGTGCTGCATCGTTCAGGTATGGACTGTGTCCTGTTGTGAGACATCAGCCCTTATTTCCTAAGGTGACACCAGGACATCAGTGCTGCATCGTTCAGGTATGGACTGTGTCCTGTTGTGAGACATCAGCCCTTATTTCCTAAGGTGACACCAGGACATCAGTGCTGCATCGTTCAGGTATGGACTGTGTCCTGTTGTGAGACATCAGCCCTTATTTCCTAAGGTGACACCAGGACATCAGTGCTGCATCGTTCAGGTATGGACTGTGTCGTATTGTGTTTTGCTGGATTGTTTTGTACTGTGTTGTATTGCATTGTATTGTTACTATTTTATGAATCATTTGACAAAGTCCCCACATTTTCCTACCTGTGTTGTGCAGGTAACTGAGCAGGTGCCAGGTATGTCTTTCACTGATCACTGTATCAGCTGTGTGCTGTATCAGCTGTGTTGTATCAGCTGTGTGCTGTATCACCTGTGTGCTGTATCACCTGTGTGCTGTATCACCTGTGTGCTGTATCACCTGTGTTTTCCTACCTGTGTTGTGCAGGTAACAGAGCAGGTGCCAGGTATGAGCAAGGAGTCAGAGGCTCAGAACTCTGAGGTGAGCATCGAGTGGAACGCCTTCCTTCCCCCGCGATCAGGGCTGCTGCAGCAAGTCATCAGCTCTGAGTTCCTGGAGCCTTACAGCAGCGGGAATTGTCGGCGTCAGTTCAATTGTTTAGGCTGCCTGACTGACACCTTGTGTAGCTGGTGTCAGGTGAGTTATTGTCATCATCATCATCATCATCATTATCATCATCATCACCACCATTCAGCAGCGGGCATTGTCGGCGTCAGTTCAATTGTTTAGGCTGCCTGACTGACACCTTGTGTAGCTGGTGTCAGGTGAGTTATTATCATCATCATCATCATCATCATTATCATCATCATCATCATCATCATCATCATCATTATCATCATCATCACCACCATTCAGCAGCGGGCATTGTCGGCGTCAGTTCAATTGTTTAGGCTGCCTGACTGACACCTTGTGTAGCTGGTGTCAGGTGAGTTATTGTCATCATCATCATCATTGTCATTATCATCATCATCACCACCATTCAGCAGTGGGCATTGTCGGCGTCAGTTCAATTGTTTAGGCTGCCTGACTGACACCTTGTGTAGCTGGTGTCAGGTGAGTTATTGTCATCATCATCATCATTGTCATTATCATTGTCATCATCATCATCATCGTCATCATCATCACCTTAGAGCAACGGGAATTGTCAGCATAATTTCCGTTGTTTAGGCTGCCAGACTGACACCTTGTGTAGCTGGTGTCAGGTGAGTTATTGTCATCATTGTCATCATCATCATCCAATTCATCGTCATCATCATCATCACCCTAGAGCAATGGGAATTGTTAGCGTCATTTCAGTTGTTTAGGCTGCCTGACTGACACCTTGTGTCGCTGGTGTCAGGTGAGTTATTGTCATCGTCATCATCATTGTCATCGTCATCACCATTATCATCTGATTCATTATCATCATCATTATCGTCATCATCATTATTATCGTCATCATCATCATTATTATCATCATCATTATTATCATCATCATTATTATCATCATCATCATCATAGTGATCATCATCATTATTATCATCAATATTATAATTATCGTCATCATTATTATCATCATAATTATCGTCATCATCATTATCGTCATCATTATCGTCTTCATCATCATTGCCATCATCATCATTATCGTCATCATCATCATTATCATCAGCAGCAGCATCATTATCATCATGATGATCATAATTATCATCATCATTATCGTCATCATCAATCACGGCAGCCGGCTATCCTCAATTCTAGCTCCTTTCAGTTAGCAACGTTTGGAAGGCGCTGTCCCTTCCCTTCCTTTCTTTCCCCACTGACCAATCTAATTTTAGCGCGATTCTTGCATAACAAGCGACCCAGTTGGTGCCAGCGGCTGACCAACTTGTAAACAGAGGCTTCCAGTCTCCTCTTTGCCGCTACTAATGGTGGATCATGGGCTGTTGATTTCTGTGTTTTTTCAGGCGTGTTTTTGTGAATTTCGTGGTGATGCCGTATAATTTAGCAATATTGTTTGTTGTAAAGTGTGACACTCCATGAATGTGTTTGAAAAACGTGGACGGCTTGCTAAAGCACAGGTACGTTGGCCGTAATTTTGGGTGAGTTTAGCGCTAATTAAGTAGAATTTCTTTTCTTTGTTATTAGTAATTTTGTTCAAATAGTAAGGTTAAAGCATTTCAATTTCCTCGCAAACTCCGCAGTTTATCCCTTCTGTAAGACTATGCTGTTGATCAGACAGAATTGATTAATAAGATTCTGAAAGAAACATTTCAAGGCCCAAAACAGAAAACGGATAAAAGCTCTAGCAATTAACACCCAAAACACTGATTTTGGGGGTCAAGAAGTAACACAAACTTTCTTAACTAGGCCATCGACAAGTCAACAGTCAACACTATCATCCTTGCTAGGCCTATGCTAGCTCACTTCGTTAGAACTACACGTCGGCCTATCTCCTTGCCTGTGGCTGTGATGCATGTCGCTAGTGCCGTCTGCTAACAACAAATCGTGTCAGTTTCCTATGTACACTCTAATAATGGGCTAATAACACTATTGTGAAGTAAATGCGTTCTTTTTATTTTAAAGTACACACACACACACACACTCTCTCTTTCTCTGTGTGTGTGTGTGTGTGCTTGGATGTGTGAGTTTGTGTGTGCTTAATTTAGTCACAGTGAGAGATCGACAGAGAGAGAGAGAGACACAGGGAGAGAGACAGAGAGAGAGAGAAAGTGAAGTGAGAGAGAGAGAGAGAGACACACAGAGAGACAGAGACATCACCACCATCGCCACCACACCACTACTACTACTACTACTACTACTACTACTACTACTAGTCCATCACCACCATCACTACTACTACTGCTACCACTACCACTACTACTACTACTACTACTACTACTACTACTACTACTACTACTACTACTACAGTGCCACAGTAATATATAACAATGACATGGTAGGCAGAACATCAACATCAGTAATAAGAACAAGCAAAACAAACCAACCGACCAAACAAAGAAATAAATGAAAGAAAGAAAAACAAATGATTTTCACCACAATTTTCTTCATATACTACTACTACTACTACTACTATTTATTTATTTATTTAAGTAGGAAACTTATATAGCGCATAACCTTAAAGCTCAATGCGCTTTACAAAAACAATAGAAAGTTAAAAACAAGCAAAACAATGTGATTCACACACATATACACACGCACACGCACACACACACACACACACGCACACACACTCACACAGGTGTGCAAGCTGACACATGCAGAATATATGCATATTATATCAATAATACACATTAAATGAAACCAGGCTGACCCCTGACCTTTATTAACGACCTTGACCTACTTTACTATGTCCTTGCAGATGTGCGTAACGTGTGTTTTAGACAATGAAACCAGACTGACCCCTGTCCTTTATTAACGACCTTAACTTACTTTACTATGTCCTTGCAGGTGACACGGACCTGTGTTCTGCACAATGAAACCAGACTGACCCCTGACCTTTATTAATGACCTTAACCTACTTTACTATGTCCTTGCAGGTGACACGGACCTGTGTTCTGCACAATGAAACCAGGCTGACCCCTGACCTTTATTAATGACCTTGACCTACTTTACTGTGTCCTTGCAGGTGACACGGACCTGTGTTCTGCGCAATGAAACTGAACTGACCTGTGTGCGATTGCCAAGCGGCAGAAATGACCTTGACTATGACCCCATTGGTAACCATGACAAGGAGGGTGAGGGGTGGGGGGTGGAGGAGCAGTATTACATTACATCCCCTGCGGAATGCCCCAGCTGTGGAAGTCATGTGACCTGCTACACCTGTGCGCAGGTGAGTTATCGTCTTCATTGTCGTCATCGTTTCTGTCATCATCATTGTTATGACAGTATCATCACTGTCATCACCATCATCATCATCATTGCATGTGTGGGTTGCATGATGATGATGATGTGCTTGAGGTTTAGACTGTGCCACTTGCCAGCCTAACAACCTGCTTGTTCTTTGTTGTCTTTTACATTACACTTGCCAGCCTAACAACCTGCTTGTTCTTTGTTGTCTTTTACATTACACTTGCCAGCCTAACAACCTGCTTGTTCTTTGTTGTCTTTTACATTACACTTGCCAGCCTAACAACCTGCTTGTTCTTTGTTGTCTTTTACATTACACTTGCCAGCCTAACAACCTGCTTGTTCTTTGTTGTCTTTTACATTACACTTGCCAGCCTAACAACCTGCTTGTTCTTTGTTGTCTTTTACATTACACTTGCCAGCCTAACAACCTGCTTGTTCTTTGTTGTCTTTTACATTACACTTGCCAGCCTAACAACCTGCTTGTTCTTTGTCTGTCTTTTACATTACACTTGCCAGCCTAACAACCTGCTTGTTCTTTGTTGTCTTTTACATTACACTTGCCAGCCTAACAACCTGCTTGTTCTTTGTTGTCTTTTACATTACACTTGCCAGCCTAACAACCTGCTTGTTCTTTGTTGTCTTTTACATTACACTTGCCAGCCTAACAACCTGCTTGTTCTTTGTCTGTCTTTTACATTACACTTGCCAGCCTAACAACCTGCTTGTTCTTTGTTGTCTTTTACATTACA
Organism: Phymorhynchus buccinoides; assembly: GCA_017654935.2. Taxonomy (NCBI): domain Eukaryota; kingdom Metazoa; phylum Mollusca; class Gastropoda; order Neogastropoda; family Raphitomidae; genus Phymorhynchus; species Phymorhynchus buccinoides. The sequence continues at coordinate 47,019,704 of CM065705.1, read as the reverse complement.
CTTGCCAGCCTAACAACCTGCTTGTTCTTTGTCTGTCTTTTACATTACACTTGCCAGCCTAACAACCTGCTTGTTTGTTGTCTTTTACATTACACTTGCCAGCCTAACAACCTGCTTGTTCTTTGTCTGTCTTTTACATTACACTTGCCAGCCTAACAACCTGCTTGTTCTTTGTTGTCTTTTACATTACACTTGCCAGCCTAACAACCTGCTTGTTCTTTGTTGTCTTTTACATTACACTTGCCAGCCTAACAACCTGCTTGTTCTTTGTTGTCTTTCTGTTGCAGCCACGAAAACTCTTATTTCTGCCTTTATTCTTTCCCACATTGACTATTGCAACTCTCTTCTCTGTGGCTGTCCTGAGTATCTCCTGCAACGTGTTCAAAAATTGCAAAACAGTGCAGCACACCTCACTCTCAAGATTCCACATTCTGATCATATAACACCTCATCTTCGTAACTTGCACTGGCTTCCAGTAGAGGCTAGAATCAAGTATAAAATAGCTTGCCTTTGTTTCGGTGCTGTTCACTCCTCTGGTCCCGTCTATCTCTCTGAACTAGTAACTGTCTACACACCTGCTCGCTCCCTACGTTCTTCCTCTGACTGCTGCACACTCAAGGTTCCTCGGGTCCACACGAAATCGTTTGGTGAACGATCCTTCTACTATTTAGCACCTCACTTATGGAATTCCTTCCCACAACATGTCCGCTCATCTGACTCTATCTCCGCCTTTCGTTTTGCCCTTAAAGCTCACTTGTTTCAGACATATTATGATTGATTAGTGTTTGTGTGTGAGGTGTGTGTGTGTGTGGGGGGGGGTCCGTTTTATTGCAGAAATCTTGTAAAAAATGTATTTACAATTTTATAAATTATTTTATAATTTGTATTTTGTATGTAGAATGTCTACGTCTTGTAAACTTTAAATGCTTGTAAATGAGGTAGAAGGGTATTTTTGTTTTTGCAAAATTTGTCTATTATAGTTAGTCATGTAATTGGTATGTCGATGGCAGTATGATTTTATTTCAAGTTGCAGTATTGTATTCAAACTTGATTGAGAATGTGAATGTGGTCTCTATGTTTCTTCTTAGAATGTTCATATTGTAACTATTTTACTCTTGTATAATTAATTGTGTGTTAGTGTGTGTGTGTGCATGCATATGTGTGTGTGTGTGTGTGTGTGTGTGTGTAAGGGAGTAAGAGAACGTTGCGTGCAAGCATCGTGCTTATTTTACTTTCTAATGATTACTTATTTGTTTGCCTTCAATGTTCTTGTTATCAATGTAAAGCGCACTGAGCTCATGTGAGAAAGAGCACTATATAAATTCCCATTATTATTATTATTATTTCTTTTACATTACACTTGCCAGCCTAACAACCTGCTTGTTCTTTGTTGTCTTTTACATTACACTTGCCAGCTTAACAACCTGCTTGTTCTTTGTTGTCTTTTACATTACACTTGCCAGCCTAACAACCTGCTTGTTCTTTGTTGTCTTTTACATTACACTTGCCAGCCTAACAACCACTGTACTCACCGCTATTGCGTTGAGGACGTCATGAACATTATGGACGTCATTCATTAATTTATACCATGAATATTAATGTACATTCATTTATTCCATGAACATTAATGTACAATAATTTATTCCATGAATATTAATGTACATTAATTTATTCAATGACTATTAATGTACATTAATGTATTCCACAGGACCCGCTGTGTGAGTGGGTTGCAAAGAACGGCCACTGTACTCGCCGCTATGGCATTGAGGACGTCATGAATATTAATGTACATTAATGTATTCCACAGGACCCGCTGTGTGAGTGGGTTGCAAAGAACGGCCACTGTACTCGCCGCTATGGCATTGAGGACGTCATGAATATTAATGTACATTAATGTATTCCACAGGACCCGCTGTGTGAGTGGGTTGCAAAGAACGGCCACTGTACTCGCCGCTATGGCATTGAGGACGTCATGAATATTAATGTACATTAATGTATTCCACAGGACCCGCTGTGTGAGTGGGTTGCAAAGAACGGCCACTGTACTCGCCGCTATCGCATTGAGGATGCTGTGAGAGATGCCAGCAAATGTCGCCCACCCTGTCACCAGTAAGTGTGTGTGTGTGTGTGTGTGTGTGTGTGGCCTCCCTCTCCATAGAGTCAGTCCAACTGGGTAACAATATCATTCCCCTCTCAGACTCTGTCAAAAACTTGGGTGTCGCTCCAGACAATACTCTTTTTATGCAGAGTTTCCTGACTCAGACCTGTCAGTCATATTACCATCAAATCCGTCGTATTGGCTTTATTCATAAATATCTCTCCGATGAAGCTATAGCAAAGCTTGTTACTTCCCTCATCCTATCTCGTCTTGACTACTGTAATGCTCTTCTCTCTGGCCTGTCAGTGTCAGTCCCTTCTCTATCTTGTCTGCAGCGTATTCAAAACACAGCTGCTCGTCTTGTCCTTAGGAAGAAAAAATTTGATCATGTTAGCCCTCTTCTCTGTTCTTTGCTCTGGCTTCCTGTCGCAGACAGGATTGAGTATAAATTAAACACCCTTTGCTTTAAATCTATCCATAAAGCTGCTCTATCATACCTCTGCGACAATATTTCCATCTATATGCCAGCTTGCACTTTACGTTCAGTTTCCGACCCTCTTTCTCTCCAGATTCCTAGATATAAGCATTCAACTGTTGGTCGGCGCTCTTTTTCTGTTTCAGGACCAACCTCTTGGAACAAACTTCCTCTTTCCCTCTGTCAATGACCGACCCTCTCTGCTTTCAAATCAAACCTCAAAACCCACCTGTTCCCCCGTCATTGAAGCTCACTCTCTTTCTCTCCTCTCTCTCTTGCCTTTAGGGCTGTTTCTGTTAATATTCCATTAATATCAAACATGTGTGTTAGTTTTTGTATAGTATTCTTGTTTACTGTATGTTGTTGTGTGTGGTGTGACAAGACAGCGACATGTTGTATTGTAATTTGTATTATATTGTATTATGTTGTACTGCATTGTATTGTATTGCATTACATTGTGTTGTATTGCATCATATTATATCATATTATACTATCTGGATCTGGATCTGGATTCATACGTCGCAGACGCCACTTCTGACGATAGACGCAACAGAACTAGGAGGGCGCATTTCCTATTAGAATTAAAAGAAAAAGATAGAAAGGAGAAAGACCTACTGCTTACCCTGGGTTAAGACCATTAAACATCAACAATAACAACAACATACAGTATTTATACGGCGCTGAATCTTGATAGAAATCAAATCAAAGCGCACACACACATTAGCATTCATAACGCATTCAAACAAAAAATGCAATACAAAGCGAACACACACGTTTGACATAAATGATATACAGCAGAAACAGACCTAAAGGCAAGAGAGAGAAGAGAAAGAGAGTGGAGCCTCAATCACGGGGGAACAGGTGGGTTTTGAGGTTAGATTTGAAGGCTGAGAGGGTTGGTCACTGACGGAGGGAAAGAGGAAGTTTGTTCCAAGATGTCGGTCCTGAGACAGCAAAAGAGCGCCGACCAACAGTTGAAAGCTTATACCTAGGGATCTGGAGAGAAAGCGGGTCAGAAACTGAACGTAAAGTGCGAGCTGGCGTATAGATGGAAATATTGTCGCAGAGGTAAGCCCCCCAGTTCAGCTGGAAGGGCCCAGGCCCCACTTCCAGAAGCAAGCAACAAAAAAAACAAAAAAAAAAACCCACCTAATCTAGTGGTCAGTGGACGCAGGCTCAGATGGTGATCTGGTCAGCGCTGATGTGAATGGGCTGACGGAGCCTGCGGTGACAGTAGCCTCACTCAGTTGGTTCCACTCCATGGCAGTCCTGACAAAGATGGAGCTAAATATGATATGTGTTGTACAGACCGTGAGACGTGACAGTTGCAGTGACTGTATAGCCAAGACAGGGCAGTGCGTGTGGTGCGACATCACAGCGACGTGTTGTATTGTACAGTGTATTAGGCTAGACTATTGTAACACTCTGTTATTTGGTTGCCCGCATTCCTCAATCCAGAAACTTCAGAAAGTTCAGAACGCAGCTGCAAGGTTGATTTTCAAAGCAAAAAAGAGACAGCATATCACCCCACTACTTCACACTCTTCATTGGCTTCCAATTTCTGCTCGAATTCAGTACAAGGTCGCATGCCTCACCTTCAACTCTATTAATGGAACTGCCCCCTCAGTATCTCACTGACATTGTACAAACCTACACTCCCACCCGACATCTCAGATCTTCCTGCGACTCATGCCTGCTCTCCACTCCCCGTATTAAAACTAAATCCTTCGGTGAATCTTCTTTCTCGTACTCTGCTCCCTCGGTCTGGAATAGCTTACCACACAGTGTTCGCCACTCTTCCTCTGTCCAGTCTTTCAAAACTTATCTGAAAACTCATCTTTTTGAAACCTCATACTCTCACCTCTAATCCACGTAGTCCTTGATGATATTAGCCTGCAGTGTGCGTGTTGTGTGTGTGCGCGTGCGTGTGTGTGTGTGTGTGTGGGTCGGGGGGGGTGGGGAGAGAGAGAGGGAGGGAGGGAGGGCGAGAGAGATTAATGCATGTATTTTGTATTAACAGTCTCACTTTTTTTAATGTTTATGTTCATTGATACTTGTCTTCATGTTGATTATTCTTGGCTTGTCTTTAATGTGTACCTATCATCCTATGTTAGTGTTTAGGCCTTTGTTCAGCGCTTTGAGCTCCCTGCAAAGGGAGTTAAGCGCTCTATAAATAACCAGTATTATTATTATTATTAATATCATACTATATGATATGTGTTGTATTGTGTTATATCATACTATATGATATGCATGGGTGCTACTACCTTCCGTATAAACTGAAATCCGTAAATTAAGTTTTCTGCTAAGACAGAAATTCCGTATTTTTAAAATTTTGTCCCCCCCAAAAAGTTGATCTGTTAACTGTGGTTGGGGGCATTTTGAATCTGGGTCTTCCAACCACCGGAAGTGAAAATACAACAACAAAAATGGCGGCCGAGTCATATTCACACATACTTATTTGAATTAAATTCAACATTATCAGCATGAATTTTGTGTCATGAAAGCTACAAACTTCACAGAAAGGTAAGTTACAACTATATTTCAATTCACCAAATGATATTTATGATGTTAAACGTATGAATATGTTAAAAAATGTTGCTTAGAAAAACTCAATTGAAAGTCATGTTTGGATCCACTGACATCGTATTTACACTTATGATCTAATTATTATCTTCTATTTGAACGGCTTTATAACTTTATAGTTGTGTTTCTGAAATGTCTGTAAAAATCTTAGTCATGAAAATATGATTTTAACCATAGATCTTTTGTATTTCTTGTAAAAAGGTAATGTGACTTGTCATGTCTCAGCAACTTAGACAGTCACTTTACAAACTTTGCAACTTAGACGTTCACTTTGGAAAGTGTCAACTGTCGTCTGCCAACAGCGCTACTATGATGTCAAATCGTAATCTGTTCCTCACCCCATTCCCAGATTGCAATGAGAGCTATGGAAACGATGCTCTGCAATCTGGCATTTTTGCTTCAGCTTCAGGGGGGCAATGCCCCCCTGACGACCCCAACGGGGGCTGCTGCCCCTGTACCCCGCCCCCCCAGGCCTCGGCGGCCCCTGACCTGAACCCGGCCTTTTCAGTATTTTTCCTTTTTGGGAGTAGCACCCATGGAATGGATATGTGTTGTATGTGTTATAAATTATATCATACTATAATGGGCTATGTGTTGTATTAATTGTGTTATATCATACTATATATGTGTTGTATTGTGTTATATTATATCATACTATATATGTGTTGTAATTGTGTTTATATTTGTAATCATACTGATATCATACTATGAATGATATGTAGTTGTATTGTGTTGTATTATATCCATATTATATCATACTATGTATGGTGTTGTTGCTATTGTGTTACATTGTATCATACTCCATATGATATGTGTTGTAATTGTTATTCATATTATATCATACTATATGATATGTGTTGTATTGTGTTATACATTATATCATACTATATGATATGAGGTTGTATTGTGTTATATTATATGATACGGGTTATATTGGTATTCATATGCTATATCATACTATATGATATGTCCGGATGTTTGTATTGTATCATATTATTATACATATCATAGTGTCTTGAATGATGATGGGTTGTATTGTATCTATAATTATATCAATACTATAATGATATGGCTATTGTATTGTGTTATAATTGTATCATACTATATGATATGTGTTCTATGTGTTATGTTGTGTCATACATATATGATATAAATGTGTTCTCATTCTTAACATTGCTGTTGTATTGTGTTATATTGGTTCATACTATCACTGATATAGTGTTTTATTGTGTTTATATTGTATCATACTATATCCATATTGTGTTCTATTTGTGTTGTATTGTATCATATTATATCATACTATATGATATGTTTATGTTGTATTGTATCATATTATATCATACTATATGATATGTGTTGTATTGTGTTATATTATATCATACTATATGATATGTGTTGTATTGTGTTATATTGTATCATACTATATGATATGTGTTGTATTGTGTTATGTTATATCATACTATATGATATGTGTTGTATTGTATCATATTATATCATACTATATGATATGTGTTGTATTGTATCATAAAACTATCATACTATATGCGATATGTGTTGTATTTGTTCTTTTTTTTTTTTTTTTTTTTTTTTACCCCAGACCGTGACAGTTGCAGTGACTGTATAGCAGAGACAGGGCAGTGCGTGTGGTGCGACAACACAGCAACATGTCTGCCGTTCAGTGACTACGTGACGCGCTACATCTACGGTCAGTGCAGTTCCTGGGTCGACACCATGCTGGAGGGACATGGCTGTCGTCACTGCCACCGACACACCGACTGCCAGTCATGTCTGACGACATTCGGCTGTGGCTGGTGTGCCAATGAGAACAACCCGACACTAGGACAATGTGTCAATGGAGATTTTACTGGTATGTAAAGGGTTAATGTGTCAATGTGTAATGTCATGTCTGACGACATTCGGCTGTGACTGGTGTGCCAACGAGAACAACCCGACACTAGGACAATGTGTCAATGGAGATTTTACTGGTATGTAAAGGGTTAATGTGTCAATGTGTAATGTCATGTCTGACGACATTCGGCTGTGACTGGTGTGCCAACGAGAACAACCCGACACTAGGACAATGTGTCAATGGAGATTTTACTGGTATGTAAAGGGTTAATGTGTTAATGTGTAATGGAGGGACATGGCTGTCGTCACTGCCACTGGCACACTGACTGCTAGTCATGTCTGACAACATTCAGCTGTGGCTGGTGTGCCAACAAGAACAATGCTACATTGCAGAGATGCATCAATGTCAGTTTCTCTATAAATAGTTATTGTTTTACATAGTTCCACTTTAGACACTCCCATCACATGTCTACAAATCTTGATCTCAAAGTCTGGTTCTTTCACTGTCATGATAATAACCCTAGGCCTGATCCTAGCCCTAGGCTGATCCTAACCCTAGGCTGATCCTAACCCCATAGCTGATCCCTAACCCTAAACTGACATCCCTAACCCTAGGGGCTGATCCTAACCCTAAGGCTGATCCTAACCCTAGCCTGATCCTAACCCTAAGGCTGAATCCTAATCCTAACCCTAGGCTGATCTTAACCCTAGTCTAATCTTAACCCTGGTCTAATCTTAACCCTAGTCTAATCTTAACCCCAGTCTAATCTTAACCCTGGTCTAATCTTAACCCTAGTCTAATCTTAACCCTAGTCTAATCTTAACCCTAGTCTAATCTTAACCCTAGTCTAATCTTAACCCTAGTCTAATCTTAACCCTAGTCTAATCTTAACCCTAGTTATCTAATCTTAACCTTAGTCTAATCTTAACCCCAGTATAATCCTAACCCTAGTCTAATCTTAACCCTAGTCTAATCCTAACCCTAGTCTAATCTTAACCCTAGTTATCTAATCTTAACCCTAGTCTAATCTTAACCCCTAGATCTAATCTTAACCTTAGTCTAATCTTAACCCCAGTCTAATCCTAACCCTAGTTATCTAATAGTTAACCCTAGTTATCTAATCTTAACCCTAGTTGTTCTAATCTTGAACCCTAGTCTAATCTTAACCTTAGTCTAATCTTAACCCTGCAGTCTAATCTTAACCCTAGTCTAATCTTAACCCTAATCTTTGATCCTAACCCTAGTCGAATCTTAACCCTAGTTCCTCTAATCTTAACCCTAGTTATCTAATCAACCCTAGTTATCTAATCTTAACCCTAGTTATCTAATCTTAACCCCAGTCTAATCTTAACCCTAGTTATCTAATCTTAACCCCAGTCTAATCTTAACCCTAGTCTAATCTTAACCCTAGTCTAATCCGACGTCCCCATTCTAATCTTAACCCCAGTCTAATCTTAACCTTAGTCTAATCTTCAGAGCATGAAAACATCTCCGTTTTCATGGGTACGTGCAAACAAAAGCCTTGCTTCTGAAATTACGACCAATCTCTCGCCTAAAAAATGAAATAAGAAATAATCGGAAAATATCGAATAAAAACTCTGGGTGCATGCTGGGTTACTTTAAATGGCACGATAATCATTTTTCGCCATTTTTGCACTTTTCCTCCTCCCAACGTCATACAACTTCCAAAAATGGCGTCTGATAGGAGCCAAAACAGCCCAGTTTGCACCCGAAGAATGAGGTGAAAAAGAATGAAGAAGACTAATCGGGCATGAAACCCAGCTACCTGCCGTCAGTCCATTTTTTTTGGAACGTCAGATTAGAGCCCCCCCCCAGCCCCGCTGAACAAAAAGTTCTGACGTTAGTTATTTGTTTTTTGTTGCCCCCCCCCCCCCCCCAGGGGGGTGTTTGTGGGGGGCCCCCCCGACAACCCCCCCCCCCCCCCCCCACCCCCCCACCCCCCCCCCCCCCCCCCCCCCCCCCCCCCCCCCCCCCCCGCCCACCCCCGCTCAGGCAAAACTTTCATGACGTCAGCTGAAAATCCGGTGGTGGAAGGATGGTCTCGGGCTGCTGAAAAAATCTCTTTTTTTCCTTTGGGGAACAGTAGTTTTTTCATGCCTGAATCTTAATCCTAGTTCTCCTAATCTTAACCCTAGTTCCCCATCTAATCCTAACCCTACAAAGTCTAATCTTAACCCCAGTCTAATCTTAAACCCTAGTTTTAATCTTAACCCTTAGTCTAATTTTAACCCCTTAGTCTAATCTTAACCCTTTAGTCTAATCTTACCCCTAGTTATCTAATCTTAACCCTAGTCTAATCTTAACCCTGGGTCTAATCCTTAACCCTAGTCTAAATCTTAACCCTTAGTCTAATCCTAACCCTAGTCTAATCTTAACCCTGGTCCCCCCCCCCCTAATCCTAACCCCTGGTCTAATCTTAACCCTAGTCTAATCTTAAACCCCTAGTCTAATCTTAACCCCAGTCCCCCCCCCCCCTAATCTTTTTTTAACCCTAGTCTAATCTTAACCCCCCCCTAGTCCCTAATCTTACTTACCCCCCTGTGGTCTAATATTAACCCTAGTCTAATCCTAACCCTAGTCTAAAATCTTAACCCTGGTCTAATCTTAACCCTAGTCTAATCTTAACCCTAGTCTAATCCTAACCCTAGTCTAATCTTAACCCTTAGTCTAATCCTAACCCTAGTCTAATCTTAACCCTGGTCTAATCTTAACCCTAGTCTAATCCTAACCCTAGTCTAATCTTAACCCTAGTCTAATCCCTAACCCTAGTCTAATCTTAACCCTAGTCTAATCTTAACCCTGGTCTAATCTTAACCCTAGTCTAATCTTAACCCTAGTCTAATCTTAACCCTGGTCTGATCTTAACCTTAGTCTAATCTTAACCCTAGTCTAATCTTAACCCTAGTAGCACAGTTCCCGGAACATTCTGTACAAGTCCTTGATTTTAATCAAAGAGAAATCTTCAGGAGTTAATGTGTTAATTTTAGGTGCAGACCAATCACAGTATTTTCATAGATTATACTTATGTACAAGGCCTTTGATCATATATAATAAAAAGGCAAGGGTTGTGTCTGTGTGTGTGTGTGTGTGAAACACAAAACGGGCCTTATAACTCCGCCGTTTTTCGACTTCTGACCGAATCGCTGAATCGCTTCAAATTATGCTGTGAGCCCCTAACGATGGCAACGGCAACCGAGGCGGCCGTGTAATTTTGCGCGGTTTGGCAAATGCACGAAACGCGTATCCCCCGGCCTATCCCTGCTCGGCGCCCCGTATCTCCGGCTATTTTTCTGGGCCGATTGCCTTCAATTTGGCAGGTGGTTTTTTAGATGACCGGGGACGGTGACTATCCTATCCACTTTTGGAAAGCGAATCGATTCATAAACGCATGCGATATCCCGCCGCTTAAACCTTTTCACAAACCGCTGCGTAACCATACCAGATATTGACTCGCAATTTGGAACGGGCATGACCGGTGATAGTGACTATCTTGGTGGAAAACTTTTATGTTTCAACAGCATCCGTTCAATAAATTGGCACGCGCTATAAAACCGATTTATTTTGCAGGACGCTAATTTTGTTTTTCAACCCAACACTTGACACATAACCAAAGACTCTAAAAGGGTAAGATGGACTACTTAAGAGTTACAGCGAGCCGGGCTGATAGAGTTATCGTTAGTGGGGTAGTTCAACAGTGGCGGCTATCCAAAGACTCAGACTGGAATTTGAACGGAAGAATTCAAACTGGCCTAATCGACGTGTTATGTCATAAAGACTGTTTAAAAGGGACACACAACCAGTGTTTCTGCCCTCACTACTCATATAGGGAAAAGGGACCAGATGTTAATCTTTTCCTTTTCAGTGTCTTTGGCTCGCTGCTTGCCAGCGACGGGCATCAGCAACCTTTGCCCAACCTCCCCGCCGCGAGCGCTGCCAGCTATTTTTATTACAGACAGTGGAGAGAGAGAGAGAGAGAGAGAGAGAGAGGAAAAACTGACTGGGGGGGTGGGGGGTGGGAGTAGAACGCAGCAAAAAGCCTCCCCCCCCTAGGGATACTGGGAGGGGGGGGGGTGTCTTCCGTACAAATAGTTCCCCACCTTCTGGAATTTCTGTGCTTATTAACTACCTCTAATCTGTCAGTCTCTTTGATTCTGCCTTTTCCCTTTGCATGGCTGTTATCTACTATCGTTCTGCCTTTCCTGTCCATTCTCTCCTGCCTTTTTTTCAAGAAATACTTTCAAAAAGATTTCCTCTAGCCGAAGTCAGACATGCTGGCCCTAACTATTTCTTACTTAGGCGCATAACGGCAGCATGATGCATCTACGTTCGTATTTGACAGGAACGGTGCCTGAACGACCGGAACGAAGAAGAACTTAGAAAGAAGAAGAAGAAGTGCCTGTCGCTGTCTCTCTCTCTCTCTCTCTCTCCTCTCTCTCTCTCTCTCTCTCTCTATCTCTAGTAAGAGTTGTCTCTCTCGTTCTCTCTCAGTCTCTCTGTCTCACTCTCCTCTGTGTCTCATGGATCTCTGTATGTCATATGTGTCTCTCTCTGTGTCTGGTCTCTACTCGAGTCCCTCTCCATATCTCTCCCCTCTCTTTCCTTCTATCGCGTATCTATGTCTGTCTCTCCTCTCTCTCGTGGGAATGTATCTCCACCTCTCTGAGATATACTATGACTGCTCTCTCTGTGTGGTGTCTCTCTCTCTCTTGTCCGTCATGTCTACTCTCTGTGTCTCATGTCCCCCCTATGGACTTCCTCTCTCTCTCCTCTCCTCTCTCTCTCCAGTCGTCTCTTCCCTCTCTGGTCTGGTCTCTCTCTTTGTCTGTCTGTATCTCTCTCTCTCTCTCATGTCCCTGTTAGTCCTATGGTCTTTGTCTGTCTGTCTGTATCTAAAATGTCGATCATGCTCTCTGTCTGTCCATAGTGTCTCTCTCTGTGTCGTCTACTCTATCTCTCTCTCTCTCTCATCTCTCTCTCCTCAATCTCTCTCTCTACTCTCTCTCTCCTCTCTCTCTCTCTCTGTCTGTCTGATGTCTGTCATGTTCTGCCTCTGTGCCTGCTCCCGGTGGGCGGAGGACGGGGGAGCGGAGGGGGGGTAGAGGGGCCTGGAGGGATGGTGGAGTGTGTGGTTGGGGTAGGGTTCTTCAGGGGTTGGGGGGGGGACAGGGGATGGTTGGGCGTGAACGGTGGCGGTTTGCCTGGGGTGTTCATGGAGAAGAATGAATGCTTTTTTTGTTTTAGTTGTGGGTCCCCAGATTTATTAAAACGGACCTACAATGGTTGAACCACAGAATAAGAACCTTCTCTGGTTGAACTAATTTTGTTTTTTCAGAAAAGTTTTTTTTTTGGTGGGTCCTTTGCCGATCTACGATTGCAAAAGGTAGTATGTTTTCGTTCTAACGTTTGTTCCCTTTTTTGTTTGTTTTGTTTGTTTTTTCTGTCTCCTCCCAAGGATCTCCCGTCCCCATCTTTGACCGAATACGCTTCAAAACTTTTTGTAAGCCGTCTTGGTTCCCCGCATTTTGACGTTGGCTTATGACTTTGAAAACCGAAAATCGTTAATGGGCCATAACTTCCACACCTGCAGGTCCTAAAGTCTTCAAACTTGGCTTGGAGGTACTTTCCGCTTATGGCTGTTCTGATGATGGCGTACCAATGAAGGTTTTTTTTTTTTTTTTAGACTTGCGGTTATGGTTTTGAATGTGGATAGGGGTGTCGTATAATTGGTTTTATCTGTCCCAAGGATATCTCCTGAACTGCTTGACCGAATCGTTTCCAAGGATCTGTCCTGGCATGTTAAACCACTTGAAGTTACCGTATCCGCCTTCAAAAACTTTTTGCCGCTCCTGACGACTTGCAACCTTTGGTGGTAAATGACCTTGAAAACGGGGCTTCCCAGAAATCGTTTTTTAGGGCATACTTCCCATCAACCGACAGGTCCCCCTTCGAGTCTTTCCAAACTTTGGTCATGTGGGGAGTATTGGCTTTTCCCTTTGTGAATTGATGATATGGCGTCCCAAATCAATCCAAGGTCAAGGTCAAGGTACATTAAGATATCGTTATGCCCCTGAAATGTTGGTTAAGCGGGGCTGTCCCCTGAAAGTAATAATGGGGTTTTCTGTCCCACGCATATCTCCCAAACCGCTTCACCGAATCGTAATTTCCCAATTTTTTGTTGTGGTGGGCTGTGGGTCCACCGATAAGGTGAAGGCATCCGCCATTAAATTATTGCCGTCGTTGTACGCTTCCACCTTGGGTAATTACCCTTTGAACTACCGAAATCTTTAAGAAGGCTATAACGTCCACACCGTTGTGTCCCTTAGGCGTCCCCTTCCCAAACTTTGGCATGTAAGGTTAACTTTTTTGTGCTTTAATGTTGTTTTGTTTTTTCGTTGCAGTACCAATGATGAAGTATATGCAGGATTACCGATCTTAAGGTCCACGGCCTTCACGGTTGCAATAAAAGTCAAATGGGTCAGAGAATACATCTTAGGCACTTTTGTGAAAGTGGCAGACCAATCAGCAATGTAATTTTTGGGGTTTCTACATCTATACTTATTGTGGCCACAAAAGTGCCAAATGAAATTATGACAAAATTTTCGCTCCCCCAAAAACTGTGACCCACTGGCCCTTTATATACCCTAATGTACTCGGCCCAACTAGGACCATGAAACATGTTACCGGTAGCCATGGTTTGTATGGCTCACAGCGTGTCACCCTCCCGAATCAGGTGAAATGGGGTTAATGTTTTTATGTATGTTAATGTGCAGGGCCCCGTTTTTAAATACAAACTAGGCCGTGGTAGTGTTGTTATAGGTAGGTCCCAAATCAGTCAGGCTCATGATGAAATGCGGTTCATGAGTCATATAATTTATTATGTATGACAAATCATAGGGCTATGACGCTCGTCGATAAGAATGAAATATTCAGCATGGAATATGTGTTGGCATCATGGCGTCACAACTAGTCAGGTTTCTCTCGCTTTGGCTTTAAAAGGCTGTGTCAAGACCCAAATAACATAAGCTAGAACACCAAGGCTACATAAAAATGTTATGCAATGCATGGTTATGCGGGGAACCTTCTTAAGGCATGACAAGCTCCTAGCATAACATCAGTTTCAAGTCCTGCTAAATCAGTCACCGAAGACAGAGTGTGAGCTGCTCCCCACGTGGTTTTTTAATAAATAAAGGGTCACACACATCGCTCTGATGGGATGATTAATGTAGTGTTTTTTTCATTGTATTTGCAAGACCCTAATGAAATGGGGTCATTTTCATTATTTTCTAATGTGCAGGACCTCTGACCAATGAACATGCTCCGCATGGTTGCATGCGTCACAACGTGTTGTCAGTGAAATGGTTCCATGGTCCATATATGGCTAATGTGCAGGCCCTCTGACAATGAACATGCTCCGGCATGGTTTGCATGCCGTCCACAACGTGTCAGTCAGTGAAATGGGGTCATGGTCATATATGCTAATGTGCGCAGGCCCTCTGAACAATGAACCATGCTCTGGCATGGTTGGCATGCGTCACAACGTGTCAGTCAGTGAAAATGGGTTCATGGTCATATATGCAGAATGTGCAGGCCCTCTGACGCAAATGAAACATGGCTCTGGCATGTTGGCATTGCGTCACAACTGTGTCAGCTTCATTGGAATGGGTCATGGTCAAATATATGCTAATGGTCAGGCCCTCTGACCAATGAAACAATGCTCCGGCATGGTTGGCATGCGCAACTCGTGTCAGTCGAGAAGTC
>CM065705.1:46959056-47004417 GCA_017654935.2 Phymorhynchus buccinoides | reverse complement strand
CTCATCCCTATGTCCCCCTGAAGCTTCATTTTTTTTTTTGTTTGTCGCATCCAACTATCATCCCCTCTAAGCTCAAACGGGTCCAGAATGAATGCTGCTCGTTCTCATTCTCGAGTCCCGTAGATGGTACGATCATATTAACTCCGGTTCTTCGTTTGCTTCTACATTCGGCTCCCATTCAATCACGGATTGACCTACAAAATTCTCCTCCTTGCCTTCAGAGTCACTGAATGATCAAGCTCCCTATATCTCTCTAAATTCCCTTCATCTCTATGTCTTAGCATCGCCAATACGTTCGCCGTTTTCGGATTCTCGTTACCTCGCCAACTCCTACATTGTCTCAAATCTGCTGGCCAACGTTCTTTTCCCTGTCAAGCACCCGTCAGTCTCTCTGGATTCTCTGCCTTCTCCTCTCCCACACGTCACAAAACTCGTCTTCCTCATTCAAAAACCTCTCTGAAAAGACCCCAATCATTTTCCTGCTGCCACCCTAAATATTTGGTCAGTTGTCATCTTGTGTGCACGTGAGGTGAAGTTGAGTAAGAGGTTTGTGCTGGTTTTGTGGGTGTGTATGTGTGTGTGTGTGGTGTGTGTGTGTGTGTGGTGTGCTGTGTGTGTGTGTGTGTGTAGTGTGGTGCGTGCGTGCGTGCGTGTGCGGTGTTGTGCGTGTGTCGTTGCGTGAGTGTGCGCTTTCTTGTGCTGCGCGTGCGTGCGTGCGTGCGTGGCGGTGCGTTGCAGTGGTGTGTGTGCCGACGTGTGCGCGCGTGCGTGCGTGGCGCGCGGTGTTGTGTTGTGTGTGTGTGTGTGTAGTGTGTGTGTGCTGTCGTGCGTGTGCGGTGTGGGCGTCGTGCGTGTGTGTGTTGTAGTGTGAGCATGCATGTGTGTGCATACATGTGTGCTTGCTGTTGGTTTGGTTCTGTGGCGTTGTATGAGTACACGCCGCATGTGTGTGTGTTGTGTGTGATGTCTTTGTGTGCGTGTGTGTTGTCTCGTCTGCGTGCGTACGTTGTGTGAGAGGGTGTTTCTGTATGCTGTATGTTGGGTATGGTGATCAGCCGTGCGGCTCAGTCGACGTTGTGCTTACGTGACATGCGGGGATGATGAACGAGTCGGTGTTTCTTAATGGTGTGTGTTGTGTGTTGTGTGTGTGTGTGGGTGTGTGTGTGTAGTGTGTGGTGTGTGTGTGTAGTGTGGTGTTGTGTGTGTGGTGTGTGTGTGTTGTGTTGTGTGAGAGATGAGAGGAGAGAGTGTGAGGACGAGATTGAGAGAGGAGAATGGGGGAAGAGAAGAGAGAGGAGAGAGCGAGAGGACGGAGTGGGTTGATGACTGGCAGAGAGACGAGAGATCAGATGCAGAGACCGAGAGGTGGTTAGAGCGAGGAGACAGACGATCCGAGAAGAGTGTTATCTAGAGGAGAGAGCCGAGAGAGAGAGTTGCTTGTATGTATGCTTTGTTGTGAGTTGTGTGTTCATTCTTGAATTAGGCTGTTTTGTTGTCTATGTGTTGATGAAAAAATTGATGTAAAAGCGCTTTGGGCCCATCTTATGTTAAAAGCGCTCTAATTAAATGTACTATGATTATTAATATTATTTACTTATAATTATGCAACTCACTTTATTGGTCCTTCTACAGGCTAATGATTAACAGTGGTCAAATTAGGGAATACAACCATCCATGTTTTCAACATGTAAACATTGTTAAATACAATGCATCACAACACAGTTGAGGACATACAACCATCCAGTTTTCAAAACGTGTAAAACATGTTAATACAATACAATCATCACAACACAGTAGGACTACAATCATCCATTTTAACATGCGAAACTTTTAATAACCCAAAAACTACAATACAATGCAATCACAGTTAGGAATACAAACATTCCAGTTTTAAAACATGCAAAACTGAGTCTCAATACAATACAATACATCACAGTTAGGAATACAACCATCCCAGTTTTCAACCTGTAAAACTGTCAAACAATACAATACAATACCATCATTAGTTAGGAATACAACCATGTCCAAGATTTTCAAATGTAAAACTTGTCAATACAATACAAATACATCACAGCCACAGTTATGATACAAACATCCAGTTTTCAACATGTTTAAAACTTGTCAATACAACTACAATACAATACAATACAATACACCAACACAGTTAGGAATACAACCCATCCAGTTTTTCAACATGTAAAACTGGTCATACAATACCAATACAAACATCACAGTTAGGAAGAACAACATCCAGTTTTTTCACATGAGAAACTTTTTCTTAAAACCTAAAAGTCAAGTTAGTTCCATTGAGCATTACCTGAAACTCTCTCTATCCTCTCTTCTCTCCTCCTCTCCTCTCGCTCTCTCTCCTCTCTCTCCTCTCTCTCTCTCTCTCTCTTCTCTTAATCTTTTTCGTTTTTTTTGCATTGAATTCCCTGACGCGGCAAATATGGTAATCCCTTGAACATAAGGTACTTACCTGTCAATGTCAATAAAAACGAGTCTGAAGCGTACTGAAGCGTCTCTCTCTCTGCTCTCTCTCCCCCCCCCCCCCTTCTCCCCGACACGAGAGAGAGGAGAGAGAGGAAGAGAGAGAGAGAGAGAGAGGAGGGGGAGATGAGGAGAGAGAGAGAGACTATGTGTAGAGAGAGAGAGAAGAGAGAGTGGGGTGGGTGTGCGTGTGGCTTGTTTATGTGCGCGCGCGGCGTGCCTGTTCGTGAAAATGTATGTGCGCACGCGTTTGATGAGTGTCCGTGTGCGTGTGCGCGCGAGAGTCGTGTGTAAGCAGCGGGTGTGTGGGTGGGGGTAGGGAGGAGGGCGTGTATGTAAATATTGATGTATTTTGGTTGCTATTGTTATTATAGGGCTTGTTGGCATAGTCATAAACATTCCGAGTCTCTCTCTATCTCTCTTCTCTCTCTTCTCTCTCTTTCTCTCTCTATCATCCTCTCCTGCTCTACTCTCTCTTCTCTCTCTCTCTCTCCCCTCTCTCTCTCTCTCTCTGTGATGTGTGTGTGTCTTTGTGTGTGTGTGTGTGTGTGTACGTGTGTGCGGTGTGTGTGTGTGTGTGGTGTGTGTGTGTGCTGTGTGTTGGTTGCAAACATCCCCCCAGAGTTTTTTGGTTGTGATTGTTGCACAGATAAAATATTTACACCACAGGCGCGCAGCGCCTGACATACGTAGTGCCCAGGCTCGGTTCACAATGTTTTGGTTTTTTTAAACCAACAAGTTTTTCCTTACGCATGGAACTAAACGTCAGATAGTGGGTCATTGGTACTCGACTGTAAAACCAAAGGGACACGCAGGAGGAAAATAGTAGTAAGCTCCTTGCTAACAACTATGGAAAGGGGTTTTCAGTTGTTAAAATTGAGCACGTTGTTTTCCCTAAGATATTAAGAAACAGGCACCTAGCCAAGCAGCAAAGTGAAGCGAATGTATGCCTACTGTTTGGATACGTTGTATTCTGATTAGATTTATCTAGAGTCTAAAAAACTTGTCTGAAAATGTATCTAGCAGCAGCTAACATAGGCATTGTTTCGTGCTGTTTGGAAAAAAACAACCGTTTGTGAAGAGACTGTAGTCAAAAAGGATAGGTTGTCATAAAGGTGTGTTGACTATCGCTATCGGCCTAAAGATAGTGGCATTCGTGATAATGGATGATAACTGTGCTATCCAAGCCGGGTAACTGTCTATTACACAGACGTAAAGAGATAGACCTCGGTGGACTCTATAATGCATGCTAGCAACGAAACGTCACTGGGCATGCTCACAATAGAGGCTACAGTGTTGTTAAATCTGCCATTAATATCAGGCTTTCTTTATTCTGGACGAATCTGGTTCAGCTGCAGTCAGGTCTACTGAGGAGGGGAGCCTGTGCATCCCACCAACGTTGTTCTGTAAAGTGCGACTCCTAGAGAGGATAAAAGAACAAGGGTACCTAGGGTGGGGAGATATTGGTGTATCCCTCCAAGGGGGGTAGGTCTGTAAAGTGGACTGCCTAGAGAGAAAGAACAAGGTACCTGGGAGGGGAGACATTGTAGAAGTGGTTCTTTATAAGAGCGACTGACTAGACAGAAAGAGAACAAGGTACCTAAGGGAGGGTAGACATTGTGAAGGTTCTGCTAAAGTGGACTGACTTACAGAAAGAAGAACAAGGTACCTGGGGAGGGGAGACATTGTGAAGTGTCTGTAAAACGTGGACTGACTATACTAGAAAGAGAACAAGTGGACTAGGGAGGTGCGAGACAATTGTGAAGTGTTCGTAAAGTGGACTGAATAGACAGAAAGAGAAAAAGGTTACCTGGGGAGGGGAGACATTGTGAAGTGTCTGTAAAGTTGAGACTAGACAGAAAGGAGAAAAGGTACCTGGGAGAGGGGAGACATTGTGAAGGTTCTGTTAAAGTGGTACTGACTAGACAGAAAGAGAACAAGGTACCTGGGGAGGGGCAGCCATTTGTGAAGTGTTCGTAAAGTGCTATGACTAGACAGAAATGAGCAAACAACGGTGTACCTGGGGAGGGGAGCCATTTTGAAGTGTTCTGTAAAGTGGGACTGACTAGACAGGAAAGAAGAACATAGGTACATGGGTGAGGGGAAGCCATTGTGAAAGTGTCTGTATAAGGGGGCTAGACAGAAAGCGAACAAGCGGTTACATGGGCGAGGGGAGCCATGTTGGAAGTGTCTGTAAGTGACTGACTAGACAGAAAGAGATACAGGTTACCTGGGGAGGGGTGAGACATTGTGAAGTTTTCTGTAAAGTGGACGGACTAGACAGAAAGAGAACAAGGTACTGGGGTAGGGGGATACATAGTGAAGTGTTCTGTTAATAGTGGGACTGACTATACAGAAAGAGAACAACGGTACCTGGGGAGGGGATGCACATTTGTGAAGGTTCTGTAAAGTGGGGAATTGACTAGACAGAAAGAGAACAGGTTACCGTGGGGAGGGAGTCCATTGGAAGTGTTCTGTTAAAGTGGACCTGACTAATACAGAAAGAGAACAAGGTACCTGGGGGCGGGGGAGACGCGAGACATTGTGAAGTGTTCTGTAAAGTGGACCTGACTATACAGAAAGAGAACAAGGTACCTGGGGTGGGGAGACATGTTGAAGTGTTCTATAAAGTGGGACTGACAGACAGAAAGAGAAACAAGGTACCTGGGGAGTGGAGACAATTGTTGAAGTGTTCTGTAAAGTGGGACTGACATACAGAAAGAGAAACAACGGATACCCTGGGGAGAGGGAGGGACATTGTGAAAGTTTCTGTAAAGTGGGACTGACTATACAGAAAGAGAACAAAGGTTACCTGGGGAGGGAGCCATTGTGAAGTGTTCTGTAACGTGGACGACTATACAGAAAGAGAAACACAGGTACCTGGCGGAGGGGAGACGAGACATGTGAAGTGTTCTGTAAAGTGATCTGCCTGGAGAGAGAAGAGATAGATACAAGGTAAGTGTAACGCTTCATTGTCCTTGTCTGTGTCTGTCTTGTATCTCTCTCTCTCTCATATCTCTCCTCTTCTTCTCATCTTAGGTAGATAAGTAGATATGAATAAATACATAACAAGGGGTGGGTGGGTGGGAGGGGGAAACACCAAGAAAGGTCTAACAGACCTACCCGGTCTGATTATGCCCAGCATTCGGTGGAGCTGTACGTGACAGGTGCACAATCTCTCAGCCCCCAGCAAGCTGGGGACCTAGTCCGGCACACAACCCAGCCTAGTGCTGGCCAGGCCCACAAGTCTCTCTGCTCTCTCTCCTCTCGCGTTTAGAAGGGGGGTGGGGTGTGCGTGTATGGCCAAGTCTTAATTATTGGAACCCCTAAGGCAGAAACCATGGAAACCAATTATAAAGAAGATTGGCAGAATTGCTATGGCCCCCGATGTCGAGGGCTAAGACGATTGATGCCAAACATTGTTCATGTCTGTTTACCCAAGACTTTATGCTTACAACGGAACTTATTGTCCTTTGCCATTGTTGTCAGTAACCACAGGTCCAGTTATTCAGCAACAGCAGTTGTTCTTTGTTAACGCCAAATGTCAAGAATTCCTTGCAGCCAAGATAATCCAGGGTGGGTGGATTTTAAGTAGAGACTAGTCATTGTGAACAGAATTGGTTGGGGCAATGAAGAAGTCAATGTGCCAGGTGGGCGGAGCAACGAAGAAGTCATGATGCACCAGTGGGCGGGGCAATGAAGGTCCGTGACAAGTGGGCGGGGCTGCAGTGAAAGTGTTTTGTGGTTGTCAGTGAACTATGGTAGACACTGTCTGTCCTGTTTCTTTACATAGGTCCTGCAGTCCTCAGCATGGCAGCTTCGATGAGCAGCAGCAGGGTACAGGCGCAGTGGACTATGTAAACACTGTAATGTCACTGGTTTTCGACCTAGCGGTCCCAGTGCTCTGTCAGGTCCTCAGATTGGCTAAGCGCAGCTAGCAACACGAGACAGGCGCCCAATGAACTATGTAGCACTGTACGGTCCTGTCCTTTTTATTTTTTTTTACTAGGTCTGCAGTCCTCAGCATGGCCGCAGCAGCAGGGGACAGCGCAGTTGAACTATGTAGACACTGTACTGTCCTGTGTTTGTTGTTTTTTTTTTTACCTAGTCTGCAGTCCTCAGCATGGCAGCAACAGCAGGGGGGACAGGCGCAGTGAACCTTATGTAGACACTGTACGTCGTGTTGTTGTTGTTTTACCAGGTCCTCAGCATCCGGCAGCAGCAGCAGGGGACAGGCGCAGGGAACTAGTAGACCACTGTGTACTGTCCTCTGTTGTGTTTTTTCTTACCTAGGTCTGCAGTCCTCAGCATGCAGCAACCGCAGGGACAGGCGCCAGTGAACTATGTTAGACACTGTACTGTCCTGTTTTGTTATTTGTTAGCCTAGGGTATGCAGTCCTCAGCATGGCAAGCAACAGCAGGGGACAGGCGCAGTGACTATGTAGACACTGTAATGTCCTGGGTTTTTTTAATACCTAGTCCTCAGCATGGCGTAGAGAAGCAGCAGGGGGACAGGCGCAAGTGACTATGTAGACACTGTAATGTCCTGCTTGGTTTTTTTACATAGGTTCTGCCGCCTCAGCATGGCAGCAAACAGCAGGGGACAGGCGCAGTGAACTAGTAACACTGTACTGTCCTGTTTTTTTTTACCTAGGCTTGCAGTCCTCAGCATGGCCAGTCAGCAGGCAGGGGACAGGCGCAGGAACTATGTAGACACTGTACTGTCCTGTGGTTGTTTTTGGACCTAGGGTCGCCAGTCCTCAGCATGGCAGCAACAGCAGGGGGACAGGCGCAGTTGAAACTATGTAGACACTGTGAATGTCCTGTGTGTTGTTTTTCTACCTAGGTCCTCAGCCATGGCCAGCAGCAGCAAGGAGACAGGCGCAGGACGCAGAAGTGGTAGGGGAGCTAAACGGGTCAAACTGGAGGGGTGTACGTGTGGACCAACCCCCTTCATCCCTACACCTTTTCCCAGGTCCTCCCCAAAGGGCGAGTTATCCGGCCCGTGCACACAGGGGGGCACGCCGCCCTTGGTTTAACTTCGGGCCCTGGAGACCACTGGCATTAGGTTTTCTCTCTCTCTCTTCTCCGCATCGCATGGAAGACTGGTGTGTGTGTGTGTCTAAGTGTGCCGTGGCAGTGCGTGCGGTGTAACGCACGCTACACATATGTAATATACATTATAACAAAAGGATCATGACACATAATTGACATGACTAGCAGAATCTTTTCCAGTGATTGATGGAGGGGGAAGGGGGAGGAAAGAGGGAGGGCGAGGCAAACAAGCTCAGCCGGTTTTCCTGTCTGACGTGTTCCTCTTCCATGACACTGCAAGCCACATGGTGGCAGATCTCTGTACGTTCATTTTCCCCTTCAGACATTGCAGTCAATGAGTGCAGATTCTCTTACCCTAAACGCTTTGGTCTCTAACAACACTGTACGATCCTTCTCTGTCACATTCATTCTGATATTCCCTGCGGTGGTTTCTCTTTACCAGGGGGCAGGAGCAGGCCTCTAGCGCTCCTCAGTTCAGTTTTGTTCACTTTGGTTCTAATAATCACTGTACGCATCCGTTCTTGTTCACATTCATGTCTGATATCCCGCGGTGTTTCCCTTTACCAGGGCCGGTTACCAGCTCACATCACGCAGATCGCTGCCTCAGTGGAGAGAACCAGGCCGTTCAGCTGCTTCGTTCTCGCCCGCATCCCCATCAGCCCCAGGCAGCGCAGGTCCGGCATCACTGCTGGAAGGTCACCACATGTGCCACCACGGGGAAAGGGTTCTGCCCTGCCTCCGCATCAAAACCAGACCTACAGTGGCTTCATTCGGGTTCCTAGGGACAGGAACGTGGCAGGAGGACAGAAGGACAGAAAGGACATAAAAGGACAGGAAGGGGCAGGGAAGGAGAAGGGGCAGGAAGGACAGAAGAGGACAGGAAGGACATAAAGGACAGAAGGGGCAGGGAGAGGCAGGGGCAGGAAGGGACAGAGGGACAGGAAGGACATCAAAGACAGAAGGGGCAGGGGGCAGAAGGACAGAAGGGGCAGGGGGCAGGAAGGGGACAGAAGGGGGCAGGGTAAGGAAGGACGAAGGGGCAGGAAGGACAGAGAGGGCAGAGGGCAGTAGTGCTGGTGGCGGCACAACAGCCGGCAGCTTAGACTGCCCCATCCTGTGATGCGCTGCGGTTCGTTCCTGCCACCTGTGGAGGAATGTCCAGAGATCGGTGCATCTGGCTGCGTGGATTCCCTGCCCCTGTTGAGGAGATGGTTCCTAAGCCAGGGTAGACACCACAAGCTGCGGCCTGATACCACCACTACACGGGCCATGACTTTCACCCGACCATGATTCGCCTCAGAGGATTTGGAGGGCGCCTGCAAGTCACGTGGAACACAGACCACCCTGACCATGAACGCCTTGCGCGCCACTCCTTTGCCCTTTCTTTGATGACGTCATTGAACGTCTAGCGCTGGACGACTTGTGACGAAGGGGTGATCACCAAGTACATAGGCTGGACAAGTCATGAAGAGTGGTCGTTCCTGGTGTGTGGTGAGCGTCACCCTCACCTTTGCACAGAATGGAGAAGATGGCGGTGAGGTCACTGCTAGAAGCACAGGCTGACCAGAGTTGGGGCAATAGGTCATCAACAGGTGGTCCTAGCATCTAGAAGATCAACCACTCTGACAGCGATTAGCTTTTACACACCCTTCTTAACATTGTAACTTGCTTAGTGGGTATCTGGCTTAAACCATTTGACATGTATTACTTTACATATATATATATATATATATATTAGGTTGGATGTGGTTATTTAGAATGTCTCTCCTTTTTCTGTTTTACTGGTAATTTGGTAC
The DNA here is from genome assembly GCA_017654935.2 of Phymorhynchus buccinoides. Classification (NCBI taxonomy): domain Eukaryota; kingdom Metazoa; phylum Mollusca; class Gastropoda; order Neogastropoda; family Raphitomidae; genus Phymorhynchus; species Phymorhynchus buccinoides. The sequence goes on along the minus strand of CM065705.1, from coordinate 46,995,076 downwards.
AAACTATAAACTTATAAGGGGTGATAGCATGAAAACTTTGTCTGAACATAAAATACATAGTAAAGCAACAATTACAATGTGGTTTTGAAGTGCTGAGTGAAGGCGACGTAAATGTAACATTCAGCTCCTATGTCCTGATCGTTTTGGGAAAAACAATGAACTTTTATCACTGGTAAACGAACTATCGATGGCTTGGAGTCAAAAACGGACTATCTTTAGATAGACATTGACGGGGTAGGTTATTTGGATTTGTACATGTAAACTAATAACGTGTATTCAACCAATGACTGCAGAAATATTAAAAAAGGGTTTGCTTTTTATTTTCAGCACTTTTTTTTTATACACATGATAGTTTTTGTGAATAAGTTCAATAATATGTCAATGGACCATATAAAGATAGTCTGTTTTGACTCCAAGCCCATCGTTATATTTAACTGATTAGTCTGTATGCTACCTCGGGGGACAATAGGGGCGTGTGAACCGCCGTTTTGTCCAAATTCCGCCGTTATGTTCTATAGACAAAACGCGGGGTTAGATCCGCCGTTTTGTCAAATTTTCTATGCTATGATTCGAGGACAAAAACGGCGGCTTTCAAAATGTCCGCCGTTTGTGTATAGACAAAACGGCGGCGTTGGACAAAACGCGCCCGATTTTTGAACCGCTGTTTTGTCCAAAATGAAATTGGAATATAAAAACTGATTCTGTCAAGTTCTCAACTTTTGTTTTATCTTGTGTTGTAAATTTAAATGAATAACTATCCTGTCTTTCCTTTTAAAGAGAGCGCACAATCCTGGAATAAGAATAAAAATGTGATTAGTATCGACTTTGTGTCCACAGTAGTGGCACTGATCCACTGATAGTTTGCCTTGTGCAGAAATGCAGTTGTGGAACTTGACAGTGTTGTCTGTTTGAGTTGCACGTTGTGCCCAGGCCCGTTCTTCGACGAGGCCTGTTTTTGCCAGGCCAGAGTTAGGACATTTTGACTGCTAATTAGTGTTATTAGGATTTCATATGAACAATTTTTTGATGTTTGACCAGTGGTCAGTGTCACTGACTAGTGGGCATTTGGGCATATTGTCACTGTTTGACAGCTAATTAGTGTACGTTAGAGAGTTCAAATGAAAACAATTTTGATGTGGTGCACCACTGGGTCAGTGTCTCACTGGACAGTGGTCACTTCGGGATTATTTTCACTGTTTGACTGCTAAATTAGTGTTATTAGGAGTTCAAATGAACGATTTTTATGTGGTTTATCCGAAGGAGGTCAGTGTCACTGACCAGTGGTGACTTGACCTAGTGTTGCTGTTTTCAATGTTCGTTAATGTATTAGGAGTTAATTTGAACTATTTTGGTTGTTGTGAATGACCCAGTGCCTTCGTGTCACTGTATCATTGTTATCTAATTGAACTTCCTAATACATAATTTGCAGTCAAACAGTGAAAAAAAAGGCCAAAAGTGACCACTGGTCCATGACAATGACCACTGGGTCAACCACATCAAACAATTGTTTCATTATGATCTCCTAAAACATAATTAGCATTAAAAACGGTAAAAATTAGCAAAGGACCGTGTCAGTGGTCAGCTAGTTATTCATTTTATTTAACCAAGATTAAAAAATTTTCTTAGTTACTTGTCATAGAATGAGTTTTTATAACTCCAACTTTCATTTGAAACAAACAGCGGTTCAAAATCGGGCGGCTTTTAGACAAACGGCGGATTGTTGAAACCGCCGTTTTGTCCAAAGCATAATAGAAAAATTTGCGACAAAAACGGCGGTAACAGCGGCAACAACGCGTCAACGGACTCTATTCTGGGCAATCCTTTCAGTTGGCCCACGTCCATCCGGCACCCTCGTTTCCTTCTCCAGAGATCTTTCCCAGGCTGCTTCGGCTTTTCACTTTCCTCTGTCCGCGGGTTCAAGTCCAGTGCCTGCCTGGCGAGGTGCTCGCTGGTTACGTAGAGGTTCAAGTGTGCCTATCCAGCCCCACTCTGCGCTTCTCACGTCTCTGACTGATGGGTTCGTTTGGCTTTGTCGCAGAGGCTGTGTTGGAGATTGTCATTTGGGGTCAACTGACATTTCGGGAATGTAACGTAAGCAGTTGTTGACTGATGTCGTCGCAAAGTTCAAGGTCCCCAAGTGTTTGGTTGAAGGTCACTGGATGCCAGTGTTGTTGTCCTCCTATGATCCAGTCCATGATCATCAAAAGAAGATTGTTGGTGAAGGTCCACTGGGATGCCAGTGTTGATGTCCTCATGATCAGTCAATTGAGCATTCAAGCAGATTGTTGGTGACAGGTCCATGGGTGATTGCCAGTGTTGTTGTCCTCCTCATGATCCAGTCCTGGACCCATCAAGAAGATTGTTGGTGGAGGTCCACTGGATGCCAGTGTTGAGTCCTCAGATCCCGCATGCTCATAAGAAGATTGTTGGTGAAGGTCCAATGGATGACATGTTGTTGTCCTCATGATACAGTTCCATGATCATCAGAAGGTTGTTGGTGAAGGGTCCAATGGGTTGCCCAGAGTGTTGTTGTCCTCCTCAGATCAGTCCATGATCATTAAGGAAGATTGTTGGTGGAGGTCCACTGGAGGCACAGTGTTGTGTCCTCATGATCCAGGTCCAGGAATCATCAGAAGATTCTGTTGGTGAAGGTCAACTGGATGCCAGTGTGTTGTCCTCCTCATGATCAGTCCATGATTCATTAAGAAGATTGTTGGTGGAGGTCACTGGATGCCAGTGTTGTTGTCATCATTATCCAGTCACATGATCATCAAGAAGAGATTGTTGGTGAATTGTAAACACGGAATGCCAGGGGGGGCTGGGGTTTGTTGTCCTCATGTGATCCAGTCCATGATCATCAAGACAGATTGTTGGGAAAGGACCACTGGAGCAGTGTTGTCTTCCTCCATGATCCCAGCTCCATGATCATTAAGAGATTGGTGAAGCTCCACTGGATGCCAGTGTTGTTTCCTCATGATCCAGTCCTTGATCATTAAGAGACTTGTTCGGGTGAAGGTCCACTGTGAGCCAGTGGTGTTTTCTCATGATCCAGTCCATGATCATTAAGAAGATTGTTGGTGAAGTCTCCACTGGATGCCAGTGTGTTCAACGTCCTCAATGAATCCAGGATCCATGACATCAAGAAGATTGTTGGTGAAGGTCCACTGCGAATAGTCCAGTGTTGTTGTCATCCTCATGATCCAGGTCTATGCATCATTAAGAAGATGCTGGTGAAGGTCCACGGATGCCAAGTGTTGTTGTCCTCCTCATGATCCAGTCCAATGATAATCAAGAAGTATTGTTGGTGAAGTCCACACTGGGATGCCAGTGGTTGTTGTCCTCCTCATGATCCAGTCCATGATCATCAAGATTGTAGGATGTCCACTGGATTGCCAGTGTTGATGTCTCTCCTCATGATCCAGTCCCAGCATCAAGAAGATGTTCGGTGACAGGCCTGCAGCCTCGTCCTAATTCAGGTTTCAATGAAGCGTGTCCGGAAGTTTTCCGTTCGTGAATGATCTTGGCAGGTGGAGTTCTTCATAGAGATGTGGATTGCTGTGATTAATTTTCGGATGGGATCCCATATAGTTCATCAATTTCCAGATGACCTCCGCTGTCGGAAAGCTTTCTCGAAGTCAAAAGGTCATGTAGAGAGGAGGACTGCATTCTAAGGAATGCTCTCTGATAATTGGTAGACTAGCAATGTGGTTGCGTGCATTACCATTCTTAAGGACTGCTCTATGATAATGGGTCTAGACTAGCAATGTGGTTGGTGCATTACCATGCCTAAGGGATATGCCTAGGATAATTGGTAGACTAGCATATGTGGGTTGGTTGCATTAACATTCTAAAGGACGCTCTATGATAATTGGTAGACTAGCATGTGGGTGGTGCATTACCATCTAAGGACTGCTCTATGATAATTGGTTAGAGTAAGCATGTGGTCGGTGGCATTACCATTCGAAGGACTTGCTCTATGATATTGGTAAACTTAGCAATGTGGTCGGGGCATACCAGTTCGAAGGAACTGCTCTATGATAATGGCAGCAGTAGCAATGTGGTTGGTGACATTAATCTAAGCGATCTGCTCTATAATTGGTAGAGTAAAGTAGCCAATGTGGTTGGTGATTACCATTTAAGCGATGCTCTATGATACTTGGTAGACTAGCAAGTGGTTGGCATTCCCATCGTAAGGACTGCTGCTGCTATGATAATGGTAGAGTAGCAAAATGTGGTTGGTGCATTACCATTCTAAGGACTGCTCTATAATCGATACTTAGTAGCAATGTGGTCGGTGCATTACCGTTCCAAGACTGCTCATAATTCGTACAGTAGCAATGTGGTAGTGTTGCATTACCATTCTAAGACTGCTCTATAATCGTACGTCCCGTACACAGTAGCAATGTGGGTCGGTGCAGTTACCATTCCAAGGGACTGACTCTATAATTGGTACAAAGTAGCAATGAGGTCGGTGCAATTACCATTCCAGGACTGCTCTATAATTGGTTTTTACAGTAGGTGATGATGTGGTCGGTTGCATTAACCATTCCAAGATATGCTCTACTAATTCGTACAGTAGCCATGTTGGTCGGGTGCATACCATTCCAAGGACTGCTCTATAATTGGTATAAATACAGGTAGCAATGTCGGTCCCGATGGCATTACCATTCCACAGGGAGTTCGATCTATAATTGTTTAAAGTAGCAATGTAGGCGGTTGCATTACAATCACGCCAAGGACGCTCTATAATTGGCTCGAGTAGCAATGTGGTCGGGTGATTACCATTCTAAGGCTGCTCTATGAAATTCGTACAGTAGCAATGTCGGTCGGTGCATTACCATTCCAAGCGGAATGCCTCTATAATAGGCAGGTAGCAATGTGGTCGGTGCATTACCATTTCCAGAGGACGCTCTATACATTAGGTACAGTTAGCAATGTAGGTCGGTGCATTACCATTCCAAGGACTGCCTCTAATAATTGTACAGCTAAGCAATGTGGTCGGTGGCATTACCCCCTTAGTGACAAGGACGTAGTCTTGCTCTATAATCTAGGTACAGTAGCACTGTGGTCGGTGCATTACCATTCCAAGGACTGCTCTGATAATGGTACCAGTAGCAATGTGGGCGGGCATTACCATTCAAGGATCTGCTCTATAATGGGACAGTAGAAATGTGTCGGTTTGCATTACCATTCCAAGGACTGCTCTATAATTGTACAGTAGCAAGTGGTCGGTGCATTACATTACAAGGAACTTGCTCTCATAATTTGTACAGTAGCAATGTGGTCGGTGCATTACCATTCCAAGGACTGCTCTATAGATTGGTACAGTAAGCAATGTGGTCGGTGCATTACCGAGTTCAAGGAATGCATCTATAATTTTGGACGTAGCAATCGTGAGTCGGTGCATACCATTCCAAGGACTGCTCTATGATAATTGCGTACAGTGTACAATGTGGTCGGTGCCATTACCATTCTAAGGGACTAGCCTCTATGCATAATTCGAGTACAGTAGCAATGTGGTCGGTGCATGATCTGTCCTTTATCACTTGTGTCTGCTTCATATTATTTCCATTCATCTTTGAATAATTGGTTTTCATATGTACCCTTGTGCTGTGTGCAAAAATGCTAACTATTCATTTATCGTCATTGAATTTATAATTTTTAAAATTTTTTAATTAAATTTCAATCATTATATTAATTAAGCGAATTAGGTATTCAAAGATAGGCCTATTTCTAGGCATTTTATGCTAATGAATGTGTAATATTCGCGCAAAATATGTGTCCTTGTTCTAGGCTTCATTACGCAATATGTAAAATACAGATGATGCAGTCATATAAGAGACCCTTTAAGCAGCCCCTGTTCAAGAAATTGATTGTTTTTTTAACCACATGGTGATTTGTTGCGAATTCCCCCACTACCCACACAGACTGACAGCGCATAGTTGGCGAGAAACACACAGGAAAGAAGAGCAGAGACGAAGAGGACTGGAGAGAGACGAGAGAGAGAGCAGATAGAGAGAGAGAGAGAAGGAGAGAGAGAGAGAGATTGCCATGTTCTTGATCTGTTGTTGTTGATGTACCGTACGCTAGCTAAGACTTAGGCGATAACAATAATAATGAGGACAATTATGTATAGCGCCCATCCTACTATGTAGGTCTACAGGGCGCTTTACATATAATAGAAAGGAATAAAAACCTGAAACAAACAACTCCAATGCATGAGCAGGAAAATACACATAGCAATCTAGCAACAAATCGCTTGGTATGCTACCACCAACTACTACCACACAAGCAACACAGCACCACATATACACACAAACACGCATCGTACCATGCATACGTGATCATATACATCCACGCATCACACACACAACCACACATACGCGCAAGCATGCACAAAACACATACATATATAACCACACACACACTCACACATGGAGCACGTGATGACGCACGTACACATAACAAAATGGACAAAGAGAATAGTTGGTAATATTTCTAAGTTTCAGATGACCCTAGGATCAGCCCAACAGCCGAAGCACTTGTAACACTACGATACAAAGTGCATCACCGGCTGGGGATGAGAACATTACGGTCATTGTGTTTGTGCAACCGTTTTCCACAACTCGTGCAGTCACGCACGACGCATATAGGATAACAATGATAACAATGCAATGATACAATGAAATGTGCAATGATAACAATGCAATGTGCAATGAAATGTGCAATGATAACAATGCAATGTGCAATGAAATGTGCAATGAAAACAATGCAATGATGCAATGAAATGTGCAATGATAACAATGCAATGTGCAATGAAATGTGCAATGATAACAATGCAATGTGCAATGACAACAATGAAATGTGCAATGAAATGTGCAATGTGCAATGACAATGAAATGTGCAATGATAACAATGCAATGTGCAATGAAATGTGCAATGATAACAATGAAATGTGCAATGACAACAATGAAATGTGCAATAACAATGAAACGTGCAATGATAGAAATGAAATGTGAATTGATAACAATGAAACGTGCAATGACAACAATGAAATGTGCAATAACAATGAAATGTGCAATGATAACAATGAAACATGCAATGACAACAATGAAATGTGCAATAACAATGAAACATGCAATGACAACAATGAAATGTGCAATAACCATGAAACATGCAATGACAACAATGAAATGTGCAATAACAATGAAATGTGCAATGACAACAATGAAATGTGCAATGACAACAATGAAATGTGCAATGCTACAATGAAATGTGCAATGATACAATGAAATGTGCAATGACAACAATGCGCAATGTGATATGTGAGCGGAGAGACATGCAATGACAATGAAACATGCAATAACAATGAAATGTGCAATAACAATGAAACATGCAATGACAATGAAATGTGCAATGACAATGAAATGTGCAATGACAACAATGGAATCTGCAATGACAACAATGAAACGTGCAATAACAATGAAACGTGCAATAAGAATGAAACGTGAATTGATAACAATGAAACGTGCAATGACAACAATGGAATCTGCAATGACAACAATGAAACGTGCAATGACAACAATGAAATATGCAATAACAACAATGAAATATGCAATGATGACAATGAAATGTGCAATGAAATGTGCAATGACAACAATGGAATGACAACAATGAAATGTGCAATGACAATGAAACATGCAATAACAATGAAATGTGCAATGACAACAATGAAACATGCAATGACAACAATGAAATGTGCAATAACAATGAAACATGCAATGACAACAATGAAATGTGCAATAACAATGAAACATGCAATGACAACCACACACGCACCAACGTAGCCAATGATCACAATGGACCTTACAACAATGAAACTTGACAATGACAATGAAACAGGCAATAACACAATGCGCGCACACAGCGCGAACCACACGTGGACCGACACCACGATATTGGAGATAATGTATAGGAATAACACATGACAACAATGACTGACAAGAAGTAAACGTGCAACCACAAGCACGACACAACATGAAATGTGCAATGACAACAATGAAATGATGCAATGACAACAATGAAATATGCAATGATGACAATGAAATGTGCAATGGACACCAATGAAATGACAATGAAATGTGCAATGACAGCAATGGAACCGCACAACAACACGCGACCACAGTCTGACACACACGCACACCATGTCGCACACACATGACGTAGATAGATGAGTGAATGACAACAATGGAATGTGCAATCACAATGAAATGTGCAATGACAATGAAATGTGCAATGACATCAATGAAACGTGCAATGACAACAATGAAATGACAACAATGAAATGTGCAATGACAACAATGAAAAACGTGCAATGACAACGATATGAAAAAATGTGCAATGACAACAATGAAATGTGCAATGATAACAATGAAATGTGCAATAACAATGAAATATGACAATGAAATGATGACAATGAAATGTGCAATGACAACAATGAAATGTGCAATGACAACAATGAAATGTGCAATGACAACAATGAAACGTGCAATGACAACAATGAAATGTGCAATGGTGACAATGAAACGTGCAATGACAACAATGAAATGACATCAATGAAATGTGCAAATGACAACAATGAAACGTGCAATGACAACAATGGAATGACAACAATGGAATGACAACAATGAAACGTGCAATGACAACAATGAAATGACAACAATGACATGACAAAATATGCAATGATGACAATGAAATGTGCAATGACAACAATGGAACGTGCAATGACAACAATGAAATGTGCAATGACAACAATGAAACGTGCAATGACAACAATGGAATGACATCAATGAAATGTGCAAATGACAACAATGAAACGTGCAATGACAACAATGGAATGACAACAATGAAATGTGCAATGACAACAATGGAATGTGCAAGACAACAATGAAATGACAACAATGAAATGACAACAATGAAATGACAACAATGAAATGTGCAATGACAACAATGAAATGTGAAATGACAACAATGGAATGACAACAATGAAATGTGTAATGACAACAATGGAATGACAACAATGAAACGTGCAATGACAACAATGGAATGACAACAATGAAATGTGCAATGACAACAATGAAACGTGCAATGACAACAATGAAATGACAACAATGAAATGACAACAATGAAATGTGAAATGACAACAATGGAATGACAACAATGAAATGTGCAATGACAACAATGGAATGACAACAATGAAACGTGAAATGACAACAATGAAATGACAACAATGAAATGACAACAATGAAATGACAACAATGAAATGTGCAATGACAACAATGAAACGTGCAATGACAACAATGAAACGTGCAATAACAATGAAACGTGCATTGATAACAATGAAACGTGCAATGACAACAATGAAATATGCAATGACAAAAACAATATGCAATGATGACCATGAAACGTGCAATGACAACAATGAAATGACAACAATGAAACGTGCAATGACAACAATGAAATGACAACAATGAAATGACAACAATGAAATGTGCAATGACAAAAATGGAATGACAAACAATGAAATGTGCAATGACAACACTGGAATGACAACAATGGAATGCCAACAATGAAATGTGCAATGCACAAACACATGTCGAGCCAATTGACAAGCGACATGTGTCCTTGCACCCACACCGAATGACAACAATGAAATGTGCAATGACAACAATGGAATGTGCAATGCCAACACTGAAATGTGCCAATAACAGTAGAAAGGTGCACTGACAACAATGAAATGAGCACACAACGCACCCATGACTACCAGCGACAATGACAACAATGAAATGTGCACACTGGACAAACAATGAAATGTGCAATGACAATGAAAATGGGATAAGGACAAACAATGGAATGACAAACAACCCCTGAAATGTGCACCCCCGCCCCACATCCCCATCCCGAATGGAAAGTGCGATGACAACAAGGGCCATGTGCCGATGACAATGGCACATGCAATGCCAACCATGAAATGTACAATAATAATGAAATGTGCAACAGACAACGAAATGGTAATGACAAAATGGACTGACAACAATGAAACGTGTAATGGACAACAATGAAATGACCAATGAAATGTGCACTTCCGAACAATGCCATGTGCAATGACAACAATGCAATGACAACAATGAAATGACAACAATGAAATGTGCAATGACAACAACGAAAAGGCAAGAATGAAATGTGCAATGACAACAATGCAAAATGACAACAATGAAATGTGCAATGACAACAATGGACTGACAACAATGAAATGTGCAATTGACAACAATGACATGGGAAACAACACGCACTTGCAATGACAACAATGGAATGACATCAATGAAATGTGCAATGACAACAATGGAACGTGACATCAACAAAATGTGAAATGACAACAATGAAATGACATCAATGAAATGTGCAATGACAACAATGTAATGACAACAATGAAATGTGCAATGACAACCCCCCTCTCCCCCCCTCCCACTGAAACGTGCAATGACAACAATGAAATGACAACAATGAAATGTGCAATGACAACAATGTAATGACAACAATGAAATGTGCAATGACAACAATGAAATGTGCAATGACAACAATGCAATGACAACAATGAAATGTGCAATGACAACAATGCAATGACAACAATGAAATGTGCACTGACAACAATGGAATAACAATGAAATGTGCAATGACAACAATGAAACGTGCAATAACAATGAAACGTGCAATAAGAATGAAACGTGAATTGATAACAATGAAACGTGCAATGGACAACAATGGAATGACAACAATGAAATGTGCAATGATACAATGAAATGTGCAATGACAATGAAATGTGCAATGACAACAATGGAATGACATCAATGAAATGTGCAATGACAACAATGGAATGACAATGAAATGTGCAATGACAACAATGGAATGACAATGAAATGTGCAATGACAACAATGGAATGACATCAATGAAATGTGCAATGACAACAATGGAATGTGCAATGACAATGGAATGTGCAATGACAACAATGAAATGTGCAATAATAATGAAATGTGCAATGACAATGAAATGTGCAATGACAACAATGAAATGACAACAATGAAATGTGTAATGACAACAATGGAATGACAACAATGAAATGTGCAATGACAATGAAATGTGAAATGACAACAATGAAATGTGCAATGACAACAATGAAATGTGCAATGACAACAATGAAATGTGCAATGACAACACTGGAAGATGCAATGAAAGTGGCAATGACAACAATGCAATGACCATGAAAATGTGCATGACAATGACAACACAATGAAATGTGGCAATGACAACAATGGAAATGTGGCCACATTACAGCCAGAGTTCACATGAACATTGAAGTCCTATTTATATGCAAATGACTACCACATGAAACCACACTAACGCTGTCCTGAAATCCCAACACGAAAGCGCGCAACATAATGGAAATGATGATGCAATGACAACATGAAATAACAATGAAATGTGCAATGACAACAATGGAATGACAATGACAATGGAATGACAACAATGCAATGACAACAATGAAATGTGCAATGACAACAATGAAATGTGCAATGACAATGGAATGACAATGAAATGTGCAATGACAACAATGAAATGTGCAATGACAACAATGAAATGTGCAATGACACATGGAATGACAATCGCCTAGTGGCCAATGACAACAATGAAATGTGCAATGACAATGCCAATGTGCAATGACAAACATGGCAATGTGCAATGACAACAATGAAATGTTGCGCAATGCATTGCAATGTCACTACAATGAAATGTTGCAATAAGGCAATGTTCAATGACAATGAAATGACAACTAATGAAATGTGCAAATGACAACAATGAAATGTGCAATTACAACAATGAAATGTGCAATGACAATGGAATGACAATGAAATGTGCAATAACAATGCAATGTGCAATAACAACAATGAAATGTGCAATGACAACAATGAAATGACATCAATGACAACAATGAAATGACAACAATGAAATGACATCAATGAAATGTGCAATGACAATGAAATGTGCAATAACAATGCAATGTGCAATGACAACAATGCAATGTGCAATGCACCTACGCAATGAAATGTAACAATGAGTGACAATGAAAGATGCAACAACAAATGAAATGTGCAATGATAACAATGAAATGTGCAATGAAATGATGGCAATGACAACATGAAATGTGGCAATGACAACAATGGAATGACAACAATGAAATGTGCAATGACAACAATGAAATGTGCAATGACAATGAAATATGCAATGACAGACTATGTTGGCACAATGAAATCGTGCAATGCACAAATGAAACTGTGCAATGGTGACTATGACACGTGAATCCTGATAACAATGAAATGTGCAATGACAACAATGAAACTGTGACAATGACAACAATGAAATGTGCAATGATAACAATGACAATAAATGACAACAATGAAATGTGCAATGAAACACATGCAACAAAAGTGCAATGACACGACAATGAAATGTGTGGCAATGACAAATGAAATGTGATGCAATGACAATGAAATATGCAATGCAATGACAATGTAAGATGTGCAATGATAACAATGAAATGTGCAATGATGACAAGTGAAATGTGCAATGATAACAATGAAATTTGTGCTAATCTATCACAATGAATGTGTGCAATGATGACAAATGAAATGTACACATGAATGACAATGAAATGTGCAATGAGACCAATGAAACGTGAAATGACAATGAAATGTGCAATGACAGCATGAAATGTGCAATGAAACAATGAAAATTACAATGCAATGACAATGATACATCCCTGCAATGACAACAATGTAAATGTGCAATGACACCAATGAAATGTGCCATTGACATGGTGACATTGACACCAGAACAGAGTGAACAATGAAATATGGGCAATAACAATGAAATGGTGCAATGACCCATGAAATGTGGCAATGACAACAATGAAATGTGCAATGACAATGGAATGACAATGAAATATGCAATGACAACAATGAAATGTGCAATGACAATGCAATGACAATGAAATGTGCAATGACAACAATGAAACGTGCAATGACAACAATGAAATGACAACAATGAAATGGGGGGTTGCAGATGACAGAAACAATGAATGTGCATGAGAATTTGACAAATGACTAATGTGAAATGTCTAACAATGGTGGACAATGAATGTGTGCAATGGTGTGACAATGAAATGTGTGCAATGAATGCAATGATGACAATGAAATGTGCAATGAAATGTGCAATGACAACAATGGAATGACATCAACGAAATGTGCAATGACAACAATGGAATGACATCAATGAAATGTGCAATGACAACAATGTAATGACAACAATGAAATGTGCACTGAAACATGAAATAACCAATGAAACGTGCAATGACAACAATGAAATATGCAATGACAACAAAATATGCAATGATGACAATGAAATGTGCAATGAAATGTGCAATGACAATGAAACATGCAATAACAATGAAACGTGCAATAAGAATGAAACGTGAATTGATAACAATGAAACGTGCAATGACAACAATGAAATGTGCAATGACAATGGAATGACAATGAAATGTGCAATGACAATGAAGTGTCAAGGACAACAATGAAATGTTGCAAATGACAATGAAATGTGCTAATGACAATGAAACATTCAATGCACATGCTTGTGCCGCAGTGATCTTCTCTGACACACTTCTTAACAACATTTTGGTTTGACACATTCTCTTTCTTTTTGTCACACCAAACACAACAATTTACGGCTCATACCAGTTTTTTCCTGTCCACACCCTCACATACAATGCACACCCACTTAAGCATCTGTAGAATTTTGACATGCTGCTCCTTTCATTCACACCCAATTTTTTTTTTTATTTTGGGGCAGTTCATCACATGCAAAACACTACAAAGATGTTGTATGTCATCACCTGCATGAAACCCTTTGTGCTGATAGCTGGATGAACATACAGATAGCACTTCCAGCCATGCCCAACCCCACATTCTGAGAAAGACCACATACAAAAAACTGTTGTCAAACTGTTTGTCTGTCCATCACTGCTATGAAAAACTTACAGCTCTAGATGGCATGACCTACGATTGCACTTCCAGCCTGCACCATTCTGAGAAAGACCCACATACAACACGTTGTCTGTCATCACTGTGCTAGGAAACCCCTTAGACTGTGATTTTGGATTATGTGACAAGACAAACCAGGTTTCGTGGCTTGTTTGTTGGGATGTGGGGACTCGGTCCTCTATGAGCGACGTGGGAGCACAACCGTCATTGGTGGATAGTATGGAAGGACAGGAAACCCCCAAGGAAAACCACCCTTTGACAGCTGTAGAGCAACAGAACACCACCTTTGACAGCTGTAGAGCCAACAGAACACACCTTGACAGCTGTAGAGCCACAGAACACCACCTTTGACAAGCTGTATGTAGTCGCCTTTTGTGCTTCGTGGCTGCAGCCAAAAGAACACCACCTTGAAGCTGTAGAGCAACAGAACACGACCTATTGCCAGCCCATGATACCGCCCTAGTAGCACCAACAGAACACCACCTTTTGGACAAACTGTAGAGCCAACAGAACAACCACCTTTGACAGCTGTAGAGCCAACCGAACACCACCTTTGACAGCTAGAGAGCCACAGAACACACCTTTGGACAACTGGCGAGCCAACAGAAAAACACCACCTTGACAACTGTAGAGCCAACAGAAACACCACCTTTGACAGCTATAGGAACTAACAGAAAACCACCTTTGACACAACTGTTGAACAACAGAAAAGACCACCTTTGACAGCTGTAGAGCCAAACAGAACACCACCTTGACAGCTATAGAACAACAGAAAAAAACCACCTTTTGATAACGTTGAACAAAACAGAAAACCACCTTGACAACTGTTTGGAACAAACAGAAAAACCACTTTGACAGCGTAGGCAAGCCAACAGAAAACCACCTTGACAGCTGTAGAGCCAACAGAAGACTTTGACAGCGTAGAGCCAACAGAAAAAACCACCTTGACAGCTGTCGAACCCGACGAAACACAACCTGTGACAGCTGTTAGAGCCACAGGAAAAACACCCCACCCCTTGACAACTGTAGAGCAACCAGTAAACAACCTTTGACAGCTACTAGAACAACAGAAAACACCTTAGGACAGTGTTTGAACCAACAGAAAAACCAACTTTGACAAGCTTTGTGTTAGAGCCAACAGAAAAACCACCTTGACAGCTTGTAGAGCCAAACAGAACCCCCCCCCCCCCCCCCCCACTTGACAGCGTGAGCCAACAGGAAAAACCACTTTGACAGCTGTTAGAGCCAACAGAAAACCACCTTTGATAAACTGTTGAATAACAGAATAAAACCACCTTGGACAGGCGTGTGAGCCAACAGAAAAACACCTTTGACGAGATGTTGAAACCAACAGGAAAACCCTTTGACAGCTGTAGAAAGACAGAAAACACCTTTGACAGCTGCAGGGCAAGTGAAGAGAGCTTTGTGGCAGTGGGTAACACCCATTGTTCTGGTGACTAGTGCTCACTGCTATAGTGGGTTGGAAAATCTTGAACAGGTTTTTGGAAACAACTCGTCCTGAAACACACAAAGAAACGAAAATGGATAATATTTTTAGTGACCCACATTCTTAAGGCTGTAAAGAGTGCATTTTATTAGACGCAGCCCACATCTGTATACGAACATGTCCAGTTTTTGGGTAAAGTTATTAAACTCATTTCTGAAAACTGTCCAAAGCAATAGTTAGTACAGCTGATTTTCTGAATTGAACTGTTCAAAGCAACATATAGTACAGCTGTGTTCTGAACTGAAACTAAAGCCCATATAGTACGCTGTTTTCTGAACTTGAACTGTGTCCAAAGCAAACTATAGTACAGCTGTTTTCTGAACTGAACTGTTCTAAAGCAATATAGTACAGACTGTTTTTGCTGAAAAATGATTAACTGTTCTACAAGAAATATCGCTACAGCTGTTTTCTGAACTGTCTAATTGCAATATAGTACAGCCGTTTTTTTCTGAATGAACTATTTCTAAAGCAATATAGTACAGCTGTTTTCTGACTGAATCTGAAAGCAATATAGTACAGCTGTTTTCTGAACTGAAAACTGTTCTAAAGCCAATATATCTAAGATGTTTCTGAACTGAACTGTTTTCTAAAGCAATATAGTACAGCTGTTTCTGAACAAACTGAAACTGGATTTCCAAAGCAATATACGTACAGCTGTTTTCTGAACAAAACTGAACTGTTCTAAAAGCAATATAGTACAGCTGTTGTTTCGGAAAAACTGTAACTGTTCCAAAAGCAAATATAGTACAGTGTTTTCTTATTTCTGAACTTTCAAAGCAAGAATGCTTGACTGCAGTGTCCTGAGGGAATACCGGAAGCAGCAGAGGGAGGGGGGGTTTTGATGAAATGTTAAAAGGGTATATTAATAGATTTTGTCTCAAAGAAAAAAAAACCCGAGTAGAAATTGAATTGATAGAATGATCCATCCCGACCTGGCATCAGTGGACCAGTGGAGTGGTCTGCTAGGAGCCATGAAGTTGACAGAAGCTTGGTGTGGACATTGTACCTGTAAATATCAGCATATCTGTGATATCTTTAATCATCAGGGGACCAGGTGGAGTGGTTGATGGAGCCATGAAGTTGACAGCTTGGTGTTGGACATTGTTACTGTAAGAATATCAGCATTATCTGGGATTATCTTTATCATCAGGGGTACCATGTGGAGTGGTCTGATGGAGCCATGAAGTTGAACCCAGCTTGGTGTGGACATTGTACCGTAAAAATATCAGCATTATCTGTGTTATCTTTATCATCAGTGGACCAGGCTGGAGTGAGTTCTGATGGAAGCCATGAAAGTGACCAGTCTTGTGTGGGACATTGTACCTGTTGTAAAAATAGATCATCTTATAGATTATCTGTGATTATCTTCATATCCATGATTATCTTGATTATCATCAGTGGTCTGATGGAGACATGAAGTTGACCAGTCTTGCGTGTGGACATGTACCTGTAAAATATCAGAATTATCTGTGATTATCTTTAATCACAGTTGTCCTGATGGCTGGCCATGCTGAACGTTGACCAGCTTGTGTGAGACATTGAACACCTGTAAAAATAAGCATTATCTTCATCACATCTTCATCATTATCTTAATATCTAATAATTAAACCAACTCCAGGGGACATGTATCTGTAAAGAATTCATCATTATCTTCATCATATCTTCATTATCTGTGAATTATCTTCTTTATCATCAGTGGTCGATAGCGCCATGAATGATAAATTAAACCAAATTTGATGTGGGGACATTGTACGTAACAAATAGCATTATCTTCATCATTATCGTTCTTATCTTCATCATTACCTAGTGATCAACACTTCGTGATGGTGTAATTACCTGTGTTTACAACGTTTCTGGATAGTCTCTTGCACCACTCAGCAGACGATCATCACAACTTTCTGAATATTTCTTCACTACAACACAAACAAGCACACACCTCGCGCGGTTAAGTTTTCATTGACCTTTCTTTCACGCACACAAACATGCACACACCTACCTTAGTTTTCATTTGACATCTTTCACCACACAAACATGCACACACCACCTTAGTTTTCATTGACATCGTTATGTCACACACACAAACAAGCACACACCTACCTTAGTTCATTTGGACATTCTTCTCTTTCACACACACAAACATTGACACACCTACCTTAGTTTTCATTTGACTCCTCTTCACACACACAAACAGGCACAACACCTACCTTAGTGTTCAATTGACATCTTTCTTTCACCACAACAAACAAAGCACACACCCTCAACCTAGTTTTTCATTGACATCTATTCTTTCACCCACACAAACAGCACACACATACCTTAGTTTTTCATTGAATCTCTTTCACCACACACAAAATGCACACACTACCTTAGTTTCACTGTTGCAGTGTTCATTGACGACATCTTTCACACACACTGTCTGTCTTCTACTCTCACACTCCCTTCAATACACACCACACCACCCCACCCCCCCACAGTGTCCTACCTCAGCTTTCGTCCCTTTACTGGCCCGGTGTGTCAAGGTCTGTCTTCTCCCCTCCACCACTCCCTCCATTACACACAGTGTCCTACCTCAGCTTCCGTCCTGTACTGGCGTGTGTCAATGTCTGTCTTCTCCTCTCACACTCCCTCCATTACACACAGTTGTACTACCTAGCTTCCGTTTTATAGGACCGTGTGTCAATGTCTTTATCTCTTCTCTTCTTTCCCCTCAATCTCTGCACCTCAGCCACTGGACCTTGTTACACACAAAAACTCACAGCATCGAAATAAAAGCATCTCATCACACAAAACTAACACAGCCATGAAAATAAAGCATCTCATAACACAATAACTTGCCATAACAGTGAAAATAAAAGCAGCTCATCACACAAAACATGTGCAACATTTGAAAAATTAAAGCATCTCTCACACAAAACTGGAACATTGAAAATAAAGCATATCATCACAGCAAAACTCACAGCAATTGAAAAGAAGGAATCTCACTGCAAAAGAACGGACATAGACTGAAAATCTTAGTAATACAGGAAACCACTGAAGGTCCCCCACCCCCCAAACATCAATTGCTACAATTTAGTTTTCATTAGCTTTAGAGAAAAAGTTCTCTGAAAAAAAGACTTCGTAAAAACACGACATTTGTTCACATACTTATAATTTTATTTGAATATGTGCATGCTCACACACACACAGAGACACCGACATACCCTAGTCCACAACTTCAGCAGGGAATGTCGCAATCTTCAGCTTGTCTTGTGTACAACCAGAGAGATGTTTCCAACAGACGCTGGTAAAAGTCATTTTCGTCAAATACCTCTTCTAGACTGAAAACACACACATAAGACATCTTAATCAAGACTGAAAGGAATAGGAACGCCCCGATAGCGCCCCGATCGAACAGCAGGTCTAGTAGTTTCACTTTCACGTTCCCCTGATCCCACAATGCAAGATACTAAGTTAGTGCTCCTCTTTCCTGAGCTTCTCAGTGGTACGCTTTTTTTGGTTCTTAAGCAAGGGAAAGGCACCCACTGTCTTTTGAAACGGGATTGCAGCGACAAGTGCCCCCAAATTTTTTTCCTTCTTTCCGACGTGACGTGCGCAGTTATGACTCGGCGCGCCTGCTCGGTTAGAGTCATTACGGATTTTTTATATTCAATTCATGGCTTGTTGTGTATAGTTGTGTTAGCTTTGGAATAATTAATCTCATCATTGCTATTCAATATGATCTTCAGAAAAGAAATGTGAGTTGACTTATTCTGGGTGATTTTTTAAGAAAAGATTTGGTCGTGGACGTCTTGGAGTTAATGCCTCTGTCTCGGGGACTGGGATCGATTCTCGGTTCGACATAGTTAGGGAGTCATAGGGTTAATCACTCAGGAGAAGGAGGCTAGATAAGGGACTCATGGCCTAAGCACAAACCTTTGTTAAAGACCAAGGCGTAGAATAAGGGCTCGGCTTACATCAAAACCGTTTCAAAGAACAAGGAGCTAGATTAGCGGCTCATGGCCTACACAACGTCAAAAGACCAGGAGCTAGATAAGGGCTCATGACCTGCACAACCGTTTCAAAGACCAAGGAGCGTAGAATAGGGGGGGCTCATGGCCAACGACAGTTTGCAAAGCCCAAGGAGCTAGATAGGGGACTCATAGCGGCCAGGACCGTGTTTGAGACAAAGACCAAGAGCTAGAGTAAGGGCGTCAATTGCCTGCACGAAACCCGTTTGCAAAGAAGAAGGACGCTAGATAAGGCTTCTGGCGCTTACACAACCGTTTCGAAGACCAAGGAGTAGATAAGGGCTCATGACCTGCACAACGTTCAAAGACCAGGAGCTAGATAAGCGGCTCATGGCCTGCAACAAACCGTTTCAAAGACCAAGGAGCAGATAAGAGGCTCATGGCTGACACAACCGTTCAAAGGACCAAGGAGCTAGATTACAGGGATCATGCCTACACAAAACCGTTTCAAAGCCCAAGGAGCTAGATAAGGGCCATGACCTGCACAACCGTGTCAAAGACCAAGGAGCTAGATAAGGCGCTCATGGCCTGCACAACCGTTTCAAAGACCCAAGGAGCTAGATAAGGGCCATGGCCTGCACAAAACCGTTTCAAGACCAAGAGCTCGATAAGGGCTAATGGCCTACACAAAACCGTTTTCAAAGACCAAGGGAGCTAGATAAGGGCTCTGGCCTGACAACCATTTCAAGACCAAGGAGCTAGATAAGGGCTCAGCCTACACAAACCATTTCAAAAGACCAAGGAGCTCAGCTATGATAAGGGCTCATGGCCTGCCACAAAACCGTTTAACGACCAAGGGCTAGATAAGGCATCATGGCCTCGCACAACCTTTTAAAGACCAAGGAGCTAGATATAGGCGCTCATAGCCTAACACATCCGTTTCCAAAGACCAAGGAGCTTAGATTACGGGCTCATGGCCTGCACAACCGTTTTTTTAAAGGACCAAGTGAGCTAGATAAGGGTCATCGGCCTACACAATCGTTTTAAAAGACCAAGGCGCTAGATAAGGGTCATGCGCCTGCCACAAACGTTTTAAAGACACAAGGAGCGATACGGGCGCATGGCCTGCACAACCGTTTCAAAGAAAAGGAGCTAGATAAGGGCTCATGGCCTCACAACCGTTTCAACGCCCAAGGAGGAGCTAAGATAAGGGCTCATGGCCGGCACAAACCGTTTCAAAGACCAAGAGCTAGATAAGGGGTCATGGCCTACACAACCGTTTAAAGACAGGAACTAGATCGGGATCATGGCCTGCACAACCAATTTCAAAGGACCAATGAGCTAGATACAGGGCGATCATGGCCGGACACAACCGTTTCAAAGACCAAGGAGCTAGCTAAAGGCTCATGGTCCTGCACAACCGTTTTCCTGTTTTAATAGGACCAAGGAGCTAGATACGGGCTCATGGCCTGCACAAAACCGTATAAAGACCAAGGAGCTAGCTTAAGGCTCATGGCATGCACAACGTTTAAAGACCAAGGAGATAGCTACGGGTCATGGCCTGCACAACCTTTTAAAGACCAAGGAGCGAATAAGGGCTCATGGCCTGCACAAATCCGTTCTAAAGACCAAGGAGCCGAGATACGGCTCATGTCCTGCACAAACCGTTTAAAGACCAGGAGCTAGATAAGGGCTCATGCGCCTGCACAAAACCGTTTTAAAGACAAGGAGCTAGATAAGGAGCTCATGGCCTACACAACCATTTCAAAGACCAAGGAGCTAGAGAAGGGCTCATTGGCCTGCACAAACCGTGTCAAAGACCAGGAGCTAGATAAGGGCTCGTCAGGCACAACCGTTTTTTAAAGACCAGGGAGCTAGATAAAGAGGCTCAGGCCTGCACAAACCGTTTCAAGACCAACGGAGCTAGATAAGGGCTACATGGCCTGCACAACCGTTTAAAAGACCAAGGAGCTAGAAAAGGGCCTCATAGGCCTACACAACCGTTTCAAAGACCAAGGGAAGCTAGATAAGGGCTCATGTCAATGCACAACCGTTTCAAAGACCAAGGAGATAGATATAAGGGCTCATGGCCTTGCACAACCGTTTTAAAGACCAAGGAGGCGAGATAAGGGGCCTCATGGCGCCTGCCACAAGCTTTTCAATAAGACAAGGAGCCTAGAGTAAGGTCTGCATGACCTCTGACAATGCGTTTCAAAGACCAGGAGCTAGATAGGGGCTCATGGCGCTCCACAACGGGTGTCAGATGATGACCAAGGAGCTAGGCTAAGGGCTCATGGCTGCACAAGCCCGTTCAAGACGAAGTAGCTAGAAGAGCTTTGCTCATCTGGTGGGCTGAGCACTAGACCGTGTTCAAGAAGGACGAAGGCAGACTAGATAAGGGCTCATTGGCCTACACAGACCGGTTTCAAAGGACCCGAAGGGAGCTGGATAAGAGGCGTCATGGCCCCTTCACAAACCGTGTTTAAGGCCAGAAATGAGCTAGATAGGGCCTCATGTTCATTACACAAAACCGTTTTTAAGACGAAGAGGCCTGGTGCGGTTTACATGATCATGAACAACATTTTTAAGGCGAGATTCATGAGGAGCTTATGCGTGTCATGTCATGCCACAACCGAGTTTTGTAGAAGGTAGCGAATGAGCCTGATGCGGGGTTGTATGTACGATGCACACACACCGTTTTTAAGACGAGAGGAGCCTGATCGACGTGTCATGTCATGCACAAACGTTTTTAAGGACGAATGAGCCTGGATGCGGGGGTTGTTCTGTCATGGCAGTCAACGTTTTTAAGACGATGAGATGTATCGTGATGCGCGTGCATGGCATGCACGACAAAACCGTTTTTAAGACGAAATAATGAGCCATGATTGCGCTCATGAGTTTTTTCAGGGGTTTTGCGTCGCGATTTCTGAGTGTGGGGCAAGTGGGGAGGGGCATCTTGTGTTGAGAGGAGGTCAGTCGTGATAATTTAAGACTTAGTTTGCTGTTTGACCTTTCTTCTCTTACATCCAACGCAATCACTTGCATGACCTTACTTTTAGGTGTTTGGATGTACAGAGGGTCAAAGGTTGGAATGGAGACAGGTTTCCTTCTTTCTATGTGTTGGCTGTACAGAGTGGCAAAGGTTGGAAGTGTGAACAGTGTGTTCCTTCCTTTCTATGTGTTGACTGTACAGGGTCAAAGGTTGGAATGTGCACATGTTGGCCTTCTTTTCTAATGTGTTGACTGTCAGAGCGGGTCAAAGGTTGGAATGTGGACTGTTCCTTCCTTTCTATGTGGTTGACTGTACAGAGGGTCATAGGTTGGAATGTGACAGTTCCTTCTTTCTTATGTGTTGACGTACAGAGGTGTCAAAGTTGGAATGTGTGACGATGTTCCTTCTTTCTATGTGTTGACTGTACAGAGGGTCAAAGGTTGGAATGTCGACATGTTCCTTCTTCTATGTGTTTGACTGTACAGAGGGTCAAAGATTGAATGTGTGACACTGTTCCTTCTTTCTATGTGGTGGCGGTACAGAGGTCAAAGATTGAAAGGTGACAGGTCCTTTCTTTCTATGTGTTGGCTGTACAGCGGGTCAAAGATTGGAATGTGACATGTTCCTTCTTTCTATGTGTTGCTGTACAGAGGGTCAAAGATGGAATGTGGACATGTTCCTTCTTTCTATGTGTTGCGTCAGAGGCGTCAAAGATTGGGAATGTGACATCGTTCCTTCTTTTATGTGTGGCTGTACAGAGGGTCAAAGGTTGAATGTGACATTCCTTCTTCTATGTGTTGAATGTTACAGAGGGTTCAAAATATTGGAATGTGACCATGTTCTTCTTTCTATGTGTTATGGCTGTTACAGAGGGTCAAAGGTTGGAATGTGACATGTTCCTTCTGTTCTAGTGGTTGGCCTGTAAGAGGGTCAAAGATGGAAGTGACATGTTCCTTATTCTATGTGTGACTGTCAGAGGGTCAAAGATTGGAATGTGACATGTTCCTCTTTATATGTGGTTGGCTGTACAGAGGGTCAAAGAGTTGGAAGTGACATGTTCCTTCTTTTCTAGGGTTGGCGGACAGAGGGTCAAGATTGGTGTGGGACATGTTCTTCTTTCTATGTGGGGTGTACTGTACAGGAGGGTCAAAGATTGGATGTGACATGTTCCCTTCTTTCTATGTGTTGGCTGTACAGAGGGTCAAAGATTGGAATGGGAACATGTCCTCCTTTCTATGTGTTTGGCTTGTACAGAGGCAGGTCAAAGCCATTGGAATGTGACATGTTCCTTTTCTTTTCTATGTGTTGGCTGTACAGGGGTCAAGATGGATGTGACATGTTCCTTCTTTCTATGTGTTTGCTGTTGTACAGAGGGTCAAAGATTGGAATGTGACATGTTCCTTCTTCTATGTGTTGGCTGTACAAGAGGGTCAAAGATTAGGAATGGTGACATGTTCCTTCGTTAGTATGTGTTGGCTGTACAGGGGTCAAATGATGGAATGTGGACATAGTTCCTCTTTTTTTTCTAGTGTGTTGGCTGTAACAGAGGCGTCAAAGGTTGGAATGCGGACATGTTCCTTCTTTTCTATGTGTTGGCTGTACAGAGGGTCAAAGGTTGGAATGTGACATGTTCCCTTCTTTCTAGAGTTGCTTGTACAGAGGGTCAAAGGTGGAATGTGACAGTTCCTTCTTTATATTGAGTAAGCGTTTATGGTCAACAGATGACAAAGGACGAGTGTTGGAAATCTTGATATTTTACCATCGGTTTAGTTGCATGGTGTTTGTTAGTAATCTCTGAAAATACCAATCCCCCAACTGACATAACTTATTGTTGGTGAGTTGTTTTCGAACCTTATCGAATGGCTCGTCCTAAACGGGTAAGTAGTGGACCACAAGAGGCCATGCGTGAGCAGTGATTGACATTAGGGTTATGACCTATGCCCTTTAGACTTTGTCACATGCTTATCCATGAAAAAGGTCACGGCTTCATCCAAACTCTAAAATCAGGGAACACATGTATTTAAATATTTACTGTAAACAAATATGTTTCCAGTATTTTGAACAACAGAAGGTTTCGATTATAGAAAAGAAATAAAAGAAAGACGAAGGCTACTTTTTGGCTTTTACAGTATAGTATTCGAAGATTTTCACACCCTATGCTTGATTAACTATTAATAAACATTAAATGATTCATTAACTGAAACTGGGACGACTTCATATTCATAACCAAATGGAAAGACAAAATAATATTTAAACTTTACCCCCCCCCCCCCCCCCGCGATCTGCACGTCACGCAAAACAAACATGCATATAAAAATGCACAAACACAGTCACACCCTAACATCCACACCACACCTTGATGGTTACAGTCATTATGTAAGCATCTCTCAACATTCGAGTTCTTCCAACACAGGAACAATAACACACAGACTTCTGCCAACACAGGAACAATAACACACAGACTTCTTCTGCCAACACAGGAACAATAACACACAGACTTCTTGAAATCTGCCAACACAGGAACAATAACATACAGACTTCTTCTGCCAACACAGGAACAATAACACACAGACTTCTTCTGCCAACACAGGAACAATAACACACAGACTTCTTGAAATCTGCCAACACAGGAACAATAACACACAGACTTCTTCTGCCAACACAGGAACAATAACATACAGACTTCTTTTGCCAACACAGGAACAATAACATACAGACTTCTGCCAACACAGGAACAATAACACACAGACTTCTTGTAATCTGCCAACACAGGAACAATAACACACAGACTTCTTCTGCCAACACAGGAACAATAACACACAGACTTCTTCTGCCAACACAGGAACAATAACATACAGACTTCTTGCAATCTGTAACACACAGACTTCTTCTGCCAACACAGGAACAATAATAAGACTTCTTGTAATCTGCCAACACAGGAACAATAACATACAGACTTCTTCTGCCAACACAGGAACAATAACACACAGACTTCTTCTGCCAACACAGAAACAATAACATGTAGACTTCTTGTAATCTGCCAACACAGGAACAATAACATACAGACTTCTTGTAATCTGCCAACACAGGAACAATAACACACAGACTTCTTCTGCCAACACAGGAACAATAACACACAGACTTCTTGTAATCTGCCAACACAGGAACAATAACATTCTTGAAATCTGCCACAGACTTCTTCTGCCAACACAGGAACAATAACACACAGACTTCTTGTAATCTGCCAACACAGGAACAATAACACACAGACTTCTTCTGCCAACACAGGAACAATAACACATACAGACTTCTTGTAATCTGCCAACACAGGAACAATAACACACAGACTTCTTCTGCCAACACAGAAACAATAACACACAGACTTCTTGCCAATCTGCCAACACAGGAACAATAACACACAGACTTCTTCTGCCAACACAGGAACAATAACACACAGACTTCTTGTAATCTGCCAACACAGGAACAATAACATACAGACTTCTTCTGCCAACACAGGAACAATAACACACAGACTTCTTGTAATCTGCCAACACAGGAACAATAACACACAGACTTCTTCTGCCAACACAGGAACAATAACACACAGACTTCTTGTAATCTGCCAACACAGGAACAATAACATACAGACTTCTTCTGCCAACACAGGAACAATAACACAACACAGGAACAATAACAGACTTCTTGTAATCTGCCAACACAGGAACAATAACACACAGACTTCTTCTGCCAACACAGGAACAATAACACACAGACTTCTTGCTGCCAACACAGGAACAATAACACACAGACTTCTTCTGCCAACACAGGAACAATAACACACAGACTTCTTCTGCCAACACAGGAACAATAACATACAGACTTCTTGTAATCTGCCAACACAGGAACAATAACATACAGACTTCTTGTGTTGCTATTAAGAACACACATTATGTCAGTTTCAACTGTTTATTTACTGTATTCCAGACTTTGGTTGAATATTCTATACCACGGTGCAAACCTCCCTATTAAGACCCCTCCCTTACAGGACCTCATCTTGGGATGATTTTTCAAGGTCTTATTAGCGAGGTTCCACTGTATGCTAAATTCTCACCTGTTCCACCTGTTTGACCACAGGTGTCTGGTATAAAATATGATAAATTCTCACCTGTTCCACCTGTTTGACCACAGGTGTCTGGTATAAAATATGATAAATTCTCACCTGTTCCACCTGTTTGACCACAGGTGTCTGGTATAAAATATGATAAATTCTCACCTGTTCCACCTGTTTGACCACAGGTGTCTGGTATAAAATATGATAAATTCTCACCTGTTCCACCTGTTTGACCACAGGTGTCTGGTATAAAATATGATAAATTCTCACCTGTTCCACCTGTTTGACCACAGGTGTCTGGCATAAAATATGATAAATTCTCACCTGTTCCACCTGTTTGACCACAGGTGTCTGGTATAAAATATGATAAATTCTCACCTGTTCCACCTGTTTGACCACAGGTGTCTGGTATAAAATATGATAAATTCTCACCTGTTCCACCTGTTTGACCACAGGTGTCTGGCATAAAATATGATAAATTCTCACCTGTTCCACCTGTTTGACCACAGGTGTCTGGTATAAAATATGATAAATTCTCACCTGTTCCACCTGTTTGACCACAGGTGTCTGGTACGACTTGAACGACTTGAATTTCTTGGAGGCCAGGCGCGTCTTCTCATCCCAGAACGTCAGTGTGGAGTTCCTGTGACAGAGAAGATAATGATGAGATAATGGCGCGTCTTTTCATCCCAGACCGTCAGTGTGGAGTTCCTGTGGCAGAGAAGATAAGATAATGAGAAGATAATAAGATAATGAGAAGATAATAAGATAATGAGAAGATAATAAGATAATGAGAAGATAATTGTTTGTCGCCTTGCGATTGGTTAATCGCACTTACTTGAGAGAGATGCCGCGCGGGAACAGCCAGTCGATGCCAGAATGCTGGGTTCAGAATTAGTGCTAGGCCCACAAATTTGACCGCCGCTCTCAGTCTGTGGAAGATCAGCTGGTGTAACTGTTGGAACCTATCATACTTATGTCAGTTGGCACCACTTGACCGCCGCTCTCAGTCTGTGGAAGATCAGCTGGTGTAACTGTTGGAACCTATCATACTTATGTCAGTTGGCACCACTTGACCGCCGCTCTCAGTCGGCGCCATTATCTTCCACCGCAGCTCTGTCTGTGCCATTATCCTCCACCACCGCTCCCAGTCTGCACCATTATCTTCCACCACCATGCCCAGTCTGTGCCATTACCTTCCACCACCGCACCCACTCTGTGCCATTATCTTCCACCACCACCACTCCCAGTCTGTGCCATTATCCTCAACCGCCGCTCCCAGTCTGCGCCATTATCCTCCATAACCGCTCCCAGTCTGCGCCATTATCTTCCACAGCCGATCAGCCTGTGCCATTATCTTCCACCGCTGCTCAGTCTGCACCATTATCTTCCACCGCCCTCAGTCTGTGCCATCTTCCACCGCTGCTCTGTCTGTGCCATTGTCTTCCACAGCCACATGTCTGTGCCATTATCTCCCACCACCGCCCAGAGTCTGTGCCATTGTCTTCCACAGCCACTGTCTGTGCCATTATCTCCCACCACCGCCCAGAGTCTGTGCCATTGTCTTCCACAGCCACTGTCTGTGCCATTATTTTCCACAACCACTCTGCCTGTGCCATTATCTTCCTCCACCAGTCTGCCATTATCTTCCACCACCACTCTCGGTCAGTGCCATTATCTTCCACCACCACTCTCAGCCAGTGCCATTATGTTCCACTGCCGCTTTCAGCTCGGTGGGAAGTTCCAGTGGCGATGTCAGCCTCCAATACGGATAAAAATGACGAAGGCAGCTCTCAGCCTGCGGAGAAAGAGACAAACGAGCCAGAAAAGCTCATTCTACAAATGGAAGCCAGGTGGTCCAAACAGTTTGAAACCTTACAAAAGAAACTACAGTCCTCCGACTCCAAAGTCCGCCAAAATGAGCCTGAAGATGAGCCTGCGTTCTTAACCAAAAAAAACTAGTCCTCCGACTCCAAAGTCCGCCAAAATGAGCCTGAAGATGAGCCTGCGTTCTTAGCAAAAGAAACTACAGTCCTCCGACTCCAAAGTCCGCCAAAATGAGCCTGAAGATGAGCCTGCATTCTTAACAAAAGAAACTACAGTCCTCCGACTCCAAAGTTCGCCAAAATGAGCCTGAAGATGAGCCTGCGTTCTTAGCAAAAGAAACTACAGTCCTCCGACTCCAAAGTCTGCCAAAATGAGCCTGAAGATGAGCCTGCGTTCTTAGCAAAAGAAACTACAGTCCTCCGACTCCAAAGTCCGCCAAAATGAGCCTGAAGATGAGCCTGCGCACAAGAGGCAGAAAACGAGTCATCACTCAGATTCCGACTCAACCTCCGACTGCGCTGTTTTAAGCATTCATGACGAAGATTCCTCCAACAAACTCGATGAAGAGGAAGAGATCAGGAACGATGTTTTGAGCATTCATGATCAAGATTCTTCCAACAAGACAGACAGACAGACATAGACATACATACAGACACAGACATACAGACAGTTAGTCACCTGGACTCCACCAGTGAATGTTGACTCTGTTCCACCAGTTCCTCTAGCTCACTGTCTGCCATCCTCTTCCTGGTCACAACAACACAAACCATGACATTAGTGTTACATTTCCTGCTTTAGTTATAACACAAACCATGACTTTAGTGTTACATTTCCTGTTTTAGTTATAACAACAACACAAACCATAACTTTAGTGTTACATTTCCTGTTTTAGTTATAACACAAACCATGACTTTAGTGTTACATTTCCTGTTTTAGTTATAACAACAACACAAACCATAACTTTAGTGTTACATTTCCTGTTTTAGGCTATTAGCTATAACAACACAAACCATGACTTTAGTGTTACATTTCCTGTTTTAGCTACAACACAAACCATGACTTTAGTATTACATTTCTTGTTTTAGTTATAACACAAACTATGACTTTAGTGTTACATTCATTTCCTGTTTTAGTTACAACAACAACACAAACCATGACTTTAGTGTTACATTTCCTGTTTTAGTTATAACAACACTGTATGGGACAGACAGTGTATGAGCAAGTACATAGAGAGATCTCTTTCGAGTTTATGGAATTCTCGAGAATGTTTTGTGTTATAACTAAAACAAGAAATGTAATACTAAAGTCATGGTTTGTGTTATAGCTAAAACAGGAAATGTAACACTAAAGTCATGGTTTGTGTTGCTATAGACGAGAATTCCATAAATTCGAAAGAGATCTCTCTATGTACTTGCTCATACACTGTCTGTCCCCCATTGGGACAAAAAGTAAACCAGCACAATCTTTTACTTTTATTTTACACAGTTAGTGGTGTTTGTGGTTTCATTGATCAAACATTTCCTGTTTTAGTTATAACAACAACACAAACCATGACTTTAGTGTTACATTTCCTGTTTTAGTTATAACAATACAAACCATGACTTTAGTTACATTTCCTGTTTTAGTTACAACAACAACACAAACCATGACTTTAGTGTTACATTTCCTGTTTTAGTTATAACACAAACCATGACTTTAGTGTTACATTTCCTGTTTTAGTTACAACACAAACCATGACTTTAGTGTTACATTTCCTGTTTTAGTTATAACAACACAAACCATGACTTTAGTGTTACATTTCCTGTTTTAGTTACAACAACAACACAAACCATGACTTTAGTGTTACATTTCCTGTTTTAGTTATAACAACACAAACCATGACTTTAGTGTTACATTTCCTGTTTTAGTTATAACAATACAAACCATGACTTTTGTGTTACATTTCCTGTTTTAGTTACAACAACAACATGAACCATGACTTTAGTGTTACATTTCCTGTTTTAGTTACAACACAAACCATGACTTTAGTGTTACATTTCCTGTTTTAGTTATAACAACACAAACCATGACTTTAGTGTTACATTTCCTGTTTTAGTTATAACAACACAAACCATGACTTTGGTGTGACATTTCCTGTTTTAGTTATAACAACACAAACCATGACTTTGGTGTGACATTTCCTGTTTTAGTTACATCTCATGCAAACAAAACTGTAGTCAGCAATATTAGTGCCATATTTCCTGCTAATACATGGACAAAACACACACGCCAAGGGCACTGCATCAATGCATTCGTGTCTCTCAATCTCCATTTGATTTGATATAACAAAAGTCAATCATAAAAGATGACCTTATCAATGCATTCGTGATTCTCAATCTCCATTTCATATAACAAAAGTCAATCATAAAAGATGACCTTATCAATGCATTCGTGTCTCTCAATCTCCATTTGATATAACAAAAGTCAATCATAAAAGATGACCTTATCAATGCATTCGTGTCTCTCAATCTCCATTTGATATAACAAAAGTGAATCATAAAAGATGACCTCATCAATGCATTCATGTCTCTCAATCTCCATTTGATATAACAAAAGTCAATCATAAAAGATGACCTCATCAATGCATTCGTGTCTCTCAATCTCCATTTGGAGGACAACCTGGAACAAAGGACATTGGGGATCAACTACACAAGTAGTGGCAAATGAAAGGCAGGAGTTGTGCCGGTCGGGGTTTGCCCCCGATGAGCGCTTCACTAGCCGGATTGGTCCAGCCTGGATACTACGTAAAATCCTATGGCCAACTGTAATATACTGTTAATACCACCAGACAGTTTTTAAAAAAAAATCATCAAGTTCAAATTCTCATTTGCGCTCTCCCAGTTTCCGTCGAGTTCATAGCCTTCATAGGCTCCTTCGACGAACATATCCAGATCCAGAACTATAAAGGTGAACCACCACACTGCTGGGCCACTGATCAATGACTGGAGGAAGGACATTGGGATCAACTATAAAGGTGAACCACCACACTGCTGGGCCAATGATCAATGCCTGGAGGAAGGACATTGGGATCAACTATAATTAAAGGTGAACCACCACACTGCTGGGCCAATGATCAATGCCTGGAGGAAGGACATTGGGATCAACTATAAAGGTGAACCACCACACTGCTGGGCCAATGATCAATGCCTGGAGGAAGGACATTGGGATCAACTATAAAGGTGAACCACCACACTGCTGGGCCAATGATCAATGCCTGGAGGAAGGACATTGGGATCAACTATAAAGGTGAACCACCACACTGCTGGGCCAATGATCAATGCCTGGAGGAAGGACATTGGGATCAACTATAAAGGTGAACCACCACACTGCTGGGCCAATGATCAATGCTTGGAGGACAACACAGGACATTGGGGATCAATGGGGAAAGCCTATAATATACCTAGGGATCAATGGGTAAAGCCTATAATATATGAAGTACAAAGGACCTGGGGATCAATGGGGAAAGCCTATAATATATGAAGCACAAAGGACCTGGTGATCAATGGGTAAAGCCTATAATATATGAAGCACAAAGGACCTGGTGATCAATGGGTAAAGCCTATAATATATGAAGCACAAAGGACCTGGGGATCAATGGGTAAAGCCTATAATATATGAAGTACAAAGGACCTAGGGATCAATGGGGAAAGCCTATAATATATGAAGTACAAAGGACCTGGGGATCAATGGGGAAAGCCTATAATATATGAAGCACAAAGGACCTGGGGATCAATGGGGAAAGCCTATAATATATGAAGTACAAAGGACCTGGGGATCAATGGGAAAGCCTATAATATATGAAGCACAAAGGACCTGGGGATCAATGGGGAAAGCCTATAATAGATGAAGCACAAAGGACCTGGGGATCAATGGGGAAAGCCTATAATATATGATGTTATGGCTA
Source organism: Phymorhynchus buccinoides (assembly GCA_017654935.2). NCBI lineage: Eukaryota > Metazoa > Mollusca > Gastropoda > Neogastropoda > Raphitomidae > Phymorhynchus > Phymorhynchus buccinoides. The sequence goes on along the minus strand of CM065705.1, from coordinate 46,962,592 downwards.
CATTATTAACACAACGTACCTGGGGATCAATGGGAAAGCCTATAATATATGACGTTACGGCTACATTATTAACACAACGTACCTGGGGGAGGGAGGAGTGTGGTGAGTGTCACACAGACAACAGCTGATGTCCACTAAAACGTCTTTGGCTGCACATAACAGACAATCAACATTCTGCTCAATATGCATAGATCTGCATAACAGACAATCAACATTCTGCTCAATATGCATAGATCTACATAACAGACAATCAACATTCTGCTCAATATGCATAGATCTACATAACAGACAATCAACATTCTGCTCAATATGTATAGATCTACATAACAATCAACATTCTGCTCAATATGCATAGATCTACATAACAGACAATCAACATTATGCTCAATATGTATAGATCTACATAACAGACAATCAACATTCTGCTCAATATGCATAGATCTACATAACAGACAATCAACATTTTGCTCAATATGCATAGATCTACATAACAGACAATCAACATTCTGCTCAATATGCATAGATCTACATAACAGACAATCAACATTCTGCTCAATATGCATAGATCTACATAACAGACAATCAACATTCTGCTCAATATGCATAGATCTACATAACAGACAATCAACATTCTGCTCAATATGCATAGATCTACATAACAATCAACATTCTGCTCAATATGCATAGATCTACATAACAGACAATCAACATTCTGCTCAATATGCATAGATCTACATAAGACAATCAACATTCTGCTCAATATGCATAGATCTACATAACAGACAATCAACATTCTGCTCAATATGCATAGATCTACATAACAGACAATCAACATTCTGCTCAATATGCATAGATCTACATAACAGACAATCAACATTCTGCTCAATATGTATAGATCTACATAACAGACAATCAACATTATGCTCAATATGTATAGATCTACATAACAGACAATCAACATTCTGCTCCATATGCATAGATCTACATAACAGACAATCAACATTCTGCTCAATATGTATAGATCTACATAACAGACAATCAACATTATGCTCAATATGTATAGATCTACATAACAGACAATCAACATTATGCTCAATATGTATAGATCTACATAACAGACAATCAACATTCTGCTCAATATGTATAGATCTACATAACAGACAATCAACATTCTGCTCAATATGTATAGATCTACATAACAGACAATCAACATTCTGCTCAATATGTATAGATCTACATAACAGACAATCAACATTCTGCTCAATATGTATAGATCTACATAACAGACAATCAACATTCTGCTCAATATGTATAGATCTACATAACAGACAATCAACATTATGCTCAATATGTATAGATCTACATAACAGACAATCAACATTATGCTCAATATGTATAGATCTACATAACAGACAATCAACATTCTGCTCAATATGCATAGATCTACATAACAGACAATCAACATTCTGCTCCATATGCATAGATCTACATAACAGACAATCAACATTCTGCTCAATATGTATAGATCTACATAAGACAATCAACATTATGCTCAATATGCATAGATCTACATAACAGACAATCAACATTCTGCTCAATATGCATAGATCTACATAACAATCAACATTCTGCTCAATATGCATAGATCTACATAACAGACAATCAACATTCTGCTCAATATGCATAGATCTACATAACAGACAATCAACATTCTGCTCAATATGCATAGATCTACATAACAGACAATCAACATTCTGCTCAATATGTATAGATCTACATAACAGACAATCAACATTCTGCTCAATATGTATAGATCTACATAACAGACAATCAACATTCTGCTCAATATGCATAGATCTACATAACAGACAATCAACATTATGCTCAATATGCATAGATCTACATAACAGACAATCAACATTATGCTCAATATGTATAGATCTACATAACAGACAATCAACATTCTGCTCAATATGTATAGATCTACATAACAGACAATCAACATTCTGCTCAATATGTATAGATCTACATAACAGACAATCAACATTATGCTCAATATGCATAGATCTACATAACAATCAACATTGACTCAATATGTATACATCTACATACAATCAACATTATGCTCAATATGTATAGATCTACAAACAGACAATCAACATTCGCTCAATATGCATAGATCTACATAACACAATCAACATTATGCTCAATATGCATAGATCTACATAACAGACAATCAACATTCTGCTCAATATGATAGATCTTAACAGACAATCAACATTCTGCTCAATATGCATAGACTCTACATGGCTACAACAGACAATCAACATTATGCTCAATATGCATCTACATAACAGACTGCTATGAGCACTATGAAGGGGGGTGGGGGTGATGGCAGGGCTGCCAACCCTACATTTGTGAATCGGGGACAAACGACTCTCAAATCAGGGACACAGCCAGGGACATTTTAATAATGATCAGAAATTAAGTACAGTACCCACCACAACTTGACATAACAACAGGCGCACATCATCCCTACTTCCAGACTTTATCGAAAAATCACACGCACAAATTTCACAAAAAGCGTAAGTTTCGCCTTTTCTTTCTGACACAATGAAAGGCCATTTCTCCGTGTATGTCTCTCGAAATAAACAGGAACGCTTTGAAACTTCTTCACACGACCGTTTAGATGCCATTTTCTCAACCTTGACTAAACTGGCTACAACAGCCAATGAAAATTTGATGGGCATCACACAGACAGAAAAAGAGAACATTGATTTCACTGAAAGATTTAACCAATCATGAGCACTATAACTCTCTGTAAAGAAGTTGATAGTGTATGATAAAAATAGGCGCAAACCATGATCTGTGGCGTGAACCGAAACCTAGCGCTACGTAAGCGGTAGACAGGTTACCAAAAATGCACGCTTCCACGATTTTATCGATTTTCCGGGACGGTCATTCAAAAATCGGGACAAACGGGACGGGTCATGCTTTTCGCAAAAATCCGGGACAAATACGGCTACGCAGGGACGATTGGCAGCCCTGTGATGGGCATCACACAGACAGAAAAAGCCAACACTTTGAGACAAAGAAAGTGTTACCATAACAAGGACTATGAGCACTATGAAGGGGGGTGGGGGTGGGGGTGATGGGCATCACACAGACAGAAAAAGCCAACACTCTGAGACAAAGAAAGTGTTACCATAACAAGGACTATGAGCACTATGAAGGGGGGTGGGGGTGGGGGTGATGGGCATCACACAGACAGAAAAAGCCAACACTCTGAGACAAAGAAAGTGTTACCATAACAAGGACTACATCACTACATCGGGATAAAAAGAATGTTTGTGATTTATATGAATTTTTATGCTACTTGTTTTTGAAATAGCTGGATTTCACTGTAGCAATATCAGTTTACATAGCAGCATACATGAAGAGAAATGTGTGTGCACGCACACACACACTCTCTCCCCCTACCCCAGAGAACCCACCTTGAGTGAGAGGCGTTGGCTGCTGGCTGCCTGCTGTGGACT
>CM065705.1:46944056-46956556 GCA_017654935.2 Phymorhynchus buccinoides | reverse complement strand
CCACCATTAACCACAACCACAACACTATCAGTATCACCACCATTAACCACCATTAACCACCACACAACACTATCAGTATCACCACCATTAACAACCACCACAACACTATCAGTATCACCACCATTAACCACCACCACCACCACAACACTATCAGTATCACCACCATTAACCACCATTAACCACAACAACACTATCAGTATCACCACCATTAACCACCACCACAACACTATCAGTATCACCACCATTAACCACACCACAACACTATCAGTATCACCACCATTAACAACCATTAACAACAATCAGTACAACACTATCACCACCATTAACCACCACCACAACACTATCAGTATCACCACCATTAACAACAACCACAACACTATCAGTATCACCACCATTAACCACAACTACAACACTATCAGTATCACCACCATTAACAACAACCACTATCAGTATCAACCATTAACAACACTACAACACTATCACACCACCATTAACCACCACCACAACACTATCAGTATCACCACCATTAACCACCACAACAACTACAACACTATCACCACCATTAACCACCACCACAACACTATCAGTATCACCACCATTAACAACAACTACAACACTATCAGTATCACCACCATTAACAACAACTACAACACTATCAGTATCACCACCATTAACAACAACTACAACACTATCAGTATCACCACCATTAACAACAACTACAACACTATCAGTATCACCACCATTAACAACAACTACAACACTATCAGTATCACCACCATTAACAACAACTACAACACTATCAGTATCACCACCATTAACCACCACCACAACACTATCACCACCATTAACAACAACTACAACACTATCAGTATCACCACCATATTTTGTGGACTATAATCGCTCCTTATTATAAGGTGACCCCCCAAACTTCACTCCAAATTCAGATTTTGTTATTATATTATTTTTACTGTTTTATTAGTCATACTGTAAGACACAGGGGTCTCAGTCTGGGAAAAAGTATCGCCTTATACTAGTTATAGTCTGTAAAATACTGTCCAACTTGCAGCACAAGACAAGGAAACACCATCACCAACACCCTGACTTACCCAGTTGTTGTACCACAGCCTGGGCTTTCTCTCCCTCATCCACTGCTGAAATAAAAATAAGTCACAATAATGATAAAATCAGAGTGAATATAAAAAAAATAATGATGGCCAAAAAACAGGACACTGACAACATAAAGACAATAACCACAACACCAAAACAACATCACACAAATAGTAACAATAAAGCAATATGTGACATTGATTCTACTGTCACACAAATAGTAACAATAAAACAATATGTGACATTGATTCTATTGCAGCTTTAATGCATGGGAGTAACTGTTAGAAACAGGGGGTAGGGGTGTGATGGGAGTAACTGTTAGAAACAGGGAGTAGGGGTGTGATGGGAGTAACTGTTAGAAACAGGGAGTAGGTGTGATGGGAGTAACTGTTAGAAACAGGGAGTAGGGGTGTGATGGGAGTAACTGTTAGAAACAGGGAGTAGGGGTGTGATGGGAGTAACTGTTAGAAACAGGGAGTAGGGGTGTGATGGGAGTAACTGTTAGAAACAGGGAGTAGGGGTGTGATGGGAGTAACTGTTAGAAACAGGGAGTAGGGGTGTGATGGGAGTAACTGTTAGAAACAGGGAGTAGTGGTGTGATGGGAGTAACTGTTAGAAACAGGGAGTAGGGGTGTGATGGGAGTAACTGTTAGAAACAGGGAGTAGTGGTGTGATGGGAGTAACTGTTAGAAACAGGGAGTAGGTGTGATGGGAGTAACTGTTAGAAACAGGGAGTAGGGGTGTGATGGGAGTAACTGTTAGAAACAGGGAGTAGTGGTGTGATGGGAGTAACTGTTAGAAACAGGGGTAGGTGTGGATGGGAGTAACTGTTAGAAACAGGGGGGTAGGATGGGAGTAACTGTTAGAAACAGGGGGTGTGATGGGAGTAACTGTTAGAAACAGGGGGTAGGATGGGAGTAACTGTTAGAAACAGGGAGTAGGGGTGTGATGGGAGTAACTGTTAGAAACAGGGGGGTAGTGGGAGTAACTGTTAGAAACAGGGGGTGGATGGGAGTAACTGTTAGAAACAGGGGGGTAGGATGGGAGTAACTGTTAGAAACAGGGGGGTAGGATGGGAGTAACTGTTAGAAACAGGGGGTAGGATGGGAGTAACTGTTAGAAACAGGGGGTCAGTCAGTGATGGGAGTAACTGTTAGAAACAGGGGGTAGGATGGGAGTAACTGTTAGAAACAGGGGGACAGGTAGTGATGGGAGTAACTGTTAGAAACAGGGGTGTGTGATGGGAGTAACTGTTAGAAACAGGGGGTAGGGGTGTGATGGGAGTAACTGTTAGAAACAGGGGGTGGATGGGAGTAACTGTTAGAAACAGGGGGTAGGGGTGATGGGAGTAACTGTTAGAAACAGGGGTAGGGGTGATGGGAGTAACTGTTAGAAACAGGGGTGTAGGGGTGTGATGGGAGTAACTGTTAGAAACAGGGAGTAGGGTGTGATGGGAGTAACTGTTAGAAACAGGGGGTAGTGGTGTGATGGGAGTAACTGTTAGAAACAGGGAGTAGTGGTGTGATGGGAGTAACTGTTAGAAACAGGGAGTAGGGGTGTGATGGGAGTAACTGTTAGAAACAGGGGTGTAGTAGGTTAGAAACAGGGGGTGATGGGAGTAACTGTTAGAAACAGGGGGTGTGATGGGAGTAACTGTTAGAAACAGGGGGTAGGGGTGTGATGGGAGTAACTGTTAGAAACAGGGAGTAGGGGTGATGGGAGTAACTGTTAGAAACAGGGGGTAGGGGTGTGATGGGAGTAACTGTTAGAAACAGGGAGTAGTGGTGTGATGGGAGTAACTGTTAGAAACAGGGAGTGATGGGAGTAACTGTTAGATGGGAGTAACTGTTAGAAACAGTTAGAAACAGGGAGTAGTGGGTGTGATGGGAGTAACTGTTAGAAACAGGGAGTAGGGTGTGATGGGAGTAACTGTTAGAAACAGGGGGTAGGATGGGAGTAACTGTTAGAAACAGGGAGTAGTGGTGTGATGGGAGTAACTGTTAGAAACAGGGAGTAGGGGTGTGATGGGAGTAACTGTTAGAAACAGGGGTAGTGTGATGGGAGTAACTGTTAGAAACAGGGGTAGTGTGATGGGAGTAACTGTTAGAAACAGGGGGTAGGATGGGAGTAACTGTTAGAAACAGGGGTGTGGATGGGAGTAACTGTTAGAAACAGGGAGTAGGTAGTGATGGGAGTAACTGTTAGAAACAGGGGGTAGGATGGGAGTAACTGTTAGAAACAGGGGGTAGTGATGGGAGTAACTGTTAGAAACAGGGGTGTAGGATGGGAGTAACTGTTAGAAACAGGGGTAGTAGTGATGGGAGTAACTGTTAGAAACAGGGGGTAGGATGGGAGTAACTGTTAGAAACAGGGGGGAGGATGGGAGTAACTGTTAGAAACAGGGGGTAGGATGGGAGTAACTGTTAGAAACAGGGGGTAGGATGGGAGTAACTGTTAGAAACAGGGGGGTAGGATGGGAGTAACTGTTAGAAACAGGGGTGTGTGATGGGAGTAACTGTTAGAAACAGGGGGTAGGGGTGTGATGGGAGTAACTGTTAGAAACAGGGGGTAGGGGTGTGATGGGAGTAACTGTTAGAAAGTAAGGGGAGGAAAGGAATAAAAAGTTGCCTGACCTTTCTCCGTTTTGTCGCTGTGTTCTTCCTCTCCACTCTCAGCACCTGTGCACACAGACAGCTTTGTTCATTAAGGTCAAGGCCTTCAATCAATCAATCAACAGTCAGCTTTGTTCATTAAGGTCAATGCCTTCAATCAATCAAATCAACAGTCACACAGACAGCTTTGTTCATTAAGGTCAATGCCTTCAATCAAATCAACACTCACAGCTTTGTTCATAAAAGTCAATGCCTTCAATCAATCAAATCAACAGTCACACAGCTTTGTTCATTAAGGTCAATGCCTTCAATCAACAGTCACACAGACAGCTTTGTTTATTAAGGTCAATGCCTTCAATCAAATCAACAGTCACACAGCTTTGTTAATTAAGGTCAATGCCTTCAATCAATCAAATCAAGTCACACAGCTTTGTTCATGAAGGTCAATGCCTTCAATCAACAGTCACAGACAGCTGTGTTCATTAAGGTCAATGCCTTCAATGAAATCAACAGTCACAGACAGCTTTGTTCATTAAGGTCAATGCCTTCAATCAATCAAATCAACAGTCACACAGTCAGCTTTGTTCATTAAGGTCAATGCCTTCAATCAAATCAACAGTCACACAGACAGCTTTGTTCATTAAGGTCAATGCCTTCAATCAACAGTCACAGTAAGCTGTGTTCATTAAGGTCAATGCCTTCAATCAAATCACAGTCACAGCTTTGTTCATTAAGGTCAATGCCTTCAATCAATCAAATCAACAGTCACACAGTCAGCTTTGTTCATTAAGGTCAATGCCTTCAATCAAATCAACAGTCACACAGCTTTGTTCATGAAGGTCAATGCCTTCAATCAAATCAACAGTCAGCTTTGTTCATTAAGGTCAATGCCTTCAATCAAATCAACAGTCACACAGTCAGCTTTGTTCATTAAGGTCAATGCCTTCAATCAAATCAACAGTCAGCTTTGTTCATTAAGGTCAATGCCTTCAATCAAATCAACAGTCACAGTCAGCTTTGTTCATTAAGGTCAATGCCTTCAATCAATCAAATCAACAGTCACACAGACAGCTTTGTTCATTAAGGTCAATGCCTTCAATCAAATCAAGTCACACACAGCTTTGTTCATTAAGGTCAATGCCTTCAATCAAATCAACAGTCAGCTTTGTTCATTAAGGTCAATGCCTTCAATCAATCAATCAATCAACAGACAGCTTTGTTCATTAAGGTCAATGCCTTCAATCAAATCAACAGTCACAGTCAGCTTTGTTCATTAAGGTCAATGCCTTCAATCAAATCAACAGTCACAGATAGCTTTGTTCATTAAGGTCAATGCCTTCAATCAATCAAATCAACAGTCACACAGACAGCTTTGTTCATTAAGGTCAATGCCTTCAATCAAATCAAGTCACAGACAGCTTTGTTCATTAAGGTCAATGCCTTCAATCAATCAAATCAACAGTCACAGACTTTGTTCATTAAGGTCAATGCCTTCAATCAATCAATCAAGTCAACAGACAGCTTTGTTCATTAAGGTCAATGCCTTCAATCAAATCAACAGTCACAGACAGCTTTGTTCATTAAGGTCAATGCCTTCAATCAAATCAACAGTCACAGACAGCTTTGTTCATTAAGGTCAATGCCTTCAATCAATCAAATCAACAGTCACAGACAGCTTTGTTCGTTAAGGTCAATGCCTTCAATCAAATCAAGTCACAGACAGCTTTGTTCGTTAAGGTCAATGCCTTCAATCAATCAAATCAACAGTCACAGATAGTTTTGTTCATTAAGGTCAATGCCTTCAATCAATCAAATCAACAGTCACACAGACAGCTTTGTTCGTTAAGGTCAATGCCTTCAATCAAATCAAGTCACAGACAGCTTTGTTCGTTAAGGTCAATGCCTTCAATCAATCAAATCAACAGTCACAGACAGCTTTGTTCATTAAGGTCAATGCCTTCAATCAATCAAATCAACAGTCACAGACAGCTTTGTTCATTAAGGTCAATGCCTTCAATCAAATCAAGTCACAGACAGCTTTGTTCGTTAAGGTCAATGCCTTCAATCAATCAAATCAACAGTCACAGACAGCTTTGTTCATTAAGGTCAATGCCTTCAATCAATCAAATCAAGTCACAGACAGCTTTGTTCATTAAGGTCAATGCCTTCAATCAAATCAGCAGTCACACAGACAGCTTTGTTCATTAAGGTCAATGCCTTCAATCAACAGTCAAACAGACATACACAACAGAATGCAAAAAAATCTTAATACAGAAAACTCTATGTTAGAAATCAATAATCTTCTACATCAGTTCACAGAGGCTATTTTTTGGCAAAAGATGAAAACTTAACACTGTTTCAGTGTTTGCATCTAAATCGTTATATCTGTATAGTTCCAGGTTGATTTTCTGGCAAAAGATGAAAGCATAACTCATTCAACACTGGCCGTTTGGTTCCCTCTACAACCGTTCAACAGGAATGTACGCTATAGCGTACATTATAGTGTTTAAATATTCACACTTCACAACTCAGCGAAGCGATGCAACCCAAACCGGTATAAAACTAAGTGTTCCTCTACGGTCCCTTAATAGTTTTCAACCAATTAAATCACTTCTAGTCTATTTTTAGGACGGCAATGAAAGCAATCTACTTTTAGGACGGCAATGAAAGCAAATGAGTCACTACCCCTCTCTTCGTCTTCTTTTTAAAAATCTGCTAATAATAAAAACTTTACTTTGGAATTATAACATAATATGCTACCTTTTATTATTATAAATACCGCAAATTTTCAAAACTGTGCGGTTAAGCATTATTTTTTAAATAATTTTTATGTAATGATGAACGCTTAGGCGAAACATGTACGCTATAGCGTACATTAGTGTTGAGCAATACTCCAATCTTGTGGCGGTACCATAGTCGATGAGGTTTAACCAAGGCGTGGCTACTGCTACACATTGACATATCTGTATTGTTAAAAAAAATCGGGACTTTACTGGTGTTGCACTGCCTCTGGGCATTGCCTCCAGTATTGTCCCCACCATCCTTGTATTTACAAATGTCCCATCTGTGTCTATGACCGAGAGGACGTAAAACACCATTTTTCATTCATTCATTAGTGTTGAGAGAGTTAACACTGTTTGCAGCTAAATCATTATGTCTGTGTAGTTCCAGGTTGATTAATTCCTTGCCAGTTCACAGCCACTATAATACCATCAAGACAAAAGAAATTGATCTGTAGATCTATATAAACAAAATATTTGATGCTCAAGTTTCAGTGTTTCCCATAACGCACATTTGTGCGTCCCTGAAACTCAAATCCTGGAGGGACTCTTTAATTTTAGCGCTGTGCATCCCTGAAGCACTCAAATCCTGGAGGGACTCTTTAATTTTAGCGATGTGCATCCCTGAAGCACTCAAATCCTGGAGGGACTCTTTAATTTTAGCGCTGTGCATCCCTGAAGCACTCAAATCCTGGAGGGACTCTTTAATTTTAGCGCTGTGCATCCATGAAGCACTCAAATCCTGGAGACTTTAATTTTAGCTTTGTGCATCCCTGAAGCACTCAAATCCTGGAGGGACTCTTTAATTTTAGCGCTGTGCATCCATGAAGCACTCAAATCCTGGAGAGACTCTTTAATTTTAGCGCTGTGCATCCCTGAAGCACTCAAATCCTGGAGGGCCTTTTTTTTTTAAACCAAAAAAAAACCAAGGGCGCGATACACTTGCTGCCTCTCAGCTGACACATATTTATTCATTTTGCTGGTTTTATCGGACATTTATGTTTATTTTACTGTGACAGGTGGTTTATTTGTATCCCGTTAACATGTGCGTTTATGCATGTATTTTATGTCTTAGTCTATTATATAATGTCCCGCCAGTTTTACATTAAAGTGCACGCTGAAAAAAGATTTTCTTCATTTGAAAACAATAAAGAAATTTGAATTTAATTTGATTTGATTTTAGCGCTGTGTGCTATGGGACGCACATGTTTACTTGCGACAGACCAAGACAGGTTAATCTCTCACTCAGGTCTCATCAGGCCGCCAACCCCATCAAATCTCAGTGTCGTCAGTAGAGCTAGACGATTCTGAAACTGAAACTGAGAGTAGACGATTTTTAAACAAAACTGGCGGCACCGACTGCGCAAAAGAACAGACGATTACAGCAGGAGTGGAGGCTGGGAGCAAAACAATGCCAGAAGTGGCCCCCTACCTCCCCTCCCTCTCTCTTTTCGTGCTGATTGTCACGTAGGCGATTGTTCTCATCCATCACTTAGGTGAAAGCGACAATGGTTCTGCGAAAACCATTCAATCTAACCAAACAATCATCACTGGTGATGCTCCAATCAATCAATCAATCTCACTGGGATTCCAATCACATACAATCAATCAACAATCAAATCTTCAGCTCGGTGCATGTATCCGAATCAATAAATCAAACTCATTGGTGATTTTCTCAATCAATCAGTCAATCTCACTGGTGCTTTTTTCAATCAATCAATCAATCAAACTCATTGGTGATTATTTCAATCAATCAATCAAACTCATTGGTGATTTCTTCAATCAATCAATCAATCAAAACATCACTGTTCGCAGTCTCTGGTGATTTCTTCATCATCATCTGCAGACTTCTCCTCTTCGTCTTCATCTTCGTCACTCTCCTCATCATCAATGGTGTGTCCTTGTCACAATCCACTGCGCTGTCATCGCCATCATGCATCGCATCACTCATGCCATAGGCCTACCTCCTCTGCGTCAACTGCGCTACTTGTCAGGGCATTTTCAGCTTTTTCTACCTCAGTCTTCCTCTTCGTCAATGGTTAATCATCATTGCTGGCAGCATGTTCTGTACTATGCACTCTCTTCTTTTTATCATCTTCATCCTCATCAAAGTTTCTTCATCATCATTCATCCAGCTGTCTTATATGTTACCATTGCCAGATTTCAATGTACCTTGTGCGTTTCATCAGCACCAAGTCAGCCTGTCTTCTTGGACAGCACTTCAGCCTGCTCTTACTCTGCTCTGCATCAATATCATCATCGAATATGACTTGTGTCGTCATCATTATCACGTCCAGACTGTGTCACCATACACGCTTCTTTTACATGGACGTGCTACTCTTGCCGCCCTCACTGCATAAAGATGGCCGCCGCCGCCGTAGCGACGATGATCGTTGTAACGCTGGTCGTCATCATCGTCGGCGCACCATAGTGGTGTCAGGAGCCAGGCAGTGCAGCCGTCTCGTGTGACAGAAAGAAAAGCAAAACATGATCGTTTGTAACGCTGTCGTATATCTTCGTCGTCACCCATTAGTGGGTTATGGAGCCAGGCGTGCAGCCGTCTCTCGTGTACAGATAAGAAAACAAAATTAATCGGATGTACAACGCTTGCAGTCGCTCATCACATCTTTCGTCGGTCACGACATAGTGTGGTGTCATGTTAGCCAATGGTGTGGCTAGCCGCTCACCGCGACACCGATAAGAAAATCGCAAAACAATGATCGTCTTGTAACGCTGAGTTTCGTCATCATCTTCGTCGGCCATTAGTCGTGTCAGGAGCAGGACGTGCTAGCGTCATCTGAGACAGTAAAGAAAACAAACTGAACAAGTGCCCTCAACGATCTGGTGGACAGAAATAAAAACAAGCTGACGAGCTCAAGTTCATTCCGATCTGTTGTGTGGACAGAAAGCAAGAATACATAGCTGAGACAGTTATGCACGATCTGTGTGTGTGAGACAGTAAAGAAATAACGGAACTGAGACAAGTCATCACGATCTGTGACAGAAAGAAAACAAACTGTGACCAAGTCATCCAGATCGCGTCTGTGTGACATGAAGAGATAACAAGCTGATGACAAGTCATCAAGGATCTGTTGTGACTATAAAGAAACAAAGCGTGAGACAAGTCAATCACATCATAGAGCGTGTGTGACACAAAAGAAAACACACGAATGAGACCAAGGTTTGGCATATCTAGAGGGTAAACGCCATGCATATAGCACAAACGTGGTACATGTACACAGCCACAATCCAGCATCATGATCCATAGTTCGGCCTCTTTGTGGCAGTGTGTGTCGTCTGTGACACGCAGCACACCTACACACATGCGTGAGCACAACTAGTGGTACGCACGTTCTGTGCGCTATCAAAGTCTTAGTGCGTCACAAATAACTGGGAATACTGTGTTCAAACAGTATGCGAACACTGCTCACTACCACGTGAATAAGCAAAGAAGATCGAGTAGCTGTTCAGAGCATAGATGTCCTGGGCGCCGTAAGTATACGGTGAACAAATGCTACGATACACCAGTAGCAATCACAGCATGCTCTCCAAGCTTCAATGGGATCACTTGAGGCAAGAGAGATCGAACAAATCAGGCCACCATGATGTACAAAGTCGTCAACGACTCATCGACATCAAAGCGGAACAGTTTCTCCTCCCTGGCAACCACCCGCACTAGGTCAACATCACTCATTCAAAACAGTAATCACAAGAAGACAACACTGTTTCAAATATCGCTTTCCCAGATGAGACTATCCAGCTTGGAATTGGCTTCTTCCAGCAGCTAGCAAGTGAGGGTCCCGTGCCTTGGTATTCGTATCAAGAGGGAGCTCACAACTTGTCTTTCTAAGCTCATATTCCTATCCACCCTTCCACACACACCATTACAACAGCTCTTATATTTTGTGATGTTTTACTACACACACACTTTGCCCCCTAATTAGTTTTGTTTATTATTTTATGTCTTGCGCATTGCACGCAACCTCTTAAGTTCTCGAAATTGAATGTATACTGAGACGGGCGTGAAATGAACTTATGTCAACAGAGCTGCAAGGGAAGTAGGAGTGTATAACCCCAACTTATGATGCTCGTCAATGGGGACCCGTGGGCTATCTCACAGAGTTTGATGCCCCACAGCTGTAAAAGTGGACAGAGACTAAAAAGTCACCACGTCGGCCACATAAACGTATTGCAAAAAAATAAAAAGAGGATTAATCTTAGTTGTAAGTATATAACTTGCGGTGTCGTTGGCTCTATTCGCCTACACATAGAGAAATGTACATTTTGTGCTGTGTACAGTCCTGGCCGCTGTATTATTAGTATAATTTACCAGTTTTATAAATGACGGTAACTTCACCTGATTTTGGTCCAAAGTACATGTAAATATTTGCTGACGACACGAAAATGCATAACGTTATAAACTGATCGTGTCATACCAAGTGATCTAGATAAATTACAGAAATGGTCAGAGGATTGCGAATCTGTACTTTAAGGTGTATAAAGGCAAGATTAATGCAATGGCACAAAAACACCCCCGAGTATGATTCTTTTACGAAACTTGAAACATGATGTAGATAGAGCCATGTAAAGAAGAAAAAGATCTTGGAAGTCAATTTGATAATTTTATATTATTTGATATTAATATTCAAAAAGCAGTTAAGCAAAGCAAACAAGATGTGGGTATCTATACATTAAAAGACATTATGAAAATAGATAAGGAAACATTTTGTTATTATATAAGTCTAATGGTCGCCCTCACTTAGAATAATTACTATGGTAAACGTTATATGGACCCATATCTTAAGAAGAGCCAGTTCATTATCAATGAAAGATTCCAAAGGAGAGCAACAAAATTAGTAAAAAGTTGTAAAGATCTAAGTACCATGATAGATTAAAATTGTTAAACTTACATTCACTAAAGGGTAGGCGGTAGGATAAGCGGTGACCTAATTCAAATGTACAACATTTTTTCACAACTAGTTGATATCAGTTTTAAGTCTCATTATCACCATCCTTGTCTAACACAACTAGAAACCAAGAGGGGAAAGTCAGTTCAAAGGTTTAAACTAACAAAACGTAAGCATGTTTTAGTAAACAGAATTGCTAACTCCTGGGAACTCACTGACACCTGACTAAAAAAAATGCACCATCTACTAACGCCTTAAAAAAATCTACTTTACAAAAATGGAAAATTTTAGTGAATTATTTTATGATTATAATTGATAACAATTCATAATCAATTTAGGCTTCTGTAGGCTTATGAAGCCTTTGCCTCTAGATATTTTTCTTCAAATATATATATATATATTTGTTTTTGCCCGTGAATAACTTCGGCTAATGTGTATTTGTTTTTTGTTTTTTTGTTCGTTTTATTTCTCCAAATTTGTGGAGTAACATATGGTATTATAATTTTTCGTCAATAGATTTTGAACATATTTAGTGACTGATGCATTTCAGTTTCCATTAGAAAGATTGTTCCATGAAGTTATTACTCTGTTAGTAAAAAGTCTTTGAGCTGAACGGACTGTTATTAATTTTTTGTTAGTTTTTTTTGTTTGAAAGAATGCCTCGTGTATCTTCTCCCTCGTCATAGTGTGATTGTTTTTCGATGCAAGCAATCTATTCGAGAAAAACACTGGATGGGACGGTATTATAAGCCGTGAGCTTAGGCAGAAATCCAGTCCCTCGACTACTACTACTATTCCTAGTACAACAGCTCAGTCGGCGAAGTCGGCAGTAGCCTGGTCACGACGGGCGAACACGTGTTGATTCGTGGTCGACATGGCAAGGAGCAAAAAAAGAACTTCAGACAAAACAATAATCAAATAGAAAACCGTTGTGACTATAGAAACAATGATAAAATTATTTTCTATTACCGTGCCTAAAATCTCGGGGTACTGAATATCGGGGAACAGGACTGAAGTTGTTTGATGTATTCTTACTAGCCTCAGCGACGCCATTCTGAACACAAACAGGAAAGTTTCACCCGGAACTTGTTATC
>CM065705.1:46928695-46943556 GCA_017654935.2 Phymorhynchus buccinoides | reverse complement strand
AAGTTACTTCACACAAATTACTCGGCCTATACATTGACAACAACTTATCATGGTCAAAACACATGGAAATACTGGCCAAGAAAATCTCAAAAAAGTATTCCAGCTCAATAGAATAAAGCACTTTTTGGATCAACATACCTGTAAACTTTTTTTCCATGCCTATATTCAGCCTGACATTGATTATGCATCAACATGTTGGGATTCAGCTAGTAAAAACACACTCAAACACGTTGAAAGACTATATATACGTTCTCTTAAACTCATACTCCTTAAATCGTCCTCCCTTGAAACCAAGGACTCAACATTCTACCATTTGATTTGAAATGTCTACTAAACAAATGTACCCTTATGTACAAGATCATAAATAAGTTAGTACCAAAATATCTTATTACTGTTGTGTAAATTTAAAGTCCATGCAACTCGAAGCAACCCCAAATTAATAATGCCCCGCCCCAGAACAGATCTATATAAAGCATCCCTTACATACTCAGGTGGTAAACTGTGGAACGACATCCCTGATAATTTCAAAAATAAAACTAGCGTATCTTCCTTTCGCAAATCTTATCACAAGTACATAATGGACAATCTTGTCCATCAGTTATGTTAATGAGTTTTACTACAAATATCAACTTATGCCAAGATTCTTGTAAATCTTTTGATGTCTCTCTGTATATCTGTTTAATGTCCCAATTTGATTCTCTGTCAATTATTTCATGTGCCAATTTTTGTTTCATTTTCTTGACTTGATTGTTTTTATGTCATATTTTTCATTGCCTGATGCATAGTGTGAGTGTGTGTGTGTGTGTGTGTGGGGGGGGGGGGGGGGCGCAAGCGCACGGACAAGACGAATGGATGGATAGGTTAAATTACATGACTTAGTAAATCCTACAAAAATACTTTATTATTGTTATTTTTAAACATAATCATAATCAATGATATAAAAAATCTATGAATGAAATAAAACATGATGTGAATTGAAAGGAGAGAACAAAAAAGCATAAAAATACAACCATGTTTGGGGCGGATCAGCCAGTCATGGAAGAGGGGAGGGGGTAGTTCCAAGTGGTCAGTTGGGGTGGGGTGATGGGTCTGGGGGGATTGCCTCCCAGAAGCTGATGATAATTTGAATGTAAAAGATGCAATCAAGGCTTCTCGTGAGAGAATAACTGTATCATGGAACTACAATTTGTCCTCCTCTTGTTCTTTCCATTTTGTGTCTGAGGGGGTGGAACCCCTATAACCCCCCTCAAATCCATCTTTGATGCAGTACCCAGTCCATGACAGCAATGTGTAGTGAATGGGCTGAGACTATTAACTCTTTCGTTTCCTTGTGTCCTTTCTGTTGTTTTTTGTTATGTTTTTGTTTTTTTGCCGTTATAAATGTTTTTTGGGGGGGCAGAGAGATACGTCTGCCCCCCCTCCTCGAAGCCAGGGGGGGGGGGGGCAGCTGCCCCCCCTCCTCGAAGCCAGGGGGGGGGGGGGGCAGCTGCCCCCCTGCCCCCCCCCCCCGTTCCTACGCCAGTTCAATGGATCTGCCCCAAATGTGATAGCATAAATTGTGACACTTTCACTTTCAACAGTTTTGAAATTTCAACTTCCAACTTCTTTGACCCACTTAGCTGTACAACCAATGATGAGTCTTCCTTTGACTCACTCTGCCCCCCAAGTCTTCATACCTCACAAGTAGACCTCATCATCCAACAATTTCAACCCATCCTTCACGAGCAGCCCCAAAAGGCGCTCAGACAAAAAGAGAAAACGCCAACAAGAGTCATCTAATTCCCCTGAATCTTCCAACTTAACAACGTTCTCATTCAACATCCCAACCAAAAGATCAAATCTCCGTGTTAATTATGACTATCAACTGCCGGAGCATCTTTGAGAAGCAATCTGAATTTGCCACCTTACTTGATTACATCAACTCTGACATAGTCTAATCATATTGAATCATCTGAGGTATTACCCAAAGAGTACAATGCCTACAATGCGGAGGGACTTTCATCCTCATACGTGAGTCCCTGGCCACCATAGAACAACATGAGCTAGTCAGAAACTGTGAGATTGAATGGGTTAAAGTCAAACTTCAAGGAGCCAAAGACCTTTTGATTGGAGCCTTTTACATACCCCACCGTAACCAAAAAGACCTAACCGAACTACAAGAGTCCCTTAATGTATTAACAGCTGACGGCAAGCCGGAAACAGAAACACCTAATTCTTTCTGGTGATTTAAACTGCCCGGACATCAATTTGGAAAACAACACCCTCCACACTTCAGCAAGCGACCGTCATGTCCAACAAACCCTGATCGACTTTGCCTCCTCAAACTGCTATCCCAAACACAAACCCAGCCAACCCGTGAAAAAGCAGTTCTCGATCTTGTCTTCACCACCAATCCTTCACTCCTGAAATCTTCCACCATCATTCCTGGTATTTCGGACCATGATATAGTCATTTCTGACTTTGACTGCAAACCGCAAGCATCCCCTCAGCCAAAACGCAAGACCTACAAATTTAAGAAAGACAACTGGGATGCACTCAAAAATGACATCAAGACAGCTGCCGACAACATCATCAAGGACTACAACAATGGAGCAGACACATCAACACTATGGACCTCATTCAAGATGCAGCTCCTGTCTGCTATCAGTACACACAACATCATCATCAAGGACTACAACAATGGAGCAGACACATCAACACTATGGACCTCTTTCAAGATGCAGCTCCTGTCTGCTATCAATAAACACACATCATCAAGGACTACAACAATGGAGAAGACACATCAACACTATGGACCTCTTTCAAGATGCAGCTCCTGTCTGCTATCAATGCACACATCATCAAGGACTACAACAATGGAGCAGACACATCAACACTATGGACCTCATTCAAGATGCAGCTCCTGTCTGCTATCAATACACACAACATCATCAAGGACTACAACAATGGAGAAGACACATCAACACTATGGACCTCATTCAAGATACAGCTCATGTCTGCTATCAATGCACACAACATCATCAAGGACTACAACAATGGAGCAGACACATCAACACTATGGACCTCATTCAAGATGCAGCTCCTGTCTGCTATCAATGCACACAACATCATCAAGGACTACAACAATGGAGCAGACACATCAACACTATGGACCTCATTCAAGATACAGCTCATGTCTGCTATCAATGCACACAACATCATCAAGGACTACAACAATGGAGCAGACACATCAACACTATGGACCTCATTCAAGATGCAGCTCCTGTCTGCTATCAATGCACACAACATCATCAAGGACTACAACAATGGAGCAGACACATCAACACTATGGACCTCATTCAAGATGCAGCTCCTGTCTGCTATCAATAAACACAACATCATCAAGGACTACAACAATGGAGCAGACACATCAACACTATGGACCTCATTCAAGATACAGCTCATGTCTGCTATCAATGCACACAACATCATCAAGGACTACAACAATGGAGCAGACACATCAACACTATGGACCTCATTCAAGATACAGCTCCTGTCTGCTATCAATGCACACAACATCATCAAGGACTACAACAATGGAGAAGACACATCAACACTAATGACCTCTTTCAAGATGCAGCTCCTGTCTGCTATCAATACACACAACATCATCAAGGACTACAACAATGGAGCAGACACATCAACACTATGGACCTCTTTCAAGATGCAGCTCCTGTCTGCTATCAATACACACGACATCATCAAGGACTACAACAATGGAGAAGACACATCAACACTATGGACCTCTTTCAAGATGCAGCTCCTGTCTGCTATCAATACACACAACATCATCAAGGACTACAACAATGTAGAAGACACATCAACACTAATGACCTCTTTCAAGATGCAGCTCCTGTCTGCTATCAATACACACAACATCATCAAGGACTACAACAATGGAGCAGACACATCAACACTATGGACCTCTTTCAAGATGCAGCTCCTGTCTGCTATCAATGCACACACATCATCAAGGACTACAACAATGGAGAAGACACATCAACACTATGGACCTCTTTCAAGATGCAGCTCCTGTCTGCTATCAATACACACATCAACATCAAGGACTACAACAATGGAGCAGACACATCAACACTATGGACCTCTTTCAAGATGCAGCTCCTGTCTGCTATCAATGCACACATCATCAAGGACTACAACAATGGAGAAGACACATCAACACTATGGACCTCTTTCAAGATGCAGCTCCTGTCTGCTATCAATACACACATCAACATCAAGGACTACAACAATGGAGCAGACACATCAACACTATGGACCTCATTCAAGATGCAGCTCCTGTCTGCTATCAATGCACACATCATCAAGGACTACAACAATGGAGAAGACACATCAACACTATGGACCTCTTTCAAGATGCAGCTCCTGTCTGCTATCAATGCACACATCATCAAGGACTACAACAATGGAGAAGACACATCAACACTATGGACCTCATTCAAGATGCAGCTCCTGTCTGCTATCAATACACACAACATCATCAAGGACTACAACAATGGAGAAGACACATCAACACTATGGACCTCATTCAAGATGCAGCTCCTGTCTGCTATCAATACACACAACAACATCATCAAGGACTACAACAATGGAGAAGACACATCAACACTATGGACCTCATTCAAGATGCAGCTCCTGTCTGCTATCAATACACACAACAACATCATCAAGGACTACAACAATGGAGAAGACACATCAACACTATGGACCTCATTCAAGATGCAGCTCCTGTCTGCTATCAATACACACAACAACATCATCAAGGACTACAACAATGGAGCAGACACATCAACACTATGGACCTCATTCAAGATGCAGCTCCTGTCTGCTATCAATGCACACAACATCATCAAGGACTACAACAATGGAGAAGACACATCAACACTATGGACCTCATTCAAGATGCAGCTCCTGTCTGCTATCAATACACACGACATCATCAAGGACTACAACAATGGAGAAGACACATCAACACTATGGACCTCATTCAAGATGCAGCTCCTGTCTGCTATCAATGCACACGACATCATCAAGGACTACAACAATGGAGCAGACACATCAACACTATGGACCTCATTCAAGATGCAGCTCCTGTCTGCTATCAATGCACACAACATCATCAAGGACTACAACAATGGAGCAGACACATCAACACTATGGACCTCATTCAAGATGCAGCTCCTGTCTGCTATCAATGCACACATCATCAAGGACTACAACAATGGAGCAGACACATCAACACTATGGACCTCATTCAAGATGCAGCTCCTGTCTGCTATCAATACACACAACAACATCATCAAGGACTACAACAATGGAGAAGACACATCAACACTAATGACCTCTTTCAAGATGCAGCTCCTGTCTGCTATCAATACACACAACAACATCATCAAGGACTACAACAATGGAGAAGACACATCAACACTATGGACCTCATTCAAGATGCAGCTCCTGTCTGCTATCAATACACACAACATCATCAAGGACTACAACAATGGAGAAGACACATCAACACTATGGACCTCTTTCAAGATTCAGCTCCTGTCTGCTATCAGTACACACAACATCATCAAGGACTACA
The DNA here is from genome assembly GCA_017654935.2 of Phymorhynchus buccinoides. Lineage (NCBI taxonomy): Eukaryota > Metazoa > Mollusca > Gastropoda > Neogastropoda > Raphitomidae > Phymorhynchus > Phymorhynchus buccinoides. Next base: position 46,937,912 of record CM065705.1, on the reverse strand, counting down.
ACAATGGAGCAGACACATCAACACTATGGACCTCATTCAAGATGCAGCTCCTGTCTGCTATCAATACAAGATGCAGCTCCTGTCTGCTATCAATACAAGATGCAGCTCCTGTCTGCTATCAATACACACGACAACATCAAGGACTACAACAATGGAGCAGACACATCAACACTATGGACCTCATTCAAGATGCAGCTCCTGTCTGCTATCAATGCACACAACATCATCAAGGACTACAACAATGGAGCAGACACATCAACACTATGGACCTCATTCAAGATGCAGCTCCTGTCTGCTATCAATGCACACAACATCATCAAGGACTACAATAATGGAGCAGACACATCAACACTATGGACCTCATTCAAGATACAGCTCCTGTCTGCTATCAATGCACACAACATCAAGGACTACAACAATGGAGAAGACACATCAACACTATGGACCTCATTCAAGATGCAGCTCCTGTCTGCTATCAATGCACACAACATCATCAAGGACTACAACAATGGAGAAGACACATCAACACTATGGACCTCATTCAAGATGCAGCTCCTGTCTGCTATCAATACACACATCAACATCAAGGACTACAACAATGGAGAAGACACATCAACACTATGGACCTCTTTCAAGATGCAGCTCCTGTCTTCTATCAATACACACATCCCATAATCTCTACAGAAACGTCGTTCTTCTCTACCCTGGATCAACAACACGGTTAAACGGCTACTATAAGACGAAAACAAAAACTATTTAGAAAGGCCAAACAATCTAACAACTGGACCACATTCAGATCCTTCCAAAAGCACTGCAGAAAAGAAATGAGGCGAGCAGAGTGGAACTTTCTTAACAACACCATGCAAGAGGGCCTTGCAAAATAATAACAGCAAGCCCTTTTGGCACTTTATAAAATCCAAGAAACAAGACAACTGCGAAGTAGCCCCACTAAAAGAACATGGCAACTCACAATAAACAGCCACGACGTACAAAGCGGCCGTCTCCTCAGAGTCTTCCAATAGTTTAAATCAGTTTTCACCAAACTCAGCAGCAACGATGTTATGCCCGAAATGCCTCCTGCTTCAACCCCAATTAGCCACATCAAAATATCCGCACCAGGCATCGCAAAACTACTTCACAGTCTCTCACCCTACAAGGCACCTGGCCCAGATGGCATCCACAATTTAGTGCTTAAAATTGTGCAGAACAAATTGCCCCAGCTCTTACCGTTATCTACCAAAAATCCCTAAACTCCGGGTCCCTCCCAGCAGACTGGCTTGCAGCAAATATTTCCAGCGTGTACAAAAAAGGAAATAGACACCTCCCAGAAAACTACCGCCCCATTTCTCTCACCTCTGTCCCGTGTAAGATCCTGAACATATTATTTTCCGCCACATAATGTCCCATGTCTTCAACTATGATCCCACAACATCCTCACCAACCTCAACCATGGATTCCGTGCAGGCTACTCATGTGAAACGCAACTCCTCACAACAAGCCATGACCTCCTGTCCTCTTTTGATAACAAAAAGCAAGTAGATATCGCCATTCTATATTTTTTCTAAAGCCTTTGACACTGTACCTCATGACAAACTCTTCCATAAACTTAAAAGTTACAGTATTACAGGCCCCCTCCACCAGTGGCTCTCCTGCTTCCTAACTCAAAGAAACATGACAGTAGTGTTAGAAGGAACCTCCTCGGAAACAAAACCATCAGTCGATTCTGGAGTCCCACAAGGTAGGCTACAGTGCTCGGCCCCCTCCTATTTCTCTGCCACATCAATGACCTACCAAAAGCTGTCAATCGAACATCAAAAATCAGATTATTTGCTGACGACTGCCTTCTTTATAGGGAAGTTAATAACTTTAAGGACCATCAGACCCTGTAAGAAGATCTGCAACAGCTTGAGACATGAGCGAATACTTGGGGCATGCGCTTCAACGCTTCCAAGTGATACATTCTATCTTTACGCAACAAATCCAACTTCTATTAATAATAATAATAATAATAATAATTTAATTCATTTTAAAAAGTGACGCCTGTCCCTCGCGAGGCTCCAGGCGCCATTACAAAGATAAAAACCAACAGGTTTAAGAAAGAAGAGAAAGGAGACATACAAGATTAAAACATAAAAAAGAACTTTGACATCGTAAGAACAAGATATCATTAGAAAACATTAAAATTAATACATGCGGGGAACATATACCCCCAGCCCCTCCACTCTCTCACCACCCCCTTCCCCTCCCCCCTCCCTCACCCCGCGCTGTCTCCCCCCCTAAAAAACAACAACAGCAAAACACACCCTCCACTCTCTCTCGCGCCTTCTCACTCACACACACACACACGCACGCACTCACCTACACACACACGCAATCACACACACACCGTTTGGAATAAGACATATCAGCAGGTTGACGGTTGATACACGTCAGATTAATCATGGTTAAAATAGGTATGGAATAAGAAGGTCTTCATGCCTGATTTAAAAGCGTTAAACGTTTGTGCATTACGAAGGGCTAAAGGTAACGAATTAAAAACAGTAGGGCCAGCAAAAGAAAAAGAACGCTTGCCATATGTCTCCAGGCGAACTCGCGGGATGGCCAAATGACCAGCGTCTGAGGAACGGAGAGATCTCGATGGTGTGTATGGCACAACTAAGTCTGAAAGATAGGAGGGAGCAAGATCGTGGAGGCATCGAAAACAGAGGGTGGCAATTTTGTATTCGATACGGGCTCGAACGGGAAGCCAGTGCAGCTCCCTCAAGAGAGGCTTTGCATGGTCGAATTTGCGTTTTCTGAGGACTATGCGTGCAGCATGATTCTGAGCTCTCTGCAGTTTGTCGAGAAGCGTGTTTGGGAGACCAAAAAACAAAGAATTGCAATAGTCCAGTCTGGACAAAACAAATGCTGACATGAGCTTTTTGGCCGCATCAATGGTAAGAAAAGGACGGATATGACCGATTCTGCGGAGCTCAAGATAGATGGTCCTGCACAGTAGCTTTATATGGTTCTCCATTGAGAGTACACGATCCAGATGTACCCCAAGATTCCTAACGGACTCGGCAAATCAGATGTCTTCACCAGACACAACAAGAGAACTGCTGTTGGAGACTGCTTTGAGCTGCCTGGACGTTCCAACTGGGATGACCTCGGTCTTCCCATCATTCATTTTCAGCTTGTTCACAGTCATCCATTGTTTGACAGATTCTATTGTCTGCTGAAGAGTGACAACAAGCTGGGGAAACTGACAGGGTTGTGCCGACTGATGCAGCTGTGCATCGTCAGCGAACATGTGATGCATAACATCAAACTGCCTGATCCACTGACTGAGAGGTTGAATGTACATTGTAAATAGCACAGGTCCTAACACAGAACCCTGAGGTACTCCATATTTCAGAGAAACAGATTTTGAAACTTGATTGAGTACAACAACAGACTGGAATCGGTCACTCAAGTAAGATGTGAACCATTTAAGAACATAACCTGACAATCCAAAAGAGACTTGTAGTCTCTTAAGCAATATGTTATGGTCAAGCGTATCAAACGCGGCCGACAGATCAAGTAGGGATAGCAAAGATATATTACCATTGTCACAAGCAGAGAGCAGATCATTGACAACACGAAGTAAAGCTGTCTCTGTGGAATGATTTGCCTTGTAGGCAGACTGGAAAGGCTCAAGCAAGTCAGACTGACTCAAATGATTGAGCAGTTGACACAGAACAACCTTCTCCAAGATTTTAGAAATAAAAGGCAAATTTGACACAGGCCTGTAATTCTTCATTACGTTTGGATCGAGATTGGACTTTTTCAACAGAGGTGTCACAATAGCATTTTTGAAAGAAGAGGGTACAGTTCCAGTACTCAAGGAGTTATTGACAATGGTGGTGATAACAGGTATTAACTCATCAAGACACTGATACATGAGATCTGCTGGGATGGGGTCAAGGCTGCAGGATTTTTTGGGTGTATTAACAATAATAACCCTAACCTGCTCTTCTGTCACTGGTGTAAAATCAAGCATTGGTTTTCCAGTAAAGACAGAAAAATATGGGCTTCCACCTGCTTTGTCAAGTTCTGACCTGAGCTGTACAATTTTATCAGTGAAAAAGTCACAGAACGCATCAGGTAACTGATCAGCTGGTATGTTGTTTGGTAGACTATTGTCTTTACCCTTCCCTGTAAGATTACCAACTAAACAACACCATCCTCCAGCATGTTCCAACAAATCCATACCTGGGCATTCTACTATCTGAGGACCTAAAATGGGAACCACATAATTATTTCCAACATTGCAAAGAAAGCAAGCTGCACCCTTGGTTTCCTCCGACGAAATCTCCGTCGCTGCCCACCACGGTGTAAAACCAATGCCTATCTAGCTCTAGTCAGACCTTTACTAGAATATGGTGCAGTTGTGTGGGACCCTTATCTACAGAAAGACATTGACAGTATAGAACGTGTACAACGGAATGCTGCCCGCTTCATCACTGGCGACTATAATAAGGGGGGGAACAGAGAACATAGAAAACAAAATTTAATTCAAACAGGAGAGAGAAAGAGAGAGAGATAATGACAAATGAATTATTTAATGTCATCAGCAAGGTATATGCTATTTGACATGGGGGTACATAAAGTTGGAAGAAAAAAAAGAAAGAAAAAAAAATAGATTTTTTGTAACAAACAAAACATGAAAATTAATTTCATTTTAACCAATAAATCAAAGCTCATGCGACCAACAGTTCTTAAATTATTAGTCAAAGTATCAGAACACTACAACATTTAACTAATAGTATCAAGCTTCTTTTTTCGGATGTTATTAGCTTCAGCAACAAACATTGCCATATAATTTAAATAGTCTATTCTGTTTGTTTTTAACAGAGCTGCTAGATCCCGCCTTTATAACTGTGATCTAAACACATTGCATTTATCACGCACAGCTTTATATGCTTCACAATAAAAGAAAAAATGTTGTTCGTCCTCTGTATCGTCAGAGAGAGAGAGAGAGAGAGAGAGAGAGAGAGAGAGAGAGAGAGAGAGAGAGAGAGAGAGAGAGAGAGAGAGAGAGAGTTGGTTCATTACTTTGGACTTGCTGAACACTTACTCTTGATTTTGTTTCCACAATCACATAACATGTTGTTTCATGTTGTTAAGTGAACATTAGCAACGAATATCTACATGCAAGATAATGACCCTGCAACAATCCAGCTAATGTCATTTAACACATTCAAGAAGTGATACTCGGTTAACACCAGTAGGGAGGGAACATTCCGCCAGCCAGCCGGCGTCGATTACTTCCAGAGTTCTCCCTCCAAGGATTTACTCTTCTTGGTGCAACCTAGTCCCTTTGGCTGCAGCACTAGAAAAGACAACTTAATCTCTTTGGCTGCAGCACTAGAAAAGACAGTGCAACATAATCCCTTTGGCTGCAGCGCTAGAAAAGACAGCAACCTAATCCCTTTGGCTGCAGCACAGAAAGACAACCTGATCGCTTTGGCTGCAGCACTAGAAGAGACAGCAACCTAATCCCTTTGGCTGCAGCACAGAAAGACAACCTGATCGCTTTGGCTGCAGCACTAGAAGAGACAGCAACCTAATCCCTTTGGCTGCAGCACTAGAAAAGGCAGTGCGACCTAATCACTCTGGCGGCAGCACTAGAATAGACAACCTAATCCCTTTGGCTGCAGCACTAGAAAAAACTGCAACCTAATCCCTTTGGCTGCAGCACTAGAAAAGACAGTGAAACCTAATCCTTTTGGCTGCAGCATTAGAATAGACAGGCTAATGTCAACAGTGGTCAAATCATCTGTTATGCAGCTTCACTTTATTGGTCCTTCTACAGGCTAATGTCAACAGTGGTCAAATCATCTATTATGCAGCTTCACTTTATTGGTCCTTCTACAGGCTAATGTCAACAGTGGTCAAATCATCTATTATGCACCTTCACTTTATTGGTCCTTCTACAGGCTAATGTCAACAGTGGTCAAATCATCTGTTATGCAGCTTCACTTTATTGGTCCTTCTACAGGCTAATGTCAACAGTGGTCAAATCATCTATTATGCAGCTTCACTTTATTGGTCCTTCTACAGGCTAATGTCAACAGTGGTCAAATCATCTATTATGCACCTTCACTTTATTGGTCCTTCTACAGGCTAATGTCAACAGTGGTCAAATCATCTGTTATGCAGCTTCACTTTATTGGTCCTTCTACAGGCTAATGTCAACAGTGGTCAAATCATCTATTATGCAGCTTCACTTTATTGGTCCTTCTACAGGCTAATGTCAACAGTGGTCAAATCATCTGTTATGCACCTTCACTTTATTGGTCCTTCTACAGGCTAATGTCAACAGTGGTCAAATCATCTGTTATGCAGCTTCACTTTATTGGTCCTTCTACAGGCTGTCAACAGTGGTCAAATCATCTATTATGCAGCTTCACTTTATTGGTCCTTCTACAGGCTAATGTCAACAGTGGTCAAATCATCTATTATGCAGCTTCACTTTATTGGTCCTTCTACAGGCTAATGTCAACAGTGGTCAAATCATCTATTATGCAGCTTCACTTTATTGGTCCTTCTACAGGCTAATGTCAACAGTGGTCAAATCATCTGTTATGCAGCTTCACTTTATTGGTCCTTCTACAGGCTAATGTCAACAGTGGTCAAATCATCTATTATGCACCTTCACTTTATTGGTCCTTCTACAGGCTAATGTCAACAGTGGTCAAATCATCTGTTATGCAGCTTCACTTTATTGGTCCTTCTACAGGCTAATGTCAACAGTGGTCAAATCATCTATTATGCAGCTTCACTTTATTGGTCCTTCTACAGGCTAATGTCAACAGTGGTCAAATCATCTGTTATGCAGCTTCACTTTATTGGTCCTTCTACAGGCTAATGTCAACAGTGGTCAAATCATCTGTTATGCACCTTCACTTTATTGGTCCTTCTACAGGCTAATGTCAACAGTGGTCAAATCATCTGTTATGCAGCTTCACTTTATTGGTCCTTCTACAGGCTAATGTCAACAGTGGTCAAATCATCTATTATGCAGCTTCACTTTATTGGTCCTTCTACAGGCTAATGTCAACAGTGGTCAAATCATCTATTATGCAGCTTCACTTTATTGGTCCTTCTACAGGCTAATGTCAACAGTGGTCAAATCATCTGTTATGCAGCTTCACTTTATTGGTCCTTCTACAGGCTAATGTCAACAGTGGTCAAATCATCTATTATGCAGCTTCACTTTATTGGTCCTTCTACAGGCTGTCAACAGTGGTCAAATCATCTATTATGCACCTTCACTTTATTGGTCCTTCTACAGGCTAATGTCAACAGTGGTCAAATCATCTGTTATGCACCTTCACTTTATTGGTCCTTCTACAGGCTAATGTCAACAGTGGTCAAATCATCTGTTATGCACCTTCACTTTATTGGTGCTTCTACAGGCTGTCAACAGTGGTCAAATCATCTATTATGCAGCTTCACTTTATTGGTCCTTCTACAGGCTAATGTCAACAGTGGTCAAATCATCTATTATGCAGCTTCACTTTATTGGTCCTTCTACAGGCTAATGTCAACAGTGGTCAAATCATCTGTTATGCACCTTCACTTTATTGGTCCTTCTACAGGCTGTCAACAGTGGTCAAATCATCTGTTATGCAGCTTCACTTTATTGGTCCTTATACAGGCTAATGTCAACAGTGGTCAAATCATCTGTTATGCAGCTTCACTTTATTGGTCCTTCTACAGGCTAATGTAAACAGTGGTCAAATCATCTGTTATGCACCTTCACTTTATTGGTCCTTCTACAGGCTAATGTAAACAGTGGTCAAATCATCTATTATGCACCTTCACTTTATTGGTCCTTCTACAGGCTAATGTCAACAGTGGTCAAATCATCTGTTATGCACCTTCACTTTATTGGTCCTTCTACAGGCTGTCAACAGTGGTCAAATCATCTATTATGCAGCTTCACTTTATTGGTCCTTCTACAGGCTAATGTCAACAGTGGTCAAATCATCTATTATGCAGCTTCACTTTATTGGTCCTTCTACAGGCTAATGTCAACAGTGGTCAAATCATCTATTATGCAGCTTCACTTTATTGGTCCTTCTACAGGCTAATGTCAACAGTGGTCAAATCATCTGTTATGCAGCTTCACTTTATTGGTCCTTCTACAGGCTAATGTCAACAGTGGTCAAATCATCTGTTATGCACCTTCACTTTATTGGTCCTTCTACAGGCTGTCAACAGTGGTCAAATCATCTGTTATGCACCTTCACTTTATTGGTCCTTCTACAGGCTAATGTCAACAGTGGTCAAATCATCTGTTATGCACCTTCACTTTATTGGTCCTTCTACAGGCTAATGTCAACAGTGGTCAAATCATCTGTTATGCACCTTCACTTTATTGGTCCTTCTACAGGCTAATGTCAACAGTGGTCAAATCATCTGTTATGCACCTTCACTTTATTGGTCCTTCTACAGGCTAATGTCAACAGTGGTCAAATCATCTGTTATGCACCTTCACTTTATTGGTCCTTCTACAGGCTAATGTCAACAGTGGTCAAATCATCTATTATGCAGCTTCACTTTATTGGTCCTTCTACAGGCTAATGTCAACAGTGGTCAAATCATCTGTTATGCAGCTTCACTTTATTGGTCCTTCTACAGGCTGTCAACAGTGGTCAAATCATCTATTATGCAGCTTCACTTTATTGGTCCTTCTACAGGCTAATGTCAACAGTGGTCAAATCATCTATTATGCAGCTTCACTTTATTGGTCCTTCTACAGGCTGTCAACAGTGGTCAAATCATCTATTATGCAGCTTCACTTTATTGGTCCTTCTACAGGCTAATGTCAACAGTGGTCAAATCATCTGTTATGCAGCTTCACTTTATTGGTCCTTCTACAGGCTAATGTCAACAGTGGTCAAATCATCTATTATGCACCTTCACTTTATTGGTCCTTCTACAGGCTGTCAACAGTGGTCAAATCATCTATTATGCAGCTTCACTTTATTGGTCCTTCTACAGGCTAATGTCAACAGTGGTCAAATCATCTGTTATGCACCTTCACTTTATTGGTCCTTCTACAGGCTAATGTCAACAGTGGTCAAATCATCTATTATGCAGCTTCACTTTATTGGTCCTTCTACAGGCTAATGTCAACAGTGGTCAAATCATCTATTATGCAGCTTCACTTTATTGGTCCTTCTAC
>CM065705.1:46848695-46923695 GCA_017654935.2 Phymorhynchus buccinoides | reverse complement strand
ATAGTAAGCTCCTTGCTAAAACTAGTGAAAGGTGGGTTTTCCAGTTGTTAAAATTAGAGCACGTTGGTTTTCCCTAAGATATTAATAGAACAGGCACCATAGCCAAGTCAGCAAAGTGAAGCAATGTATGCCTACATGTTTGGATACGTTTGTATTCTGATTAGATTTATCTAGAGTCTAAAACTGCTGATAATGTTTATCTAGCAGCAAGATAACATAGGCATTGTTCGTGTTTGGAAAAAACAACCGTTTGTGAAGAGACTGAGTCAAAAAGGATAGGTTTCAAAGGTGTTGACTCGCTCTAGGCCTAAATGATAGTGGCATTCTGATTCTGAATGATAACTGTGCTATCCAACCGGGTAACTCTATACACAGACGTAAAGAGATAGTACCTCGGTGACTCTATAATGCATTGCTAGCAACGAACGTCAATGGGCCATGCTACACAATAAGCTACAGTGTGTTTCAAATCTCCATTAATATCAGGCTTTTCTTTAGTTCTGACAATCTGTTCAGCTGCAGTCAGGTACCTGAGGAGGGGAGCCTGTGCATCCCTCCAAGTGTTCTGTAAAGTGGACTGCCTAGAGAGAAAAAGAACAAGGTACCTAGGGAGGGGAGATATTGTGCATCCCTCCAAGAGTTCTGTAAAGTGGACTGCCTAGAGAGAAAGAACAAGGTACCTGGGGAGGGGAGACATTGTGAAGTGTTCTGTAAAGTGGACTGACTAGACAGAAAGAGAACAAGGTACCTAGGGAGGGGAGACATTGTGAAGTGTTCTGTAAAGTGGACTGACTATACAGAAAGAGAACAAGGTACCTGGGGAGGGGAGACATTGTGAAGTGTTCTGTAAAGTGGACTGACTATACAGAAAGAGAACAAGGTACCTAGGGAGGGGAGACATTGTGAAGTGTTCTGTAAAGTGGACTGACTAGACAGAAAGAGAACAAGGTACCTGGGGAGGGGAGACATTGTGAAGTGTTCTGTAAAGTGGACTGACTAGACAGAAAGAGAACAAGGTACCTGGGGAGGGGAGACATTGTGAAGTGTTCTGTAAAGTGGACTGACTAGACAGAAAGAGAACAAGGTACCTGGGGAGGGGAGCCATTGTGAAGTGTTCTGTAAAGTGGACTGACTATACAGAAAGAGAACAAGGTACCTGGGGAGGGGAGCCATTGTGAAGTGTTCTGTAAAGTGGACTGACTAGACAGAAAGAGAACAAGGTACCTGGGGAGGGGAGCCATTGTGAAGTGTTCTGTAAAGTGGACTGACTAGACAGAAAGAGAACAAGGTACCTGGGGAGGGGAGCCATTGTGAAGTGTTCTGTAAAGTGGACTGACTAGACAGAAAGAGAACAAGGTACCTGGGGAGGGGAGACATTGTGAAGTGTTCTGTAAAGTGGACTGACTAGACAGAAAGAGAACAAGGTACCTGGGGAGGGGAGACATTGTGAAGTGTTCTGTAAAGTGGACTGACTATACAGAAAGAGAACAAGGTACCTGGGGAGGGGAGACATTGTGAAGTGTTCTGTAAAGTGGACTGACTAGACAGAAAGAGAACAAGGTACCTGGGGAGGGGAGCCATTGTGAAGTGTTCTGTAAAGTGGACTGACTATACAGAAAGAGAACAAGGTACCTGGGGAGGGGAGACATTGTGAAGTGTTCTGTAAAGTGGACTGACTATACAGAAAGAGAACAAGGTACCTGGGGAGGGGAGACATTGTGAAGTGTTCTGTAAAGTGGACTGACTAGACAGAAAGAGAACAAGGTACCTGGGGAGGGGAGACATTGTGAAGTGTTCTGTAAAGTGGACTGACTATACAGAAAGAGAACAAGGTACCTGGGGAGGGGAGACATTGTGAAGTGTTCTGTAAAGTGGACTGACTATACAGAAAGAGAACAAGGTACCTGGGGAGGGGAGCCATTGTGAAGTGTTCTGTAAAGTGGACTGACTATACAGAAAGAGAACAAGGTACCTGGGGAGGGGAGACATTGTGAAGTGTTCTGTAAAGTGGACTGCCTGGAGAGAAAGAGAAGAACAAGGTAAGTGTAACGCTCATTGTCCCTGTCTGTGTCTGTCTGTATCTCTCTCTCTCTCTATCTCTCTCTCTTCTTCTCCATCTTCTAGTAGATAAAGTAGATATGAATAAATACATAACAAGGGGTGGGTGGGGTGGGAGGGGGAACACCAAGAAAGGTCTAACAGACTACCCGGTCTGATATGCCCAGCATTGGTGGAGCTGCCGGACAGGTGCAATGCTCTTCAGCCCCCAGCAAGCTGGGGACCTAGTCCGGCCCCAACCCAGCCTAGTGCTGGGCCAGGCCCACAGTCTCTCTCTCTCTCTCTCTCTCTCTCTGCGTAGAAGGGGGGTGGGGGTGGTGCGTGTATGCCAAGTCTTTAATTATTGGAACCCCTAAGGCAGAAACCATTGAACCAATTATAAAGAAGATTGGCAGAATTGCTAGGGCCCTGATGTCCGAGGCTAGACGATGATGCCCAACATTGTTCATGTCTGTTTACCCAAAGACTTTATGCTTACAACGAACTTAATTGTCCTTTGCCATTGTGTCAGTTAACCACAGGTCCAGTATTATCAGCAACAGCAGTTGTTCTTTGTTAAAGCCAAATGTCAAGAATCTTGCAGCTAAGATAATCCAGGGTGGGTGGAGTTAAGTAAAGAAGTCATGTGACCAATTGGTGGGGCAATGAAGAAGTCATGTGACCAGTGGGCGGAGCAACGAAGAAGTCATGTGACCAGTGGGCGGGGCAATGAAGATGTCATGTGACCAGTGGGCGGGGCTGAGTGAAAGTGTTTTGTGTTGCCAGTGAACTATGTAGACACTGTCCTGTCCTGTTTCTTTACCTAGGTCTGCAGTCCTCAGCATGGCAGCAGCAGCAGGGGACAGGCGCAGTGGACTATGTAAACACTGTAATGTCCTGGTTTTCGACCTAGGTCCTCAGTGCCTCTGTCAGTCCTCAGCATGGCAGCAGCAGCAGCAACAAGAGACAGGCGCAATGAACTATGTAGACACTGTACTGTCCTGTCCTTTTTTCTTTTTTTTTACCTAGGTCTGCAGTCCTCAGCATGGCAGCAGCAGCAGGGGACAGGCGCAGTGAACTATGTAGACACTGTACTGTCCTGTGTTGTTGTTTTTTTTACCTAGGTCTGCAGTCCTCAGCATGGCAGCAACAGCAGGGGACAGGCGCAGTGAACTATGTAGACACTGTACTGTCGTGTTGTTGTTGTTTTTACCTAGGTCCTCAGCATGGCAGCAGCAGCAGGGGACAGGCGCAGTGAACTATGTAGACACTGTACTGTCCTGTTGTTTTTTTTTTTACCTAGGTCTGCAGTCCTCAGCATGGCAGCAACAGCAGGGGACAGGCGCAGTGAACTATGTAGACACTGTACTGTCCTGTTTTTGTTTTTTTACCTAGGTCTGCAGTCCTCAGCATGGCAGCAACAGCAGGGGACAGGCGCAGTGAACTATGTAGACACTGTAATGTCCTGGGTTTTTTAATACCTAGGTCCTCAGCATGGCAGCAGCAGCAGGGGACAGGCGCAGTGAACTATGTAGACACTGTACTGTCCTGTTGGTTTTTTTTACCTAGGTCTGCAGTCCTCAGCATGGCAGCAACAGCAGGGGACAGGCGCAGTGAACTATGTAGACACTGTACTGTCCTGTTTTTTTTTTACCTAGGTCTGCAGTCCTCAGCATGGCAGCAGCAGCAGGGGACAGGCGCAGTGAACTATGTAGACACTGTACTGTCCTGTTGTTGTTTTTGACCTAGGTCTGCAGTCCTCAGCATGGCAGCAACAGCAGGGGACAGGCGCAGTGAACTATGTAGACACTGTAATGTCCTGTTGTTGTTTTTATACCTAGGTCCTCAGCATGGCAGCAGCAGCAGGAGACAGGCGCAGTGACGCAGAAGTGGAGGAGCTAACGGGTCAACTGGAGGGGTTACGTGTTGGCCCCACCCCCTTCATCCCTACACCCTTTTCCAGTCCTCCCCAAAGGGCGGTAATCCGGCCAGTGCACACCAGGGGGCGCCGCTTGGTTTACTTCGACCTGGAGACCACTGGATTAGGTATTCTCTCTCTCTCTCTCTCCGCATGCATGGAAGCCTGTGTGTGTGTGTGTGTGTGCGTGTGCGTGCGTGCGTGTGTACGCACGCTAAACATATTTATATACATTATAACAAAAGGACATGACACATAATTTGACATGACAGCAGAATCTTTTCAGTGATTGATGGAGGGGGGAGGGGGATGGAAAGAGGGGAGGGGGGCAAAAAGCTCAGCCTGTTTCCTGTCTGACGTTTTCCTCTTCAGACACTGCAGCCACATGGTGCAGATCTCTGACGTCATTTTCCCCTTCAGACATTGCAGTCACATGGTGCAGATCTCTGACCCTAACCCTTTGGTCTCTAACAATCACTGTACGATCCTTTCTCTGTTCACATTCATTCTGATATTCCCTGCGGTGTTTCTCTTTACCAGTGGGCAGGAGCAGGCCTTTAGCTGCTTCCTCAGTTCTAGTTTGGTTCACTTTGGTCTCTAATAATCACTGTACGATCCGTTCTCTGTTCACATTCATTCTGATATTCCCTGCGGTGTTTCCCTTTACCAGGCCGTTCCAGCCACATCACGCAGATCGCTGCCTGCAGTGGAGAGGACCAGGCGTTCAGCTGCTTCGTTCTGCCCCGCATCCCCATCAGCCCCAAGGCAGCGCAGGTCACCGGCATCACTGCTGAAGGTCACCACATGTTCCACCACGGGGAAAAGGTGCCCTGCCTCCGCATCAAACCAGCCCTCCAGGGCTTCATTCGGTTCCTGGGACAGGAGGGGCAGGAAGGACAGAAGGGACAGAAAGGACATAAAGGACAGAAGGGGCAGGGAGAGCAGGGGCAGGAAGGACAGAAGGGACAGGAAGGACATAAAGGACAGAAGGGGCAGGGAGAGCAGGGGCAGGAAGGACAGAAGGGACAGGAAGGACATAAAGGACAGAAGGGGCAGGGGCAGGAAGGACAGAAGGGGCAGGGGCAGGAAGGACAGAAGGGGCAGGGGCAGGAAGGACAGAAGGGGCAGGAAGGACAGAGAGGGCAGAGGGCAGTAGTGCTGGTGGGGCACAACAGCCGCAGCTTCGACTGCCCCATCCTGCTGAATGCGCTGCGGTCCTGCCACCTGGTGGAGGAATTCCAGAGAGCGGTGCACTGCTGCGTGGATTCCCTGCCCCTGTTGAGGGAGATGGTTCCTAAGCCAGGGGTAGACAACCACCAGCTGGGCACTTTGTACCACCACTACACGGGCCATGACTTCCCCGCCCATGATGCCTCAGAGGATGTGAGGGCGCTGCAAGTCATCGTGGAAACAGCCCACCCTGACCATGACGCCTTGCAGCGCCACTCCTTTGCCTTTGATGACGTCATTGAACGTCAGCGCTGGACGGACTTGGTGACGCAAGGGGTGATCACCAAGTACATGGCTGACAAGGCATGTAAGAGTGGTCTTTCCTGGTGTGACGTCACCCTCACCTTTCACCAGAATGGAGAAGATGGCGTGAGGTCACTGCTAGAAGACAGGCTGACCAGAGTGGGCAAAGTCATCAACAGTGTGGTCCAGCATCTGAAGATCAACCACTCTGAAGATGATTAGCTTTTACACACCTTCTTAACATTGTAACTTGCTTAGTTGGGTATCTTGTTAACCATTTTACATGTATTACTTTACATATATATATATATATATATATTAGGTTGATGTGGTTATTTAGAATGTCCTCTCCTTTTTCTGTTTTACTGGTAATTTTGTACAAACTATAAACTTATAAGGGGTGATAGCATGAAACTTTGTCTTGAACATAAAATACATGTAAAGCAACAATATACAATGTGTTTTGAAGTGTGAGTGAAGCGACGTAAATGTAACATTCAGCTCCTATGTCCTTGATCGTTTTGGAAAACAAATGAACTTTTATCACTGGTAACTAACTTATCGATGGCTTGGAGTCAAAACGGACTATCTTTAGATAGACCATTGACGGATTATTGGATTTATTACATAAACTAATAACTTGTATCAAACAATGACTGCAGAAATATAAAAAGGGGTTTTGCTTTTTATATTTCAGCACTTTTTTTTTATACAAATGATTAGTTTTTGTAATAAGTTCAATAATATGTCAATGGACCATCTAAAGATAGTCTGTTTTGACTCCAAGCCATCGTTATATTACTTGACTTAGTCCTGTATGCTCCTTGGGGACAATAGGGCGGTGTTAACCGCCGTTTTGTCCAAATTCCGCCGTTATGTCTATAGACAAAACGGCGGGGTTAGATCCGCCGTTTTGTCAAAATTTTCTATTATGATTCGGACAAAACGGCGGTTCAAAATCCGCCGTTTTGTGTATAGACAAAACGGCGGCGTTGGACAAAACGGCGCCCGATTTTGAACCGCTGTTTTGTCCAAATGAAAGTTGGAATTATAAAAACTTATTCCTGTCAAGTTCTCAACTTTTTGTTTATCTTTGTTAAATAAAATGAATAACTATCTGTCTTTAATTTTTAACAGAGCGCAATCTGATAAGAATAAAAATGTGATTAGTATCGACTTTGTGTCCACATGTTAGTGGCACTGATCACTGATAGTTTGCCTTGTGCAGAATGCAGTTGTGGAACTGACCAGTGGTCGTCTGATTTGAGTGCACCGTTTTTGCCCAGGCCGTTCTTGCCCAGGCCTGTTTTTGCCCAGGCCAGTTAGACATTTTGACTGCTAATTAGTGTATTAGGATTTCATATGAACAATTTTTTGATGTTTGACCAGTGGTCAGTGTCACTGACTAGTGGTCATTTTGGCATATTGTCACTGTTTGACAGCTAATTAGTGTATTAGGAGTTCAAATGAACAATTTTTGATGTGGTTGACCACTGGTCAGTGTCACTGACCAGTGGTCACTTCGGCCTATTTTCACTGTTTGACTGCAAATTAGTGTATTAGGAGTTCAAATGAACAATTTTATTGTGGTTTACCAGAGGTCAGTGTCACTGACCAGTGGTGACTTTGACCTAGTGTTGCTGTTTCAATGTTCGTTAATGTATTAGGAGTTCATTTGAACTATTTTTGTTGTGAATGACCAGTGCTTCGTGTCACTGTCCATTGTGATCTAATTGAACTCCTAATACACTAATTTGCAGTCAAACAGTGAAAAAAGGCCAAAGTGACCACTGGTCAGTGACACTGACCACTGGTCAACCACATCAACAATTGTTCATATGATCTCCTAAAACACTAATTAGCATTCAAACGGTAAAATTAGGCCAAAGTGACCAGTGTCAGTGGTCAGCTAGTTATTCATTTTATTTAACCAAGATTAAATTTTTTTGTTAGTACTTGTCAAGAATGAGTTTTTATAACTCCAACTTTCATTTGGAAAAAACAGCGGTTCAAAATCGGGCGCTATAGACAAAACGGCGGATTGTTGAACCGCCGTTTTGTCCAAATCATAATAGAAAATTTGGACAAAACGGCGGTTAACAGCGGCAACAACGCGTCAACGGACTCTATTCTGGGCAATCCCTTTCAGTTGGGCCCACGTCCATCCGGCATCCCTCGTTTCCTTCTCCAGAGATCTTCCCCAGGTCTGCTTCGGCCTTTCCACTTTCCTCTTGTCCTGCGGGTTCCAGTCCAGTGCCTGCCTGGCGATGGTGTCCGCTGGTTTACGTAGGGTAGTGTGGCCTATCCAGCCCCACTTGCGCTTCTTCACGTCTTGACTGATGGAGTTCTGTTTGGCTTTGTCCCAGAGGCTGGTGTTGGAGATTGTATTGGGCCATCTGACATTCGGGATGTAACGTAAGCATTTGTTGACTGATGTCGTCTGCAAAGTCAAGGTCCCCAAGCTGTTTGGTGAAGGTCCACTGGATGCCAGTGTTGTTGTCCTCATGATCCAGTCCATGATCATCAAGAAGATTGTTGGTGAAGGTCCACTGGATGCCAGTGTTGTTGTCCTCATGATCCAGTCCATGATCATCAAGAAGATTGTTGGTGAAGGTCCACTGGATGCCAGTGTTGATGTCCTCATGATCCAGTCAATGATCATCAAGAAGATTGTTGGTGAAGGTCCACTGGATGCCAGTGTTGTTGTCCTCCTCATGATCCAGTCCATGACCATCAAGAAGATTGTTGGTGGAGGTCCACTGGATGCCAGTGTTGATGTCCTCATGATCCAGTCCATGATCATTAAGAAGATTGTTGGTGAAGGTCCACTGGATGCCAGTGTTGTTGTCCTCATGATCCAGTCCATGATCATCAAGAAGATTGTTGGTGAAGGTCCACTGGATGCCAGTGTTGTTGTCCTCCTCATGATCCAGTCCATGATCATTAAGAAGATTGTTGGTGAAGGTCCACTGGATGCCAGTGTTGTTGTCCTCATGATCCAGTCCATGATCATCAAGAAGATTGTTGGTGAAGGTCCACTGGATGCCAGTGTTGTTGTCCTCCTCATGATCCAGTCCATGATCATTAAGAAGATTGTTGGTGGAGGTCCACTGGATGCCAGTGTTGTTGTCCTCATGATCCAGTCCATGATCATCAAGAAGATTGTTGGTGAAGGTCCACTGGATGCCAGTGTTGTTGTCCTCATGATCCAGTCCATGATCATCAAGAAGATTGTTGGTGAAGGTCCACTGGATGCCAGTGTTGTTGTCCTCATGATCCAGTCCATGATCATTAAGAAGATTGGTGAAGGTCCACTGGATGCCAGTGTTGTTGTCCTCATGATCCAGTCCATGATCATTAAGAAGATTGTTGGTGAAGGTCCACTGGATGCCAGTGGTGTTGTCCTCATGATCCAGTCCATGATCATTAAGAAGATTGTTGGTGAAGGTCCACTGGATGCCAGTGTTGTTGTCCTCATGATCCAGTCCATGATCATCAAGAAGATTGTTGGTGAAGGTCCACTGGATGCCAGTGTTGTTGTCCTCCTCATGATCCAGTCCATGATCATTAAGAAGATTGCTGGTGAAGGTCCACTGGATGCCAGTGTTGTTGTCCTCCTCATGATCCAGTCCATGATCATCAAGAAGATTGTTGGTGAAGGTCCACTGGATGCCAGTGTTGTTGTCCTCCTCATGATCCAGTCCATGATCATCAAGATTGTAGGAGGTCCACTGGATGCCAGTGTTGATGTCTTCCTCATGATCCAGTCCATGATCATCAAGAAGATTGTTGGTGGCAGCCTGCAGCCTCGTCTAATTCCGGTTTTCAATGAAGGTGTTCGGAAGTTTTCCGTTGTGAATGACTTGGCAGGTGGAGTCTTCATAGAGATGCTGGATGCTGTTGATTAATTTCGGAGGGATCCCATAGTAGTTCATCAATTTCCAGATGACTTCGCTGTCGAAAGCTTTCTCGAAGTCCACAAAGGTCATGTAGAGAGGAGACTGCCATTCTAAGGACTGCTCTATGATAATTGGTAGACTAGCAATGTGGTTGGTGCATTACCATTCTAAGGACTGCTCTATGATAATTGGTAGACTAGCAATGTGGTTGGTGCATTACCATTCTAAGGACTGCTCTATGATAATTGGTAGACTAGCAATGTGGTTGGTGCATTACCATTCTAAGGACTGCTCTATGATAATTGGTAGAGTAGCAATGTGGTCGGTGCATTACCATTCTAAGGACTGCTCTATGATAATTGGTAGACTAGCAATGTGGTCGGTGCATTACCATTCTAAGGACTGCTCTATGATAATTGGTAGAGTAGCAATGTGGTTGGTGCATTACCATTCTAAGGACTGCTCTATAATTGGTAGAGTAGCAATGTGGTTGGTGCATTACCATTCTAAGGACTGCTCTATGATAATTGGTAGACTAGCAATGTGGTTGGTGCATTACCATTCTAAGGACTGCTTTATGATAATTGGTATCGTTTTCAATCAGTTCTGGTCAATGGTCGTCAGTCTGAACAGGTTAGGCTTTCTTGTGGAGTCCCCCAGGGGTCTGTGCTTGGTCCTGTCTTGTTTACTTTGTATACGTCACCTCTTGCCAATGTCATCGATCAGCGCGACATGAAACATCACTTCTATGCAGATGACTCACAACTCCAAAACAGTACAACCCCTGAAGATCTAGATTCCATTCTTACAGAAAGTAACAACTGCTATATTGATATTCAAAATTGGATGGTTCAAAATAAACTTCAATTAAATGGTGACAAAACCGAAGCAATGCTTGTAGGGACAAAAAACAAACTAGCCTCTGTTTCCATAGAGTCAATCCAACTGGGTAACAATATCATTCCCCTCTCAGACTCAGTCAAAAACTTAGGTGTCACTTTGGACAATACTCTTTCCATGCAGAGTTTCCTGACTCAGACCTGTCAGTCCTGCTACTATCAAATTCGTTGCATTGGCTATATTCGTAAATACCTCTCAGATGAAGCCACAGCAAAGCTTGTTACTTCCCTCATCCTATCTCGTATTGACTACTGTAATGCTCTCCTTTCTGGCCTATCAGTCTCTTCTCTATCTTGTCTCCAGCGTATTCAAAACACAGCTGCTCGTCTTGTCCTTAGGAAGAAAAAGTTCGATCATGTTAGCCCTCTTTACCGTTCTTTGCACTGGCTTCCTGTCGCAGACAGAATTGAGTATAAATTAAACACACTTTGCTATAAATCTATTCATAAAGCTGCTCCATCTTACCTCTGTGACAATATTTCCATCTATACGCCAGCTCGCACTTTACGTTGTTTCTGACCCTCTTTCTCTCCAGATCCCTAGGTATAAGCTTTCAACTGTTGGTCGGCGCTCTTTTGCTGTCTCAGGACCGACCTCTGGAACAAACTTTCTCTCCCTCCGTCAGCGACCGTCTCTCTGCTTTCAAAGCTAACCTCAAAACCCACCTGTTCCCCCGTCATTAAAGCTCCTCTCTCTTTATCTTCTCTCTCTTGCCATTAGGTCTGTTTCTGCTATATTCCATTTATGTTATCTGTGTGTGTTCGCGTTGTATTGCGTTTGTGTTTGAATGCGCTTTGAATGCTAACGTGTGTGTGCGCTTTGATTTGATTTCTATCAAGATTCAGCGCCGTATAAATACTGTATGTTGTTGTTGTTGTTGTTGTTGTAGAGTAGCAATGTGGTTGGTGCATTACCATTCTAAGGACTGCTCTATGATAATTGGTAGAGTAGCAATGTGGTTGGTGCATTACCATTCTAAGGACTGCTCTATGATAATTGGTAGAGTAGCAATGTGGTTGGTGCATTACCATTCTAAGGACTGCTCTATGATAATTGGTAGAGTAGCAATGTGGTCGGTGCATTACCATTCTAAGGACTGCTCTATAATTGGTACAGTAGCAATGTGGTCGGTGCATTACCATTCCAAGGACTGCTCTATAATTCGTACAGTAGCAATGTGGTCGGTGCATTACCATTCTAAGGACTGCTCTATAATTCGTACAGTAGCAATGTGGTCGGTGCATTACCATTCCAAGGACTGCTCTATAATTGGTACAGTAGCAATGTGGTCGGTGCATTACCATTCCAAGGACTGCTCTATAATTGGTACAGTAGCAATGTGGTCGGTGCATTACCATTCCAAGGACTGCTCTATGATAATTGGTACAGTAGCAATGTGGTCGGTGCATGATCTGTCCTTTATCACTTGTGCTGCTTTCTATATTTCCATTCTCTTTGATAATTGGGTTTCTCTAAGTACCTGTGCTGTGTGCAAAATGTAACTTATTCATTTATAGTCATTAATTTATATTTTTAATTAATTCAAGTCATTTATATTAATTAAGCGAATTGGTATTCAAAACATAGGCCTATTTATATGCATTTTATGCTAATGAATTGTGTAATATTCAAAATATGTGTTCCTTTTGTTCTAGATAATTACGCAATATGTAAAATACAGATGAATGCATCTTATAGATGACCTTAATCTGTTCAATAAATTGATTTTTTTTAACCACATGGTGATTTGTTGGATTCCCCCACTACCCACACAGACTGACAAGCGCATGTGGGCGAGAACACACACAGAAAGAAAGAGAGAGAGAGAGAGAGAGAGAGAGAGAGAGAGAGAGAGAGAGAGAGAGAGAGAGAGAGAGAGAGAGAGAGAGAGAGATTGCCATGTTCTTGGATCTGTTGTTGTTGATGTACCCGCTAGCTAAGACTTCAGGGATAACAATAATAATGAGGACAATTTATATAGCGCCCATCCTACTATGTAGGCTACAGGGCGCTTTACATATAATAGAAATGGAATAAAAACATGAAACAAAAATCCAATGACATGAGCAGAAAATACACATAGCAATCAGCAACAACTGCTTTGACTGCTACCACCACTACTACACACACAAGCAACACACGCACACATATACACACACACACGCACGTACCATGCATACGTAATCATATACATACACGCATCACACACACAACACACATACGCGCATGCATGCACACACACATACATATATAACCACACACACACACTCACACATGGAGCACGTGATGACGCACGTACACATAACAAAATGGACAAAGAGAATAGTTGGTAATATTTCTAAGTTTCAGATGACCCTAGGATCAGCCCAACAGCCGAAGCACTTGAACGCTGTGGTACAAGTGCATCACCTGGGGATGAGAACATTGCGTGTGCCACCGTTTTCCATTACTCGTGCAATGATAACAATGCAATGTGCAATGATAACAATGCAATGTGCAATGATAACAATGCAATGTGCAATGAAATGTGCAATGATAACAATGCAATGTGCAATGATAACAATGAAATGTGCAATGATACAATGAAATGTGCAATGATAACAATGAAATGTGCAATGATACAATGAAATGTGCAATGATAACAATGCAATGTGCAATGAAATATGCAATGGCAACAATGAAATGTGCAATAATAACAATGCAATGTGCATGAAATATGCAATAACAATGAAATGTGCAATGACAACAATGAAATGTGCAATAACAATGAAATGTGCAATGATAAAAATGAAATGTGCAATGCTACAATGAAATGTGCAATGATACAATGAAATGTGCAATGACAATGAAACATGCAATAACAATGAAATGTGCAATGACAATGAAATGTGCAATAACAATGAAATGTGCAATGACAATGAAATGTGCAATGACAACAATGAAATGTGCAATGACAACAATGAAATGTGCAATGACAACAATGAAATGTGCAATGACAACAATGAAACGTGCAATAACAATGAAATGTGCAATAACAATGAAATGTGCAATGATAACAATGAAATGTGCAATGACAACAATGAAATGTGCAATGACAATGAAATATGCAATAACAATGAAATGTGCAATGACAACAATGAAATGTGCAATGACAACAATGAAATGTGCAATGACAACAATGAAATGTGCAATGACAACAATGAAATGTGCAATGACAACAATGAAACGTGCAATGACAACAATGAAATGTGCAATAACAATGAAATGTGCAATGACAACAATGAAATGTGCAATGACAACAATGAAATGTGCAATGACAACAACAACAATGTGCAATGACAACAATGAAATGTGCAATGACAACAATGGAATAACAATGAAATGTGCAATGACAACAATGAAATGTGCAATGACAACAATGAAATGTGCAATGATGAAACATGCAACAACAATGAAATGTGCAATGACAACAATGAAATGTGCAATGACAACAATGGAATGACAACAATGAAATGTGCAATGACAACAATGAAATGTGCAATGACAACAATGAAATGTGCAATGACAACAATGAAATGTGCAATGACAACAATGGAATGACAACAATGAAATGTGCAATGACAACAATGAAATGTGCAATGACAATGAAATGTGCAATGACAACAATGAAATGTGCAATGACAACAATGAAATGACAACAATGAAATGTGCAACAACAATGAAATGTGCAATGACAACAATGAAATGTGCAATGACAACAATGAAATGTGCAATGACAACAATGAAATGTGCAATGACAACAATGACAATGAAATGTGCAATGAAATGTGCAATGACAACAATGGAATGACAACAATGAAATGTGCAATGACAACAATGAAAATGACAACAATGAAATGTGCAATGACAACAATGCAATGACAACAATGAAATGTGCAATGACAACAATGAAATGACAACAATGAAATGTGCAATGACAACAATGAAATGTGCAATGACAACAATGAAATGTGCAATGACAACAATGAAATGTGCAATGACAACAATGCAATGACAACAATGAAATGTGCAATGACAACAATGGAATGACAACAATGAAATGTGCAATGACAACAATGAAATGACAACAATGAAATGTGCAATGACAACAATGAAATGTGCAATGACAATGTGCAATGACAACAATGCAATGACAACAATGAAATGTGCAATGACAACAATGGAATGACACAATGAAATGTGCAATGACAACAATGAAATGTGCAATGACAACAATGCAATGACAACAATGGAATGACAACAATGAAATGTGCAATGACAACAATGGAATGACAACAATGAAATGTGCAATGACAACAATGAAATGTGCAATGAAATGTGCAATGAACAATGAAATGTGCAATGACAACAATGAAATGTGCAATGACAATGAAAACAATGAAACAATGCAATGACAACAATGAAATGTGCAATGACAACAATGAAATGTGCAATGACAACAATGGAATGACAACAATGAAATGTGCAATGACAACAATGGAATGTGCAATGACAACAATGACAACAATGAAATGTGCAATGACAACAATGAAATGTGCAATGACAACAATGAAATGTGCAATGACAACAATGAAATGACAACAATGAAATGTGCAATGACAACAATGAAATGACAACAATGAAACAATGCAATGACAACAATGGAATGACAACAATGAAATGTGCAATGACAACAATGAAATGACAACAATGAAATGTGCAATGACAACAATGGAATGACAACAATGAAATGTGCAATGACAACAATGAAATGACAACAATGAAATGTGCAATGACAATGAAATGTGCAATGACAACAATGAAATGTGCAATGACAACAATGAAATGTGCAATGACAACAATGAAATGACAACAATGAAATGTGCAATGACAACAATGAAATGTGCAATGACAACAATGTGAATGACAACAATGAAATGTGCAATGACAACAATGAAATGTGCAATGACAACAATGAAATGTGCAATGACAACAATGAAATGACAACAATGAAATGTGCAATGACAACAATGAAATGACAACAATGAAATGTGCAATGACAACAATGAAAAATGACAACAATGAAATGTGCAATGACAACAATGAAATGTGCAATGACAACAATGCAATGACAACAATGAAATGTGACAATGACAACAATGCAATGACAACAATGAAATGTGCAATGACAACAATGAAATGTGCAATGACAACAATGCAATGACAACAATGAAATGTGCAATGACAACAATGAAATGACAACAATGAAATGTGCAATGACAACAATGAAATGTGCAATGACAACAATGAAATGTGCAATGACAACAATGTGCAATGACAACAATGAAATGTGCAATGACAACAATGCAATGACAACAATGAAATGTGCAATGACAACAATGGAATGACAACAATGAAATGTGCAATGACAACAATGAAATGTGCAATGACAACAATGGAATGACAACAATGAAATGTGCAATGACAACAATGGAATGACAACAATGAAATGTGCAATGACAACAATGTGCAATGACAACAATGAAATGTGCAATGACAACAATGGAATGACAACAATGAAATGTGCAATGACAATGAAATGTGCAATGACAACAATGAAATGTGCAATGACAACAATGAAATGTGCAATGACAACAATGAAATGACAATGAAATGTGCAATGACAACAATGAAATGTGCAATGACAACAATGAAATGACAACAATGAAATGACAACAATGAAATGTGCAATGACAACAATGGAATGACAACAATGAAATGTGCAATGACAACAATGAAATGACAACAATGAAATGTGCAATGACAACAATGCAATGACAACAATGAAATGTGCAATGACAACAATGAAAATGACAACAATGAAATGTGCAATGACAACAATGAAATGACAACAATGAAATGTGCAATGACAACAACAATGACAATGAAATGACAACAATGAAATGTGCAATGACAACAATGAAATGACAATGAAATGTGCAATGACAACAATGAAATGACAATGAAATGTGCAATGACAACAATGAAATGTGCAATGACAACAATGAAAATGCAATGACAACAATGAAATGACAATGAAATGTGCAATGACAACAATGAAATGTGCAATGACAACAATGAAATGTGCAATGACAACAATGAAATGACAACAATGAAATGTGCAATGACAACAATGGAATGACAACAATGAAATGTGCAATGACAACAATGGAATGACAACAATGAAATGTGCAATGACAACAATGAAATGTGCAATGACAACAATGAAATGTGCAATGACAACAATGAAATAACAATGAAATGTGCAATGACAACAATGGAATGACAACAATGAAATGTGCAATGACAACAATGGAATAACAATGAAATGTGCAATGACAACAATGCAATGCAATGACAATGACAATGTGCAATGACAACAATGAAATGTGCAATGACAACAATGAAATGCAATGACAACAATGACAACAATGAAATGTGCAATGACAACAATGAAATGTGCAATGACAACAATGAAATGTGCAATGACAACAATGGAATGACAACAATGAAATGTGCAATGACAACAATGGAATGACAACAATGAAATGTGCAATGACAACAATGAAATGTGCAATGACAACAATGAAATGTGCAATGACAACAATGAAATGTGCAATGACAACAATGAAATGTGCAATGACAACAATGGAATGACAATGAAATGTGCAATGACAACAATGGAATGACAATGAAATGTGCAATGACAACAATGCAATGACAACAATGAAATGTGCAATAACAATGAAACATGCAATGACAATGAAATGTGCAATGACAACAATGAAATGTGCAACAACAATGAAATGTGCAATGACAACAATGCAATGACAACAATGAAATGTGCAATGACAACAATGAAATGTGCAATGACAATGAAATGTGCAATGACAACAATGAAATGTGCAATGACAATGAAATGTGCAATGACAATGAAATGTGCAATGACAATGAAATGCAATGACAACAATGAATGACAACAATGAAATGTGCAATGACAACAATGAAATGTGCAATGACAATGAAATGTGCAATGACAATGAAATGTGCAATGACAATGAAATGTGCAATGACAACAATGAAATGTGCAATGACAACAATGAAATGTGCAATGACAACAATGAAATGTGCAATGACAACAATGAAATGCAATAACAATGAAATGTGCAATAACAACAATGAAATGTGCAATGACAACAATGAAATGTGCAATGACAACAATGAAATGTGCAATGACAACAATGCAATGACAACAATGAAATGTGCAATAACAATGCAATGTGCAATGACAACAATGCAATGTGCAATAACAACAATGAAATGTGCAATGACAATGGAATGACAATGAAATGTGCAATGACAATGCAATGTGCAATGACAACAATGAAATGTGCAATAACAATGAAATGTGCAATGACAACAATGAAATGTGCAATGACAACAATGAAATGTGCAATGACAATGGAATGACAATGAAATGTGCAATAATGCAATGTGCAATGACAACAATGAAATGTGCAATGACAACAATGGAATGACAACAATGAAATGTGCAATGACAACAATGAAATGACAACAATGCAATGACAACAATGAAATGTGCAATGACAACAATGAAATGTGCAATGACAACAATGTGCAATGACAATGAAATGTGCAATAACAATGAAATGTGCAATGACAACAATGAAATGTGCAATGACAACAATGAAATGTGCAATGACAACAATGAAATGTGCAATGACAACAATGAAATGACAACAATGAAATGTGCAATGAAACATGCAATAACAATGAAATGTGCAATGACAACAATGAAATATGCAATGACAACAAAATGTGCAATGATGACAATGAAATGTGCAATGATAACAATGAAATGTGCAAATGACAATGAAATGTGCAATGACAACAATGAAATGTGCAATAACAATGAAATGTGCAATGACAACAATGAAAATGCAATGACAACAATGAAATGTGCAAAATGACAATGAAATGTGCAATGATAACAATGAAATGTGCAATGACAACAATGAAATGTGCAATAACAATGAAATGTGCAATGACAACAATGAAATGTGCAATGACAACAATGAAATGTGCAATGAAATGAAAACAATGAAATGTGCAATGACAACAATGAAATGTGCAATGATAACAATGAAATGTGCAATGACAACAATGAAATGTGCAATGAAAACAATGAAATGTGCAATGATGACAATGAAATGTGCAATGACAACAATGAAATGTGCAATGAAATGTGCAATGGTGACAATGAAATGTGCAATGAAACATGCAATGAAATGTGCAATGACAACAATGAAATGTGCAATGACAACAATGAAATGTGCAATGACAACAATGAAATGACAATGAAATGTGCAATGACAATGTGCAATGTGACAATGAAATGTGCAATGATGACAATGAAATGTGCAATGATGACAATGAAATGTGCAATGACAACAATGAAATGTGCAATGACAACAATGAAATGTGCAATGAACAATGCAATGACAACAATGAAATGCAATGACAATGCAATGACAATGAAATGTGCAATGACAACAATGAAATGTGCAATGACAATGCAATGACAATGAAATGTGCAATGACAACAATGAAATGTGCAATGAAATGTGCAATGACAATGAAATGTGCAATGACAACAATGAAATGTGCAATGATGACAATGAAATGTGCAATGACAACAATGAAATGTGCAATGACAATGAAATGTGCAATGGTGACAATGAAATGTGCAATGATAACAATGAAATGCAATGATAACAATGAAATGTGCAATGACAACAATGAAATGTGCAATGACAACAATGAAATGTGCAATGACAATGAAATGTGCAGTCACAATGAAATGTGCAATGACAATGGAATGACAATGAAATGTGCAATGACAACAATGAAATGTGCAATGACAACAATGAAATGTGCAATGACAACAATGAAATGTGCAATGACAATGAAATGACAATGAAATGTGCAATGACAATGAAATGTGCAATGACAATGAAATGTGCAATGACAATGAAATGTGCAATGACAATGAAATGTGCAATGACAATGAAATGTGCAATGGTGACAATGAAATGTGCAATGGTGACAATGAAATGTGCAATGACAACAATGAAATGTGCAATGACAATGAAATGTGCAATGATGACAATGAAATGTGCAATGACAATGAAATGTGCAATGGTGACAATGAAATGTGCAATGACAATGAAATGTGCAATGATGACAATGAAATGTGCAATGATGACAATGAAATGTGCAATGACAATGAAATGTGCAATGGTGACAATGAAATGTGCAATGACAACAATGAAATGTGCAATGATGACAATGAAATGTGCAATGATGACAATGAAATGTGCAATGACAATGAAATGTGCAATGACAACAATGAAATGTGCAATGACAACAATGAAATGTGCAATGATGACAATGAAATGTGCAATGACAACAATGAAATGTGCAATGACAATGAAATGTGCAATGACAACAATGACAATGCAATGACAATGAAATGTGCAATGACAATGAAACATTCAATGACATGCTTTTTTCCTGCAGTGGATCTTTCTCTGACACACTTTTCACACATTTTGGTTTGACACATTCTCTTTATTTTTTCACACCAACACACAATTTACGGCTCATACCAGTTTTCCTGTCACACCCTCACATACAATGCACACACTTTAGCATTCTGTAAGATTTACATGTCTGCTCCTTTCATTCACACATGCCAGTCACATGCAAACACGTACAAGCTGTTGTCTGTCATCACCTGCATGAACCCTTTGTGCTCTAGCTGGATGACCTACAGATTGCACTTCCAGCCTGCACATTCTGAGAAAGACCCACATACAAACTGTTGTCAAACTGTTGTCTGTCATCACCTGCATGAACCCTTAAAGCTCTAGCTGGATGACCTACAGATTGCACTTCCAGCCTGCACATTCTGAGAAAGACCCACATACAAACTGTTGTCTGTCATCACTGGCAGGAACCCCTTAGACTGCTGATTTTGGATTATGTGACAAGACAAACCAGGGTGTGGCTGGGAGTTGGGACTCGGAATGAGCGACGTGGGAGCAACGTCATTGTGTGGACAGATGGAAGGACAGGAAACCCCCAAGAAAACCACCTTTGACAGCTGTAGAGCCAACAGAACACCACCTTTGACAGCTGTAGAGCCAACAGAACACCACCTTTGACAGCTGTACAGCCAACAGAACACCACCTTTGACAGCTGTAGAGCCAACAGAACACCACCTTTGACAGCTGTAGAGCCAACAGAACACCACCTTTGACAGCTGTAGAGCCAACAGAACACCACCTTTGACAACTGTAGAGCCAACAGAACACCACCTTTGACAGCTGTAGAGCCAACAGAACACCACCTTTGACAGCTGTAGAGCCAACAGAACACCACCTTTGACAACTGTAGAGCCAACAGAACACCACCTTTGACAACTGTAGAGCCAACAGAACACCACCTTTGACAGCTATAGAACTAACAGAAAACCACCTTTGACAGCTGTTGAACCAACAGAAAACCACCTTTGACAGCTGTAGAGCCAACAGAACACCACCTTTGACAGCTATAGAACTAACAGAAAACCACCTTTGATAACTGTTGAACAAACAGAAAACCACCTTTGACAGCTGTTGAACAAACAGAAAACCACCTTTGACAGCTGTAGAGCCAACAGAAAACCACCTTTGACAGCTGTAGAGCCAACAGAACACTTTGACAGCTGTAGAGCCAACAGAAAACCACCTTTGACAGCTGTAGAACCAACAGAAAACCACCTTTGACAGCTGTAGAGCCAACAGAAAACCACCCTTGACAACTGTAGAGCCAACAGAAAACCACCTTTGACAGCTATAGAACTAACAGAAAACCACCTTTGACAGCTGTTGAACCAACAGAAAACCACCTTTGACAGCTGTAGAGCCAACAGAAAACCACCTTTGACAGCTGTAGAGCCAACAGAACACTTTGACAGCTGTAGAGCCAACAGAAAACCACCTTTGACAGCTGTAGAGCCAACAGAAAACCACCTTTGATAACTGTTGAACTAACAGAAAACCACCTTTGACAGCTGTAGAGCCAACAGAAAACCACCTTTGACAGCTGTTGAACCAACAGAAAACCCTTTGACAGCTGTAGAACTAACAGAAAACCACCTTTGACAGCTGCAGGGCAAAGTGAAGAAGAGCTTGTGGCAGTGGGTAACACCCCTTGCTTCTGGTGATAGGTGCTTCACTGCTCATAGTGGTTGGAAATCTTGAACAGGTTTTTGAACAACTCGTCCCTGAAACACACAAAGAAACGAAAATGGATTAATATTTTTAGTCCACATTCTTCAGGCTGTAAAGAGTGTCATTTTATTAGACGCACCCCACATTGTATACAACATTCCAGTTTTTGGGTAAGTTATTAACTCATTTCTGAACTGTTCCAAAGCAATATAGTACAGCTGTTTTCTGAACTGAACTGTTCCAAAGCAATATAGTACAGCTGTTTTCTGAACTGAACTAAAGCAATATAGTACAGCTGTTTTCTGAACTGAACTGTTCCAAAGCAATATAGTACAGCTGTTTTCTGAACTGAACTGTTCTAAAGCAATATAGTACAGCTGTTTTCTGAACTGAACTGTTCTAAAGCAATATAGTACAGCTGTTTTCTGAACTGTTCTAATGCAATATAGTACAGCCGTTTTCTGAACTGAACTATTCTAAAGCAATATAGTACAGCTGTTTTCTGAACTGAACTAAAGCAATATAGTACAGCTGTTTTCTGAACTGAACTGTTCTAAAGCAATATAGTACAGCTGTTTTCTGAACTGAACTGTTCTAAAGCAATATAGTACAGCTGTTTTCTGAACAAACTGAACTGTTCCAAAGCAATATAGTACAGCTGTTTTCTGAACAAACTGAACTGTTCTAAAGCAATATAGTACAGCTGTTTTCGGAACTGAACTGTTCCAAAGCAATATATAGTACAGATGTTTTCTTATTTCTGAACTGTTCCAAAGCAAGAATGCTTGACTGCAGTGTCCTGAGGGAATACGGAGCAGCGAGAGGGGGGGTTGAAAGTGTTAAAAGGGATTAATAGATTTTCTCAAAAGAAAAAAACCCTGATAGAAATGAATTGATGAATGTTATCCATCCTGACCTTGCATCAGTGGACCAGGTGGAGTGGTCTGATGGAGCCATGAAGTTGACCAGCTTGGTGTGGACATTGTACCTGTAAAATATCAGCATTATCTGTGATTATCTTTATCATCAGTGGACCAGGTGGAGTGGTCTGATGGAGCCATGAAGTTGACCAGCTTGGTGTGGACATTGTACCTGTAAAATATCAGCATTATCTGTGATTATCTTTATCATCAGTGGACCAGGTGGAGTGGTCTGATGGAGCCATGAAGTTGACCAGCTTGGTGTGGACATTGTACCTGTAAAATATCAGCATTATCTGTGATTATCTTTATCATCAGTGGACCAGGTGGAGTGGTCTGATGGAGCCATGAAGTTGACCAGCTTGGTGTGGACATTGTACCTGTAAAATATCATCATCTTTATGATTATCTGTGATTATCTTCATTATCTATGATTATCTTGATTATCATCAGTGGTCTGATGGAGCCATGAAGTTGACCAGCTTGGTGTGGACATTGTACCTGTAAAATATCAGCATTATCTGTGATTATCTTTATCATCAGTGGTCTGATGGTGCCATGAAGTTGACCAGCTTGGTGTGGACATTGCACCTGTAAAATATAAGCATTATCTTCATCACTATCTTCATCATTATCTTAATTATCTAATTAATTAACCAACTTCATGTGGACATTGTATCTGTAAAGAATCATCATTATCTTCATCATTATCTTCATTATCTGTGATTATCTTCTTTATCATCAGTGGTCTGATAGCGCCATGAAGATAATTAACCAAATTGATGTGGACATTGTATCTGTAAAATAGCATTATCTTCATCATTATCCTGATTATCTTCATCATTACCTGTGATCACAACTTCGTTGATGGTGTTCACTTACCGTTACAACTTTCTGTGATTCTCTTCACCATCAGCAGACTGATCATCACAACTTTCTGACATCTTTCTTTCACACACACAAACAAGCACACACCTACCTTAGTTTTCATTGACATCTTTCTTTCACGCACACAAACATGCACACACCTACCTTAGTTTTCATTGACATCTTTCACACACACAAACATGCACACACCTACCTTAGTTTTCATTGACATCTTTCTTTCACACACACAAACAAGCACACACCTACCTTAGTTTTCATTGACATCTTTCTTTCACACACACAAACATGCACACACCTACCTTAGTTTTCATTGACATCTTTCACACACACAAACATGCACACACCTACCTTAGTTTTCATTGACATCTTTCTTTCACACACACAAACAAGCACACACCTACCTTAGTTTTCATTGACATCTTTCTTTCACACACACAAACATGCACACACCTACCTTAGTTTTCATTGACATCTTTCTTTCACACACACAAACATGCACACACCTACCTTAGTTTTCACTGTTGAGTGTTCATTGACGACATCTTTCACACACAA
The DNA here is from genome assembly GCA_017654935.2 of Phymorhynchus buccinoides. NCBI lineage: Eukaryota > Metazoa > Mollusca > Gastropoda > Neogastropoda > Raphitomidae > Phymorhynchus > Phymorhynchus buccinoides. The sequence continues at coordinate 46,899,708 of CM065705.1, read as the reverse complement.
TGTCTGTCTTCTCCTCTCCACACTCCCTCCATTACACACAGTGTCCTACCTCAGCTTCCGTCCTTTACTGGCCCGTGTGTCAATGTCTGTCTTCTCCCCTCCACACTCCCTCCATTACACACAGTGTCCTACCTCAGCTTCCGTCCTTTACTGGCCCGTGTGTCAATGTCTGTCTTCTCCTCTCCACACTCCCTCCATTACACACAGTGTCCTACCTCAGCTTCCGTCCTTTACTGGCCCGTGTGTCAATGTCTTTCTTCTTCTTCTTCTTTCCCCTCAATCTCTGCACCTCCAGCCACTGACTGTACACACAAAACTCACAGCATTGAAAATAAAGCATCTCATCACACAAAACTCACAGCATTGAAAATAAAGCATCTCATCACACAAAACTTGCAACATTGAAAATAAAGCATCTCATCACACAAAACTTGCAACATTGAAAATAAAGCATCTCATCACACAAAACTGGCAACATTGAAAATAAAGCATCTCATCACACAAAACTCACAGCAATGAAAAGAAGGCATCTCACTGCAAAGAACTGACATGACTGAAAATCTTATAATACAGTAACCACTGAAGCTCCCCCACCCCCCAAACATCAATGCTATCAATTTAGTTCATTAGCTTTTAAGAAAATTCTCTGAAAAAAGACTTAAACACACATTTGTTCCACATACTTATAATTTTATTTGAATATGTGCATGCTCACACACACACAGAGACACAGACATACCCAGTCCACCAACCTTGCAGAAGTGGACATGTCGCAATCTTCAGCTGTCTTGCTGTCAACCAGATGTTTCAACAGACGCTGGTAAAAGTCATTGTCGTCAAATACCTCTTCTAACTGAAACACACATAATGACATTTCATCAAGCTGAAAGGAATAGGAACGCCCGATAGCGCCCGCTGAACAGCAGGTCTAGTAGTTTCACTTTCACTTTCTCCCTACCCACAATGCAATATACTAAGTTAGTGCTTCCTTTTCCTGACTCTCAGTGGTCCGTTTTTGGTTCTTACAGCAAGGGAAAGCACCCACTAGTCTTTTTGAACGGATTTTTCGAAGTGACCCCAAATTTTTTTCCTTCTTTCCACGTGACGTGCGCAGTATTGACTCGGCGCGATGCTCGGAGCGTCATTACGGATTTTTTATATTCCAATTCATGGCTTGTTGTGTGATAGTGTGTTAGCTTTGGAATAATAATCTCATCATTGCTATTCAATATGCATCTTTCAGAAATGAAATGTGAGTTAGACTTTATTCTGGGTGATTTTTTTAACGAAAAGATTTGGTGTGACGTTTGGAGTTAATGCCCTTGTCTCGGGGACTGGGATCGATTCTCGGTTCGAATGGTCGGGAGTCATTGGGTTAACTCACTCAGGATGAAGGAGCTAGATAAGGGCTCATGGCCTACACAACCGTTTTAAAGACCAAGGAGCTAGATAAGGGCTCATGGCCTACACAACCGTTTCAAAGACCAAGGAGCTAGATAAGGGCTCATGGCCTACACAACCGTTTCAAAGACCAAGGAGCTAGATAAGGGCTCATGACCTGCACAACCGTTTCAAAGACCAAGGAGCTAGATAAGGGCTCATGGCCTACACAACCGTTTCAAAGACCAAGGAGCTAGATAAGGGCTCATGACCTGCACAACCGTTTCAAAGACCAAGGAGCTAGATAAGGGCTCATGGCCTGCACAACCGTTTCAAAGACCAAGGAGCTAGATAAGGGCTCATGGCCTACACAACCGTTTCAAAGACCAAGGAGCTAGATAAGGGCTCATGACCTGCACAACCGTTTCAAAGACCAAGGAGCTAGATAAGGGCTCATGGCCTGCACAACCGTTTCAAAGACCAAGGAGCTAGATAAGGGCTCATGGCCTGCACAACCGTTTCAAAGACCAAGGAGCTAGATAAGGGCTCATGGCCTACACAACCGTTTCAAAGACCAAGGAGCTAGATAAGGGCTCATGACCTGCACAACCGTTTCAAAGACCAAGGAGCTAGATAAGGGCTCATGGCCTGCACAACCGTTTCAAAGACCAAGGAGCTAGATAAGGGCTCATGGCCTGCACAACCGTTTCAAAGACCAAGGAGCTAGATAAGGGCTCATGGCCTACACAACCGTTTCAAAGACCAAGGAGCTAGATAAGGGCTCATGGCCTGCACAACCGTTTCAAAGACCAAGGAGCTAGATAAGGGCTCATGGCCTACACAACCGTTTCAAAGACCAAGGAGCTAGATAAGGGCTCATGGCCTGCACAACCGTTTTAAAGACCAAGGAGCTAGATAAGGGCTCATGGCCTGCACAACCGTTTTAAAGACCAAGGAGCTAGATAAGGGCTCATGGCCTGCACAACCGTTTCAAAGACCAAGGAGCTAGATACGGGCTCATGGCCTGCACAACCGTTTTAAAGACCAAGGAGCTAGATAAGGGCTCATGGCCTACACAACCGTTTTAAAGACCAAGGAGCTAGATAAGGGCTCATGGCCTGCACAACCGTTTCAAAGACCAAGGAGCTAGATAAGGGCTCATGGCCTGCACAACCGTTTCAAAGACCAAGGAGCTAGATAAGGGCTCATGGCCTGCACAACCGTTTCAAAGACCAAGGAGCTAGATAAGGGCTCATGGCCTGCACAACCGTTTCAAAGACCAAGGAGCTAGATAAGGGCTCATGGCCTACACAACCGTTTTAAAGACCAAGGAGCTAGATAAGGGCTCATGGCCTGCACAACCGTTTCAAAGACCAAGGAGCTAGATAAGGGCTCATGGCCTGCACAACCGTTTCAAAGACCAAGGAGCTAGATAAGGGCTCATGGCCTGCACAACCGTTTTAAAGACCAAGGAGCTAGATACGGGCTCATGGCCTGCACAACCGTTTTAAAGACCAAGGAGCTAGATAAGGGCTCATGGCCTGCACAACCGTTTTAAAGACCAAGGAGCTAGATACGGGCTCATGGCCTGCACAACCGTTTTAAAGACCAAGGAGCTAGATAAGGGCTCATGGCCTGCACAACCGTTTTAAAGACCAAGGAGCTAGATAAGGGCTCATGGCCTGCACAACCGTTTTAAAGACCAAGGAGCTAGATAAGGGCTCATGGCCTGCACAACCGTTTCAAAGACCAAGGAGCTAGATAAGGGCTCATGGCCTGCACAACCGTTTCAAAGACCAAGGAGCTAGATAAGGGCTCATGGCCTGCACAACCGTTTCAAAGACCAAGGAGCTAGATAAGGGCTCATGGCCTGCACAACCGTTTTAAAGACCAAGGAGCTAGATAAGGGCTCATGGCCTGCACAACCGTTTCAAAGACCAAGGAGCTAGATAAGGGCTCATGGCCTGCACAACCGTTTCAAAGACCAAGGAGCTAGATAAGGGCTCATGGCCTACACAACCGTTTCAAAGACCAAGGAGCTAGATAAGGGCTCATGGCCTGCACAACCGTTTCAAAGACCAAGGAGCTAGATAAGGGCTCATGGCCTGCACAACCGTTTTAAAGACCAAGGAGCTAGATAAGGGCTCATGGCCTGCACAACCGTTTCAAAGACCAAGGAGCTAGATAAGGGCTCATGACCTGCACAACCGTTTCAAAGACCAAGGAGCTAGATAAGGGCTCATGGCCTGCACAACCGTTTCAAAGACCAAGGAGCTAGATAAGGGCTCATGGCCTGCACAACCGTTTCAAAGACCAAGGAGCTAGATAAGGGCTCATGCCTGCACAACCGTTTCAAAGACCAAGGAGCTAGATAAGGGCTCATGGCCTACACAACCGTTTCAAAGACCAAGGAGCTAGATAAGGGCTCATGGCCTGCACAACCGTTTTTAAGACGAATGAGCTAGATAAGGGCTCATGTCATACACAACCGTTTTTAAGACGAATGAGCCTGATGCGGTTCATGTCATGCACAACCATTTTTAAGACGAATGAGCCTGATGCGGTTCATGTCATGCACAACCGTTTTTAAGACGAATGAGCCTGATGCGGTTCATGTCATGCACAACCGTTTTTAAGACGAATGAGCCTGATGCGGTTCATGTCATGCACAACCGTTTTTAAGACGAATGAGCCTGATGCGGTTCATGTCATGCACAACCGTTTTTAAGACGAATGAGCCTGATGCGGTTCATGTCATGCACAACCGTTTTTAAGACGAATGAGCCTGATGCGGCTCATGAGTTTTCAGGTGGTTTCCATTTCTGGTGTGCAAACAGCTTTGAAGAGTCACGTGATAATTTAAACTTAGTTTGCTTTGACCTTTCTTCTCTTAACATCAACCAATCATTGCTGACCTTACTTTTAGTGTTTGGCTGTACAGAGGGTCAAAGGTTGGAATGTGACATGTTCCTTCTTTCTATGTGTTGGCTGTACAGAGGGTCAAAGGTTGGAATGTGACATGTTCCTTCTTTCTATGTGTTGACTGTACAGAGGGTCAAAGGTTGGAATGTGACATGTTCCTTCTTTCTATGTGTTGACTGTACAGAGGGTCAAAGGTTGGAATGTGACATGTTCCTTCTTTCTATGTGTTGACTGTACAGAGGGTCAAAGGTTGGAATGTGACATGTTCCTTCTTTCTATGTGTTGACTGTACAGAGGGTCAAAGGTTGGAATGTGACATGTTCCTTCTTTCTATGTGTTGACTGTACAGAGGGTCAAAGGTTGGAATGTGACATGTTCCTTCTTTCTATGTGTTGGCTGTACAGAGGGTCAAAGATTGGAATGTGACATGTTCCTTCTTTCTATGTGTTGGCTGTACAGAGGGTCAAAGATTGGAATGTGACATGTTCCTTCTTTCTATGTGTTGGCTGTACAGAGGGTCAAAGGTTGGAATGTGACATGTTCCTTCTTTCTATGTGTTGGCTGTACAGAGGGTCAAAGGTTGGAATGTGACATGTTCCTTCTTTCTATGTGTTGGCTGTACAGAGGGTCAAAGGTTGGAATGTGACATGTTCCTTCTTTCTATGTGTTGGCTGTACAGAGGGTCAAAGGTTGGAATGTGACATGTTCCTTCTTTCTATGTGTTGGCTGTACAGAGGGTCAAAGGTTGGAATGTGACATGTTCCTTCTTTCTATGTGTTGGCTGTACAGAGGGTCAAAGGTTGGAATGTGACATGTTCCTTCTTTCTATGTGTTGGCTGTACAGAGGGTCAAAGATTGGAATGTGACATGTTCCTTCTTTCTATGTGTTGGCTGTACAGAGGGTCAAAGATTGGAATGTGACATGTTCCTTCTTTCTATGTGTTGGCTGTACAGAGGGTCAAAGGTTGGAATGTGACATGTTCCTTCTTTCTATGTGTTGGCTGTACAGAGGGTCAAAGGTTGGAATGTGACATGTTCCTTCTTTCTATGTGTTGGCTGTACAGAGGGTCAAAGGTTGGAATGTGACATGTTCCTTCTTTCTATGTGTTGGCTGTACAGAGGGTCAAAGATTGGAATGTGACATGTTCCTTCTTTCTATGTGTTGGCTGTACAGAGGGTCAAAGGTTGGAATGTGACATGTTCCTTCTTTCTATGTGTTGGCTGTACAGAGGGTCAAATGACGAAGGTTGGAATGTGACATGTTCCTTCTTTCTATGTGTTGGCTGTACAGAGGGTCAAAAAATACCATGTGACAATGTTCCATAACTTTCTATGTGTTGGATGTACAGTTTTCAAACCTTGGAATGTGACATGGTTCGTCCTAAACGGGTGATAGTGGACACAAGCGGCCAGTGAGCAGTGATTTGACCTAGGGTTATGACCTATGACCTTTACCTTGTCACATGATATCCATGAATAAAGGTCGGCTTCATCCAACTCTAAACTCATGAACACATGTATTTAATATTTACTGTAACAAATATGTTTCCAGTATTGAACAACAGAAGGTTTGATTATAAAAGAAATAAAGAAAGACGAAGGTACTTTTTGGCTTTTACAGTTATAGTATCTTCGCACATTTTCACCCCTATTTCTTGATTAACTATAATACACATTAAATGATTCATTAACTGAACTGCACTTCATATTTCATAACCAAATGAAAGACAATTAATATTTTAACTTTACCCCCCCCCCCCCCCCCCCTTATCGATTTGAACTGGAACGCAAACAAACATGCATATAAAAATGCACAAACACAGTCACACCCTAACACACACACACCTTGTTGTTACAGTCATTATTGTAAGCATCTCTCAACATTCGAGTTCTTCTCAACACACACACACACCTTAGAGTCAGTTGTATCATCATCATCAACGTCTCTCAGCACCCGAGTTCTCCTCACCAGCCTGTCTCTGTCTGCCAGAATCTGCCAACACAGGAACAATAACATACAGACTTCTTCTGCCAACACAGGAACAATAACACACAGACTTCTTCTGCCAACACAGGAACAATAACACACAGACTTCTTCTGCCAACACAGGAACAATAACATGTAGACTTCTTCTGCCAACACAGAAACAATAACACATACAGACTTCTTGCAATCTGCCAACACAGGAACAATAACATACAGACTTCTTCTGCCAACACAGGAACAATAACAAACAGACTTCTTCTGCCAACACAGGAACAATAACACACAGACTTCTTCTGCCAACACAGGAACAATAACACACAGACTTCTTGTAATCTGCCAACACAGGAACAATAACTTACAGACTTCTTCTGCCAACACAGGAACAATAACACACAGACTTCTTCTGCCAACACAGGAACAATAACACACAGACTTCTTGCAATCTGCCAACACAGGAACAATAACATACAGACTTCTTCTGCCAACACAGGAACAATAACACACAGACTTCTTGTAATCTGCCAACACAGGAACAATAACACACAGACTTCTTCTGCCAACACAGGAACAATAACACACAGACTTCTTCTGCCAACACAGGAACAATAACACATACAGACTTCTTGCAATCTGCCAACACAGGAACAATAACATACAGACTTCTTCTGCCAACACAGGAACAATAACACACAGACTTCTTCTGCCAACACAGGAACAATAACACACAGACTTCTTGCAATCTGCCAACACAGGAACAATAACACACAGACTTCTTGTAATCTGCCAACACAGGAACAATAACACACAGACTTCTTCTGCCAACACAGGAACAATAACACACAGACTTCTTGCAATCTGCCAACACAGGAACAATAACACACAGACTTCTTGCAATCTGCCAACACAGGAACAATAACACACAGACTTCTTCTGCCAACACAGGAACAATAACACACAGACTTCTTGCAATCTGCCAACACAGGAACAATAACACACAGACTTCTTGCAATCTGCCAACACAGGAACAATAACACACAGACTTCTTCTGCCAACACAGGAACAATAACACACAGACTTCTTGCAATCTGCCAACACAGGAACAATAACACACAGACTTCTTCTGCCAACACAGGAACAATAACACACAGACTTCTTGCAATCTGCCAACACAGGAACAATAACACACAGACTTCTTGCAATCTGCCAACACAGGAACAATAACACACAGACTTCTTGCAATCTGCCAACACAGGAACAATAACACACAGACTTCTTCTGCCAACACAGGAACAATAACACACAGACTTCTTGCAATCTGCCAACACAGGAACAATAACACACAGACTTCTTGCAATCTGCCAACACAGGAACAATAACACACAGACTTCTTGCAATCTGCCAACACAGGAACAATAACACACAGACTTCTTCTGCCAACACAGGAACAATAACACACAGACTTCTTGCAATCTGCCAACACAGGAACAATAACACACAGACTTCTTGCAATCTGCCAACACAGGAACAATAACACACAGACTTCTTCTGCCAACACAGGAACAATAACACACAGACTTCTTCTGCCAACACAGGAACAATAACACACAGACTTCTTCTGCCAACACAGGAACAATAACATACAGACTTCTTGCAATCTGCCAACACAGGAACAATAACACACAGACTTCTTCTGCCAACACAGGAACAATAACACACAGACTTCTTGCAATCTGCCAACACAGGAACAATAACACACAGACTTCTTCTGCCAACACAGGAACAATAACACACAGACTTCTTGTAATCTGCCAACACAGGAACAATAACACACAGACTTCTGCAATCTGCCAACACAGGAACAATAACACACAGACTTCTTCTGCCAACACAGGAACAATAACACACAGACTTCTTCTGCCAACACAGGAACAATAACACACAGACTTCTTCTGCCAACACAGGAACAATAACACACAGACTTCTTCTGCCAACACAGGAACAATAACACACAGACTTCTTCTGCCAACACAGGAACAATAACACACAGACTTCTTCTGCCAACACAGGAACAATAACATACAGACTTCTAATCTGCCAACACAGGAACAATAACACACAGACTTCTTCTGCCAACACAGGAACAATAACATAGACTTCTTCTGCCAACACAGGAACAATAACATACAGACTTCTTGTAATCTGCCAACACAGGAACAATAACACACAGACTTCTTCTGCCAACACAGGAACAATAACACACAGACTTCTTGTAATCTGCCAACACAGGAACAATAACACACAGACTTCTTCTGCCAACACAGGAACAATAACACACAGACTTCTAATCTGCCAACACAGGAACAATAACACACAGACTTCTTCTGCCAACACAGGAACAATAACATACAGACTTCTTGTAATCTGCCAACACAGGAACAATAACACACAGACTTCTTCTGCCAACACAGGAACAATAACACACAGACTTCTTCTGCCAACACAGGAACAATAACACACAGACTTCTTCTGCCAACACAGGAACAATAACACACAGACTTCTTGTAATCTGCCAACACAGGAACAATAACACACAGACTTCTTGTAATCTGCCAACACAGGAACAATAACATACAGACTTCTTTTGCCAACACAGGAACAATAACATAGACTTCTTCTGCCAACACAGGAACAATAACATACAGACTTCTTGTAATCTGCAAACACAGGAACAATAACAGACAGACTTCTTCTGCCAACACAGGAACAATAACACATACAGACTTCTTGTAATCTGCCAACACAGGAACAATATCATACAGACTTCTTCTGCCAACACAGGAACAATAACACACAGACTTCTGCCAACACAGGAACAATAACACACAGACTTCTTGTAATCTGCCAACACAGGAACCATAACATACAGACTTCTTGTGTTGCTATTAAGAACACACATTATGTCAGTTTCAACTGTTTATTTACTGTATTCCAGACTTTGGTTGAATATTCTATACCACGGTGCAAACCTCCCTATTAGACCCCTCCCTTACAGGACCTCATCTTGGATGATTTTTCAAGGTCTTATTAGCGAGGTTCCACTGTATGCTAAATTCTCACCTGTTCCACCTGTTTGACCACAGGTGTCTGGTATAAAATATGATAAATTCTCACCTGTTCCACCTGTTTGACCACAGGTGTCTGGTATAAAATATGATAAATTCTCACCTGTTCCACCTGTTTGACCACAGGTGTCTGGTATAAAATATGATAAATTCTCACCTGTTCCACCTGTTTGACCACAGGTGTCTGGTATAAAATATGATAAATTCTCACCTGTTCCACCTGTTTGACCACAGGTGTCTGGTATAAAATATGATAAATTCTCACCTGTTCCACCTGTTTGACCACAGGTGTCTGGCATAAAATATGATAAATTCTCACCTGTTCCACCTGTTTGACCACAGGTGTCTGGTATAAAATATGATAAATTCTCACCTGTTCCACCTGTTTGACCACAGGTGTCTGGTATAAAATATGATAAATTCTCACCTGTTCCACCTGTTTGACCACAGGTGTCTGGCATAAAATATGATAAATTCTCACCTGTTCCACCTGTTTGACCACAGGTGTCTGGTATAAAATATGATAAATTCTCACCTGTTCCACCTGTTTGACCACAGGTGTCTGGTACGACTTGAACGACTTGAATTTCTTGGAGGCCAGGCGCGTCTTCTCATCCCAGAACGTCAGTGTGGAGTTCCTGTGACAGAGAAGATAATGATGAGATAATGGCGCGTCTTTTCATCCCAGACCGTCAGTGTGGAGTTCCTGTGGCAGAGAAGATAAGATAATGAGAAGATAATAAGATAATGAGAAGATAATAAGATAATGAGAAGATAATAAGATAATGAGAAGATAATTGTTTGTCGCCTTGCGATTGGTTAATCGCACTTACTTGAGAGAGATGCCGCGCGGGAACAGCCAGTCGATGCCAGAATGCTGGGTTCAGAATTAGTGCTAGGCCCACAAATTTGACCGCCGCTCTCAGTCTGTGGAAGATCAGCTGGTGTAACTGTTGGAACCTATCATACTTATGTCAGTTGGCACCACTTGACCGCCGCTCTCAGTCTGTGGAAGATCAGCTGGTGTAACTGTTGGAACCTATCATACTTATGTCAGTTGGCACCACTTGACCGCCGCTCTCAGTCGGCGCCATTATCTTCCACCGCAGCTCTGTCTGTGCCATTATCCTCCACCACCGCTCCCAGTCTGCACCATTATCTTCCACCACCATGCCCAGTCTGTGCCATTACCTTCCACCACCGCACCCACTCTGTGCCATTATCTTCCACCACCACCACTCCCAGTCTGTGCCATTATCCTCAACCGCCGCTCCCAGTCTGCGCCATTATCCTCCATAACCGCTCCCAGTCTGCGCCATTATCTTCCACAGCCGATCAGCCTGTGCCATTATCTTCCACCGCTGCTCAGTCTGCACCATTATCTTCCACCGCCCTCAGTCTGTGCCATCTTCCACCGCTGCTCTGTCTGTGCCATTGTCTTCCACAGCCACATGTCTGTGACATTATCTCCCACCACCGCCCAGAGTCTGTGCCATTGTCTTCCACAGCCACTGTCTGTGCCATTATCTCCCACCACCGACCAGAGTCTGTGCCATTGTCTTCCACAGCCACTGTCTGTGCCATTATTTTCCACAACCACTCTGCCTGTGCCATTATCTTCCTCCACCAGTCTGCCATTATCTTCCACCACCACTCTCGGTCAGTGCCATTATCTTCCACCACCACTCTCAGCCAGTGCCATTATGTTCCACTGCCGCTTTCAGCTCGGTGGGAAGTTCCAGTGGCGATGTCAGCCTCCAATACGGATAAAAATGACGAAGGCAGCTCTCAGCCTGCGGAGAAAGAGACAAACGAGCCAGAAAAGCTCATTCTACAAATGGAAGCCAGGTGGTCCAAACAGTTTGAAACCTTACAAAAGAAACTACAGTCCTCCGACTCCAAAGTCCGCCAAAATGAGCCTGAAGATGAGCCTGCGTTCTTAACCAAAAAAAACTAGTCCTCCGACTCCAAAGTCCGCCAAAATGAGCCTGAAGATGAGCCTGCGTTCTTAGCAAAAGAAACTACAGTCCTCCGACTCCAAAGTCCGCCAAAATGAGCCTGAAGATGAGCCTGCATTCTTAACAAAAGAAACTACAGTCCTCCGACTCCAAAGTTCGCCAAAATGAGCCTGAAGATGAGCCTGCGTTCTTAGCAAAAGAAACTACAGTCCTCCGACTCCAAAGTCTGCCAAAATGAGCCTGAAGATGAGCCTGCGTTCTTAGCAAAAGAAACTACAGTCCTCCGACTCCAAAGTCCGCCAAAATGAGCCTGAAGATGAGCCTGCGCACAAGAGGCAGAAAACGAGTCATCACTCAGATTCCGACTCAACCTCCGACTGCGCTGTTTTAAGCATTCATGACGAAGATTCCTCCAACAAACTCGATGAAGAGGAAGAGATCAGGAACGATGTTTTGAGCATTCATGATCAAGATTCTTCCAACAAGACAGACAGACAGACATAGACATACATACAGACACAGACATACAGACAGTTAGTCACCTGGACTCCACCAGTGAATGTTGACTCTGTTCCACCAGTTCCTCTAGCTCACTGTCTGCCATCCTCTTCCTGGTCACAACAACACAAACCATGACATTAGTGTTACATTTCCTGCTTTAGTTATAACACAAACCATGACTTTAGTGTTACATTTCCTGTTTTAGTTATAACAACAACACAAACCATAACTTTAGTGTTACATTTCCTGTTTTAGTTATAACACAAACCATGACTTTAGTGTTACATTTCCTGTTTTAGTTATAACAACAACACAAACCATAACTTTAGTGTTACATTTCCTGTTTTAGGCTATTAGCTATAACAACACAAACCATGACTTTAGTGTTACATTTCCTGTTTTAGCTACAACACAAACCATGACTTTAGTATTACATTTCTTGTTTTAGTTATAACACAAACTATGACTTTAGTGTTACATTCCCTGTTTTAGTTACAACAACAACACAAACCATGACTTTAGTGTTACATTTCCTGTTTTAGTTATAACAACACTGTATGGGACAGACAGTGTATGAGCAAGTACATAGAGAGATCTCTTTCGAGTTTATGGAATTCTCGAGAATGTTTTGTGTTATAACTAAAACAAGAAATGTAATACTAAAGTCATGGTTTGTGTTATAGCTAAAACAGGAAATGTAACACTAAAGTCATGGTTTGTGTTGCTATAGACGAGAATTCCATAAATTCGAAAGAGATCTCTCTATGTACTTGCTCATACACTGTCTGTCCCCCATTGGGACAAAAAGTAAACCAGCACAATCTTTTACTTTTATTTTACACAGTTAGTGGTGTTTGTGGTTTCATTGATCAAACATTTCCTGTTTTAGTTATAACAACAACACAAACCATGACTTTAGTGTTACATTTCCTGTTTTAGTTATAACAATACAAACCATGACTTTAGTTACATTTCCTGTTTTAGTTACAACACAAACCATGACTTTAGTGTTACATTTCCTGTTTTAGTTACAACACAAACCATGACTTTAGTGTTACATTTCCTGTTTTAGTTACAACACAAACCATGACTTTAGTGTTACATTTCCTGTTTTAGTTATAACAACACAAACCATGACTTTAGTGTTACATTTCCTGTTTTAGTTACAACAACAACACAAACCATGACTTTAGTGTTACATTTCCTGTTTTAGTTATAACAACACAAACCATGACTTTAGTGTTACATTTCCTGTTTTAGTTATAACAATACAAACCATGACTTTTGTGTTACATTTCCTGTTTTAGTTACAACAACAACATGAACCATGACTTTAGTGTTACATTTCCTGTTTTAGTTACAACACAAACCATGACTTTAGTGTTACATTTCCTGTTTTAGTTATAACAACACAAACCATGACTTTAGTGTTACATTTCCTGTTTTAGTTATAACAACACAAACCATGACTTTGGTGTGACATTTCCTGTTTTAGTTATAACAACACAAACCATGACTTTGGTGTGACATTTCCTGTTTTAGTTACATCTCATGCAAACAAAACTGTAGTCAGCAATATTAGTGCCATATTTCCTGCTAATACATGGACAAAACACACACGCCAAGGGCACTGCATCAATGCATTCGTGTCTCTCAATCTCCATTTGATTTGATATAACAAAAGTCAATCATAAAAGATGACCTTATCAATGCATTCGTGATTCTCAATCTCCATTTCATATAACAAAAGTCAATCATAAAAGATGACCTTATCAATGCATTCGTGTCTCTCAATCTCCATTTGATATAACAAAAGTCAATCATAAAAGATGACCTTATCAATGCATTCGTGTCTCTCAATCTCCATTTGATATAACAAAAGTGAATCATAAAAGATGACCTCATCAATGCATTCGTGTCTCTCAATCTCCATTTGATATAACAAAAGTCAATCATAAAAGATGACCTCATCAATGCATTCGTGTCTCTCAATCTCCATTTGGAGGACAACCTGGAACAAAGGACATTGGGGATCAACTACACAAGTAGTGGCAAATGAAAGGCAGGAGTTGTGCCGGTCGGGGTTTGTCCCCGGTGAGCGCTTCACTAGCCGGATTGGTCCAGCCTGGATACTACGTAAAATCCTATGGCCAACTGTAATATACTGTTAATACCACCAGACAGTTTTTTTAAAAAAATCATCAAGTTCAAATTCTCATTTGCGCTCTCCCAGTTTCCGTCGAGTTCATAGCCTTCATAGGCTCCTTCGACGAACATATCCAGATCCAGAACTATAAAGGTGAACCACCACACTGCTGGGCCACTGATCAATGACTGGAGGAAGGACATTGGGATCAACTATAAAGGTGAACCACCACACTGCTGGGCCAATGATCAATGCCTGGAGGAAGGACATTGGGATCAACTATAATTAAAGGTGAACCACCACACTGCTGGGCCAATGATCAATGCCTGGAGGAAGGACATTGGGATCAACTATAAAGGTGAACCACCACACTGCTGGGCCAATGATCAATGCCTGGAGGAAGGACATTGGGATCAACTATAAAGGTGAACCACCACACTGCTGGGCCAATGATCAATGCCTGGAGGAAGGACATTGGGATCAACTATAAAGGTGAACCACCACACTGCTGGGCCAATGATCAATGCCTGGAGGAAGGACATTGGGATCAACTATAAAGGTGAACCACCACACTGCTGGGCCAATGATCAATGCTTGGAGGACAACACAGGACATTGGGGATCAATGGGGAAAGCCTATAATATACCTAGGGATCAATGGGTAAAGCCTATAATATATGAAGTACAAAGGACCTGGGGATCAATGGGGAAAGCCTATAATATATGAAGCACAAAGGACCTGGTGATCAATGGGTAAAGCCTATAATATATGAAGCACAAAGGACCTGGGGATCAATGGGGAAAGCCTATAATATATGAAGCACAAAGGACCTGGGGATCAATGGGGAAAGCCTATAATATATGAAGTACAAAGGACCTGGGGATCAATGGGTAAAGCCTATAATATATGAAGCACAAAGGACCTGGGGATCAATGGGGAAAGCCTATAATATATGAAGACCTGGGGATCAATGGGTAAACAAAGGACCTGGGGATCAATGGGGAAAGCCTATAATATATGAAGCACAAAGGACCTGGGGATCAATGGGGAAAGCCTATAATATATGAAGCACAAAGGACCTGGGGATCAATGGGGAAAGCCTATAATATATGAAGCACAAAGGATGATCAATGGGGAAAGCCTTATGAAGCACAAAGGACCTGGGGATCAATGGGGAAAGCCTATAATATATGAACACAACGTACCTGGGGATCAATGGGAAAGCCTATAATATATGACGTTACGGCTACATTATTAACACAACGTACCTGGGGGAGGGAGGAGTGTGGTGAGTGTCACACAGACAACAGCTGATGTCCACTAAAACGTCTTTGGCTGCACATAACAGACAATCAACATTCTGCTCAATATGCATAGATCTGCATAACAGACAATCAACATTCTGCTCAATATGCATAGATCTACATAACAGACAATCAACATTCTGCTCAATATGCATAGATCTACATAACAGACAATCAACATTCTGCTCAATATGTATAGATCTACATAACAATCAACATTCTGCTCAATATGCATAGATCTACATAACAGACAATCAACATTATGCTCAATATGTATAGATCTACATAACAGACAATCAACATTCTGCTCAATATGCATAGATCTACATAACAGACAATCAACATTTTGCTCAATATGCATAGATCTACATAACAGACAATCAACATTCTGCTCAATATGCATAGATCTACATAACAGACAATCAACATTCTGCTCAATATGCATAGATCTACATAACAGACAATCAACATTCTGCTCAATATGCATAGATCTACATAACAGACAATCAACATTCTGCTCAATATGCATAGATCTACATAACAATCAACATTCTGCTCAATATGCATAGATCTACATAACAGACAATCAACATTCTGCTCAATATGCATAGATCTACATAAGACAATCAACATTCTGCTCAATATGCATAGATCTACATAACAGACAATCAACATTCTGCTCAATATGCATAGATCTACATAACAGACAATCAACATTCTGCTCAATATGCATAGATCTACATAACAGACAATCAACATTCTGCTCAATATGTATAGATCTACATAACAGACAATCAACATTATGCTCAATATGTATAGATCTACATAACAGACAATCAACATTCTGCTCAATATGCATAGATCTACATAACAGACAATCAACATTCTGCTCAATATGTATAGATCTACATAACAGACAATCAACATTATGCTCAATATGTATAGATCTACATAACAGACAATCAACATTATGCTCAATATGTATAGATCTACATAACAGACAATCAACATTCTGCTCAATATGTATAGATCTACATAACAGACAATCAACATTCTGCTCAATATGTATAGATCTACATAACAGACAATCAACATTCTGCTCAATATGTATAGATCTACATAACAGACAATCAACATTATGCTCAATATGTATAGATCTACATAACAGACAATCAACATTCTGCTCAATATGTATAGATCTACATAACAGACAATCAACATTCTGCTCAATATGTATAGATCTACATAACAGACAATCAACATTATGCTCAATATGTATAGATCTACATAACAGACAATCAACATTATGCTCAATATGTATAGATCTACATAACAGACAATCAACATTCTGCTCAATATGCATAGATCTACATAACAGACAATCAACATTCTGCTCAATATGCATAGATCTACATAACAATCAACATTCTGCTCAATATGCATAGATCTACATAACAGACAATCAACATTCTGCTCAATATGCATAGATCTACATAGACAATCAACATTCTGCTCAATATGCATAGATCTACATAACAGACAATCAACATTCTGCTCAATATGTATAGATCTACATAACAGACAATCAACATTCTGCTCAATATGCATAGATCTACATAACAGACAATCAACATTCTGCTCAATATGTATAGATCTACATAACAGACAATCAACATTCTGCTCAATATGTATAGATCTACATAACAGACAATCAACATTCTGCTCAATATGTATAGATCTACATAACAGACAATCAACATTATGCTCAATATGTATGCATCTACATAACAGACAATCAACATTATGCTCAATATGGGGGTGATCTACATAACAGACAATCAACATTCTGCTCAATATGTATAGATCTACATAACAGACAATCAACATTCTGCTCAATATGGATAGATCTACATAATGACAATCAACATTATGCTCAGTACCCACCACAACTTACATAACAGACAATCAACATCATGCTCAATATGTATAGATCTACATATCAGACAATCAACACTGCTCAATATTTCATAGATCTACATAAGTTTCAATCAACATTCTGCTCAATATGCATAGATCTACATGTATGACTCTCAACATTAAACAGGATATGCATAGAATCTACATCACACGACAATCAAGATGCTCAATATGTATAGATCTACATAACAGACAATCAACATTCTGCTCAATGAAAATAGATCTACATAACAGACAATCAACATTATGCTCAATATGCATCTACATAACAGACTGCTATGAGCACTATGAAGGGGGGTGGGGGTGATGGCAGGGCTGCCAACCCTACATTTGTGAATCAGGGACAAACGACTCTCAAATCAGGGACACAGTCTGATTTTCAGGGACATTTTAATAATGATCAGAAATTAAGTACAGTACCCACCACAACTTGACATAACAACAGCGCACATCATCCCTACTACCAGACTTTATCGAAAAATCACACGCACAAATTTCACAAAAAGCGTAAGTTTCGCCCTTTTCTTTCTGACACAATGAAAGGCCATTTCTCCGTGTATGTCTCTCGAAATAAACAGGAACGCTTTGAAACTATCTTCACACGACCGTTTAGATGCCATGGGCATCAACCTTGACAGAAACTGGCAACAACAGCCAATGAAAATTTTACTACAACAGCCAATGAGAATTGAATTTCACTGAAGATTTAACCAATCAGAATAACTCTCTGTAAAGAAGTTGATAGTGTATGATAAAAATAGGCGCAAACCATGATCTGTGGCGTGAACCGAAACCTAGCGCTATGTAAGGGGTAGACAGGTGGAAAAAATGCACGCTTCCACGATTTTATCGATTTTCAGGGACGGTCATTCAAAAATCGGGACAAACGGGACGGGTCATGCTTTTCGCATAACAAGGACAATGACGGCTATGAAGGGACGGTGGGCAGCCCTGTGATGGGCATCACACAGACAGAAAAAGCCAACACTCTGAGACAAAGAAAGTGTTACCATAACAAGGACTATGAGCACTATGAAGGGGGGTGGGGGTGGGGGTGATGGGCATCACACAGACAGAAAAAGCCAACACTCTGAGACAAAGAAAGTGTTACCATAACAAGGACTATGAGCACTATGAAGGGGGGTGGGGGTGGGGGTGATGGGCATCACACAGACAGAAAAAGCCAACACTCTGAGACAAAGAAAGTGTTACCATAACAAGGACTACATCACTACATCGGGATAAAAAGAATGTTTGTGATTTATATGAATTTTTATGCTACTTGTTTTTGAAATAGCTGGATTTCACTGTAGCAATATCAGTTTACATAGCAGCATACATGAAGAGAAATGTGCGTGCACGCACACACACACTCTCTCCCCCTACCCCAGAGAACCCACCTTGAGTGAGAGGCGTTGGCTGCTGGCTGCCTGCTGTGGACTGAAGTCTGTTGACCAATGTTACAACTTTCTGCATCTGAATGCGGGCCTCCATTAGTCTGTCCCAGAAATCTGTCATCATCATCATCATCATCATCACCATCATCATCACCATCATCATCATCATCATCATCATCATCATCATCATCATCATCATCATCATCATCATCATCATCATCACCACCATCATCATCATCATCATCACCATCATCATCACCATCATCATCATCATCATCATCATCATCATCACCATCATCATCACCACCATCATCATCACCATCACCACCATCATCATCATCACATCATCACCACCTCATCATCATCACCATCATCATCATTACCACCATCATCATCATACCATCATCAAACTACAACAACAATACCACCATAAACTACAACAACAACAACTACAACACTATCAGTTTTTTATCACCACCATTAACATCAACTACAACACTATCAGTATCACCACCATTAACATCAACTACAACACTATCAGTATCACCACCATTAACATCAACTACAACACTATCAGTATCACCACCATTAACAACAACTACAACACTATCACCACCATTAACATCAACTACAACACTATCAGTATCACCACCATTAACAACAACTACAACATTATCAGTATCACTACCATTAACAACAACTACAACACTATCAGTATCACCACCATTAACAACAACAACACTATCAGTATCACCACCATTAACAACAACCACAACACTATCAGTATCACCACCATTAACAACCACCACAACACTATCAGTATCACCACCATTAACAACAACTACAACACTATCAGTATCACCACCATTAACAACAACCACAACACTATCAGTATCACCACCATTAACAACAACTACAACACTATCAGTATCACCACCATTAACAACAACAACAACACTATCAGTATCACCACCATTAACAACAACAACAACACTATCAGTATCACCACCATTAACAACAACTACAACACTATCAGTATCACCACCATTAACAACAACTACAACACTATCACCACCATTAACAACAACTACAACACTATCAGTATCACCACCATTAACAACAACAACACTATCAGTATCACCACCATTAAACAACAACAACACTATCAGTATCACCACCATTAACAACAACAACAACACTATCAGTATCACCACCATTAACAACAACCACAACACTATCACCACCATTAACCACCACCACAACACTATGAGTATCACCACCATTAACAACAACCACAACACTATCACCACCATTAACAACAACTACAACACTATCAGTATCACCACCATTAACCACCACCACAACACTATGAGTATCACCACCATTAACAACAACCACAACACTATCACCACCATTAACAACAACTACAACACTATCAGTATCACCACCATTAACCACCACCACAACACTATCAGTATCACCACCATTAACAACAACCACAACACTATCACCACCATTAACAACAACTACAACACTATCAGTATCACCACCATTAACCACCACCACAACACTATCAGTATCACCACCATTAACAACAACAACAACACTATCAGTATCACCACCATTAACAACAACTACAACACTATCAGTATCACCACCATTAACCACCACCACAACACTATCAGTATCACCACCATTAACAACAACAACAACACTATCAGTATCACCACCATTAACAACAACAACAACACTATCAGTATCACCACCATTAACCACCATTAACAACAACAACAACACTATCAGTATCACCACCATTAACAACAACAACAACACTATCAGTATCACCACCATTAACAACAACTACAACACTATCAGTATCACCACCATTAACAACAACAACACTATCAGTATCACCACCATTAACCACCATTAACAACCACAACACTATCAGTATCACCACCATTAACAACAACAACAACACTATCAGTATCACCACCATTAACAACAACTACAACACTATCAGTATCACCACCATTAACAACAACAACAACACTATCAGTATCACCACCATTAACAACAACTACAACACTATCAGTATCACCACCATTAACAACAACTACAACACTATCAGTATCACCACCACCACCATTAACAACAACTACAACACTACAGTATCACCACCATTAACAACAACTACAACACTATCAGTATCACCACCATTAACAACAACTACAACACTATCAGTATCACCACCATTAACCACAACCACAACACTATCAGTATCACCACCATTAACCACCACCACAACACTATCAGTATCACCACCATTAACCACAACACCACAACAACACCACAACATCAGTATCACCACCATAACAACAACAACAACACTATCAGTATCACCACCACCATTAACAACAACTACAACACTATCAGTATCACCACCATTAACCACCACCACAACACTATCAGTATCACCACCATTAACCACCACCACAACACTATCAGTATCACCACCATTACCACAACACTATCACCACCATTAACCACCACAACACAACACTATCAGTATCACCACCATTAACCACCACCACAACACTATCAGTATCACCACCATTAACCACCATTAACCACCACCACAACACTTCAGTATCACCACCATTAACAACACCACAACACTATCAGTATCACCACCATTAACCACCACCACAACACTATCAGTATCACCACCATTAACCACCACCACAACACTATCAGTATCACCACCATTAACCACCATTAACAACACTACAACACTATCACCACCATTAACCACCACACAACACTATCAGTATCACCACCATTAACAACAACTACAACACTATCAGTATCACCACCATTAACAACAACCACAACACTATCAGTATCACCACCATTAACAACAACTACAACACTATCAGTATCACCACCATTAACAACAAACAACACTATCAGTATCACCACCACAACACTATCAGTATCACCACCATTAACCACCATTAACAACAACTACAACACTATCACCACCATTAACCACCACCACAACACTATCAGTATCACCACCATTAACAACAACTACAACACTATCAGTATCACCACCATTAACAACAACTACAACACTATCAGTATCACCACCATTAACAACAACTACAACACTATCAGTATCACCACCATTAACAACAACTACAACACTATCAGTATCACCACCATTAACAACAACTACAACACTATCAGTATCACCACCATTAACCACCACCACAACACTATCAGTATCACCACCATTAACCACCATTAACAACAACTACAACACTATCACCACCATTAACAACAACTACAACACTATCAGTATCACCACCATATTTTGTGGACTATAATCGCTCCTTATTATAAGGTGACCCCCCAAACTTCACTCCAAATTCAGATTTTGTTATTATATTATTTTTACTGTTTTATTAGTCATACTGTAAGACACAGGGGTCTCAGTCTGGGGAAAAAGTATCGCCTTATACTAGTTATAGTCTGTAAAATACTGTCCAACTTGCAGCACAAGACAAGGAAACACCATCACCAACACCCTGACTTACCCAGTTGTTGTACCACAGCCTGGGCTTTCTCTCCCTCATCCACTGCTGAAATAAAAATAAGTCACAATAATGATAAAATCAGAGTGAATATAAAAAAAATAATGATGGCCAAAAAACAGGACACTGACAACATAAAGACAATAACCACAACACCAAAACAACATCACACAAATAGTAACAATAAAGCAATATGTGACATTGATTCTACTGTCACACAAATAGTAACAATAAAGCAATATGTGACATTGATTCTACTGTCACACAAATAGTAACAATAAAACAATATGTGACATTGATTCTATTGCAGCTTTAATGCATGGGAGTAACTGTTAGAAACAGGGGGTAGGGGTGTGATGGGAGTAACTGTTAGAAACAGGGAGTAGGGGTGTGATGGGAGTAACTGTTAGAAACAGGGAGTAGGGGTGTGATGGGAGTAACTGTTAGAAACAGGGAGTAGGGGTGTGATGGGAGTAACTGTTAGAAACAGGGAGTAGGGGTGTGATGGGAGTAACTGTTAGAAACAGGGGGTAGGGGTGTGATGGGAGTAACTGTTAGAAACAGGGAGTAGTGGTGTGATGGGAGTAACTGTTAGAAACAGGGAGTAGGGGTGTGATGGGAGTAACTGTTAGAAACAGGGAGTAGTGGTGTGATGGGAGTAACTGTTAGAAACAGGGAGTAGGTGTGATGGGAGTAACTGTTAGAAACAGGGAGGGTGTGTGATGGGAGTAACTGTTAGAAACAGGGAGTAGGTGTGATGGGAGTAACTGTTAGAAACAGGGGGTAGGGGTGTGATGGGAGTAACTGTTAGAAACAGGGAGTAGTGGTGTGATGGGAGTAACTGTTAGAAACAGGGGGGTGTGTGATGGGAGTAACTGTTAGAAACAGGGGGGTAGGATGGGAGTAACTGTTAGAAACAGGGGGGTAGGATGGGAGTAACTGTTAGAAACAGGGGGTGTGATGGGAGTAACTGTTAGAAACAGGGGGTAGGGGTGTGATGGGAGTAACTGTTAGAAACAGGGAGTAGTGGTGTGATGGGAGTAACTGTTAGAAACAGGGGGGTAGGATGGGAGTAACTGTTAGAAACAGGGGTGTGTGATGGGAGTAACTGTTAGAAACAGGGGGGTAGGATGGGAGTAACTGTTAGAAACAGGGGGGTAGGATGGGAGTAACTGTTAGAAACATCAATCAATCAATGATGGGAGTAACTGTTAGAAACAACAAGGAAATGTAGGATGGGAGTAACTGTTAGAAACAGAATCCAATGCAATGGGAGCGAAACTGTTAGAAAGGGGGGGGTAGGATGAGGAGTAACTGTTAGAAATGACAGGGGTCACAATGGATGGGAGTAACTGTTAGAAACAGGGAGTAGGGGTGATGGGAGTAACTGTTAGAAACAGGGGGTAGGGGTGTGATGGGAGTAACTGTTAGAAACAGGGGGTATGGGAGGTTAGAAACAGGGAGTAGGGGTGATGGGAGTAACTGTTAGAAACAGGGAGTAGGGGTGTGATGGGAGTAACTGTTAGAAACAGGGAGTAGGGGTGTGATGGGAGTAACTGTTAGAAACAGGGAGTAGGGGTGTGATGGGAGTAACTGTTAGAAACAGGGGGTAGGGGTGTGATGGGAGTAACTGTTAGAAACAGGGGGTAGGGGTGTGATGGGAGTAACTGTTAGAAACAGGGGGGGGTGGGAGTAACTGTTGTGATGGGAGTAACTGTTAGAAACAGGGAGTAGGTGTGATGGGAGTAACTGTTAGAAACAGGGGGTAGGGGTGTGATGGGAGTAACTGTTAGAAACAGGGAGTACTGTTAGAAACAGGGGTGTGATGGGAGTAACTGTTAGAAACAGGGAGTAGGGGTGTGATGGGAGTAACTGTTAGAAACAGGGGGTAGGGGTGTGATGGGAGTAACTGTTAGAAACAGGGAGTAGGTGTGATGGGAGTAACTGTTAGAAACAGGGGTGTGTGATGGGAGTAACTGTTAGAAACAGGGGGGGTGTGATGGGAGTAACTGTTAGAAACAGGGAGTAGGGGTGTGATGGGAGTAACTGTTAGAAACAGGGAGTAGGGGTGTGATGGGAGTAACTGTTAGAAACAGGGAGTAGTGGTGTGATGGGAGTAACTGTTAGAAACAGGGAGTAGTGGTGTGATGGGAGTAACTGTTAGAAACAGGGGGTGGTGTGATGGGAGTAACTGTTAGAAACAGGGGGGTAGGATGGGAGTAACTGTTAGAAACAGGGGGGTAGGATGGGAGTAACTGTTAGAAACAGGGGGTAGGATGGGAGTAACTGTTAGAAACAGGGGGGTAGGATGGGAGTAACTGTTAGAAACAGGGGGGTAGGATGGGAGTAACTGTTAGAAACAGGGGGGTAGGATGGGAGTAACTGTTAGAAACAGGGGTGTGTGATGGGAGTAACTGTTAGAAACAGGGGGTAGGGGTGTGATGGGAGTAACTGTTAGAAACAGGGAGTAGGGGTGTGATGGGAGTAACTGTTAGAAAGTAAGGGGAGGAAAGGAATAAAAAGTTGCCTGACCTTTCTCCGTTTTGTCGCTGTGTTCTTCCTCTCCACTCTCAGCACCTGTGCACACAGACAGCTTTGTTCATTAAGGTCAAGGCCTTCAATCAATCAATCAACAGTCAGCTTTGTTCATTAAGGTCAATGCCTTCAATCAATCAAATCAACAGTCACACAGACAGCTTTGTTCATTAAGGTCAATGCCTTCAATCAAATCAACACTCACAGCTTTGTTCATAAAAGTCAATGCCTTCAATCAATCAAATCAACAGTGCACACAGACAGCTTTGTTCATTAAGGTCAATGCCTTCAATCAACAGTCACACAGACAGCTTTGTTTATTAAGGTCAATGCCTTCAATCAAATCAACAGTCACACAGCTTTGTTAATTAAGGTCAATGCCTTCAATCAATCAAATCAACAGTCACAGACAGCTTTGTTCATTAAGGTCAATGCCTTCAATCAATCAGTCACAGACAGCTTTGTTCATTAAGGTCAATGCCTTCAATCAAATCAACAGTCACAGACAGCTTTGTTCATTAAGGTCAATGCCTTCAATCAATCAAATCAACAGTCACACAGTCAGCTTTGTTCATTAAGGTCAATGCCTTCAATCAAATCAACAGTCACACAGACAGCTTTGTTCATTAAGGTCAATGCCTTCAATCAACAGTCACAGTAAGCTTTGTTCATTAAGGTCAATGCCTTCAATCAAATCAACAGTCACAGACAGCTTTGTTCATTAAGGTCAATGCCTTTCAATCAAATCAACAGTCACACAGACAGCTTTGTTCATTAAGGTCAATGCCTTCAATCAAATCAACAGTCACACACAGCTTTGTTCATTAAGGTCAATGCCTTCAATCAAATCAACAGTCAGCTTTGTTCATTAAGGTCAATGCCTTCAATCAAATCAACAGTCACACAGTCAGCTTTGTTCATTAAGGTCAATGCCTTCAATCAATCAAATCAACAGTCAGCTTTGTTCATTAAGGTCAATGCCTTCAATCAAATCAACAGTCACAGTCAGCTTTGTTCATTAAGGTCAATGCCTTCAATCAATCAAATCAACAGTCACACAGACAGCTTTGTTCATTAAGGTCAATGCCTTCAATCAAATCAACACACACAGCTTTGTTCATTAAGGTCAATGCCTTCAATCAATCAAATCAACAGTCAGCTTTGTTCATTAAGGTCAATGCCTTCAATCAAATCAACAGTCACACAGACAGCTTTGTTCATTAAGGTCAATGCCTTCAATCAAATCAACAGTCACAGTCAGCTTTGTTCATTAAGGTCAATGCCTTCAATCAAATCAACAGTCACAGACAGCTTTGTTCATTAAGGTCAATGCCTTCAATCAATCAAATCAACAGTCACACAGACAGCTTTGTTCGTTAAGGTCAATGCCTTCAATCAAATCAAGTCACAGACAGCTTTGTTCGTTAAGGTCAATGCCTTCAATCAATCAAATCAACAGTCACAGACAGCTTTGTTCATTAAGGTCAATGCCTTCAATCAATCAAATCAACAGTCACAGACAGCTTTGTTCGTTAAGGTCAATGCCTTCAATCAAATCAAGTCACAGACAGCTTTGTTCGTTAAGGTCAATGCCTTCAATCAATCAAATCAACAGTCACAGACAGCTTTGTTCATTAAGGTCAATGCCTTCAATCAATCAAATCAACAGTCACACAGACAGCTTTGTTCGTTAAGGTCAATGCCTTCAATCAAATCAAGTCACAGACAGCTTTGTTCGTTAAGGTCAATGCCTTCAATCAATCAAATCAACAGTCACAGACAGCTTTGTTCATTAAGGTCAATGCCTTCAATCAATCAAATCAACAGTCACACAGACAGCTTTGTTCGTTAAGGTCAATGCCTTCAATCAAATCAAGTCACAGACAGCTTTGTTCGTTAAGGTCAATGCCTTCAATCAATCAAATCAACAGTCACAGACAGCTTTGTTCATTAAGGTCAATGCCTTCAATCAATCAAATCAACAGTCACACAGACAGCTTTGTTCGTTAAGGTCAATGCCTTCAATCAAATCAAGTCACAGACAGCTTTGTTCGTTAAGGTCAATGCCTTCAATCAATCAAATCAACAGTCACAGACAGCTTTGTTCATTAAGGTCAATGCCTTCAATCAATCAAATCAAGTCACAGACAGCTTTGTTCATTAAGGTCAATGCCTTCAATCAAATCAGCAGTCACACAGACAGCTTTGTTCATTAAGGTCAATGCCTTCAATCAACAGTCAAACAGACATACACAACAGAATGCAAAAAAATCTTAATACAGAAAACTCTATGTTAGAAATCAATAATCTTCTACATCAGTTCACAGAGGCTATTTTTTGGCAAAAGAAACACTGTTTCAGTGTTTGCAGCTAAATCGTTATGTCTGTATAGTTCCAGGTTGATTTTCTGGCAAAAGATGAAAGCTTAACACTGTTTCAGTGTTTGCAGCCAAATCGTTATGTCTGTATAGTTCCAGGTTGATTTTCTGGCAAAAGATGAAAGCATAACTCATTCAACACTGGCCGTTTGGTTCCCTCTACAACCGTTCAACAGGAATGTACGCTATAGCGTACATTATAGTGTTTAAATATTCACACTTCACAACTCAGCGAAGCGATGCAACCCAAACCGGTATAAAACTAAGTGTTCCTCTACGGTCCCTTAATAGTTTTCAACCAATTAAATCACTTCTAGTCTATTTTTAGGACGGCAATGAAAGCAATCTACTTTTAGGACGGCAATGAAAGCAAATGAGTCACTACCCCTCTCTTCGTCTTCTTTTTTAAAAATCTGCTAATAATAAAAACTTTACTTTGGAATTATAACATAATATGCTACCTTTTATTATTATAAATACCGCAAATTTTCACGTGGCTAAGCATTATTTTTTAAATAATTTTTATGTAATGATGAACGCTTAGGCGAAACATGTACGCTATAGCGTACATTAGTGTTGAGCAATACTCCAATCTTGTGGCGGTACCATAGTCGATGAGGTTTAACCAAGGCGTGGCTACTGCTACACATTGACATATCTGCATTGTTAAAAAATAGGGACTTTACTGGTGTTGCACTGCCTCTGGGCATTGCCTCCAGTATTGTCCCCACCATCCTTGTATTTACAAATGTCCCATCTGTGTCTATGACCGAGAGGACGTAAAACACCATTTTTCATTCATTCATTAGTGTTGAGAGAGTTAACACTGTTTGCAGCTAAATCATTATGTCTGTGTAGTTCCAGGTTGATTAATTCCTTGCCAGTTCACAGCCACTATAATACCATCAAGACAAAAGAAATTGATCTGTAGATCTATATAAACAAAATATTTGATGCTCAAGTTTCAGTGTTTCCCATAACGCACATTTGTGCGTCCCTGAAACTCAAATCCTGGAGGGACTCTTTAATTTTAGCGCTGTGCATCCCTGAAGCACTCAAATCCTGGAGGGACTCTTTAATTTTAGCGATGTGCATCCCTGAAGCACTCAAATCCTGGAGGGACTCTTTAATTTTAGCGCTGTGCATCCCTGAAGCACTCAAATCCTGGAGGGACTCTTTAATTTTAGCGCTGTGCATCCATGAAGCACTCAAATCCTGGAGACTTTAATTTTAGCTTTGTGCATCCCTGAAGCACTCAAATCCTGGAGGGACTCTTTAATTTTAGCGCTGTGCATCCATGAAGCACTCAAATCCTGGAGAGACTCTTTAATTTTAGCGCTGTGCATCCCTGAAGCACTCAAATCCTGGAGGGCCTTTTTTTTTTAAACCAAAAAAAACCAAGGGCGCGATACACTTGCTGCCTCTCAGCTGCACATATTTATTCATTTTGCTGGTTTTATCGGACATTTATGTTTATTTTACTGTGACAGGTGGTTTATTTGTATCCCGTTAACATGTGCGTTTATGCATGTATTTTATGTCTTAGTTTATAATATAAATTTTAGATAAGTTTTAGATTTAAGTGCACGCTGAAAAAAGATTTTCTTCATTTGAAAACAATAAAGAAATTTGAATTTTTAATTTGATTTGATTTTAGCGCTGTGTGCTATGGGACGCACATGTTTTTCACAGACCAAGACAGGTTAATCTCTCACTCAGGTCTCTCAGGCCGCCAACCCCATAAATCTCAGTGTCGTCAGTAGAGCAGACGATTCTGAAACTGAAACTGAGAGTAGACGATTTTTAAACAAAACTGGCGGCACCGACTGCGCAAAAGAACAGACGATTACAGCAGGAGTGGAGGCTGGGAGCAAAACAATGCCAGAAGTGGCCCCCTACCTCCCCTCCCTCTCTCTTTTCGTGCTGATTGTCACGTAGGCGATTGTTCTCTCCATCACTTAGGTGAAAGCGACAATGGTTCTGCGAAAACCATTCAATCAACCAATCAATTTCACTGGTGATTTCTCCAATCAATCAATCAATCTCACTGGTGATTTTTCCAATCAATCAATCAATCAACCAATCAAACTCACTGGTGATTTCTCCAATCAATAAATCAAACTCATTGGTAATTTCTTCAATCAATCAATCAATCTCATTGGTGATTTCTTCAATCAATCAATCAAACTCATTGGTGATTTCTTCAATCAATCAAACTCACAGGTGATTTCTTCAATCAATCAATCTCACTGGTGATTTCTTCAATCAATCAATCAAACTCACTGGTGATTTCTTCAATCAATCAATCAAACTCACTGGTGATTTCTTCAATCAATCAATCAAACTCACTGGTGATTTTTTCAATCAATCAATCAAACTCACTGGTGATTTTTTCAATCAATCAATCAATCAAACTCACTGGTGATTTTTTCAATCAATCAATCAATCAAACTCACTGGTGATTTCTTCAATCAATCAATCAATCAAACTCACTGGTGATTTCTTCATCATCATCTGCAGACTTCTCCTCTTCGTCTTCATCTTCGTCACTCTCCTCATCATCCGGTGTGTCTTTCACAACCAAGCTGTCATCGCCATCATCATCGTCATCACTCAGCATAGCCACCTCCTCTTCTTCCTCCTCCTTGTCAGGGATTTTCAGCTTTTCTACCTCCTCTTCCTCTTCGTCAATGTTATCATCATTGTCATCTGTCTCTTCTCCACTCTCTTCTTTTTCTTCATCTTCATCCTCATCAAAGTCTTCTTCATCATCATCATCATCGTCGTTATCTGTTCCATTGCCAGATTCACTGTCCTTGTCGTCATCATCACCACACAGCTTCTTCTTGGACATCACCTTGCCGCCTTTCTCTGCCTCATCAATATCATCATCGACGTCGTCATCATTATCATCGTCAGAGTCACCATACAGTTCTTTCCTGGACGTCACCTTGCCGCCCCTCACTGCCTCAAAGATGGCCGCCCGACGCCGTAGCGACGATGATCGTTGTAACGCTGAGTCGTCATCATCGTCGGCGTCACCATTAGTGGTGTCAGGAGCCAGGCGTGCAGCCGTCTCTGTGACAGAAAGAAAACAAAATGATCGTTGTAACGCTGTCGTCATCATCTTCGTCGTCACCATTAGTGGTGTTAGGAGCCAGGCGTGCAGCCGTCTCTGTGACAGAAAGAAAACAAAATGATCGTTGTAACGCTGTCGTCATCATCTTCGTCGTCACCATTAGTGGTGTTAGGAGCCAGGCGTGCAGCCGTCTCTGTGACAGAAAGAAAACAAAATGATCGTTGTAACGCTGTCGTCATCATCTTCGTCGTCACCATTAGTGGTGTCAGGAGCCAGGCGTGCAGCCGTCTCTGTGACAGAAAGAAAACAAAATGATCGTTGTAACGCTGTCGTCATCATCTTCGTCGTCACCATTAGTGGTGTCAGGAGCCAGGTGTGCAGCCGTCTCTGTGACAGAAAGAAAACAAAATGATCGTTGTAACGCTGAGTCGTCATCATCTTCGTCGTCACCATTAGTGGTGTCAGGAGCCAGGTGTGCAGCCGTCTCTGTGACAGAAAGAAAACAAAATGATCGTTGTAACGCTGTCGTCATCATCTTCGTCGTCACCATTAGTGGTGTCAGGAGCCAGGTGTGCAGCCGTCTCTGTGACAGAAAGAAAACAAAATGATCGTTGTAACGCTGAGACGTCATCATCTTCGTCGTCACCATTAGTGGTGTCAGGAGCCAGGCGTGCAGCCGTCTCTGTGACAGAAAGAAAACAAACTGAGACAAGTCATCACGATATGTGTGACAGAAAGAAAACAAGCTGAGACAAGTCATCACGATCTGTGTGTGTGACAGAAAGAAAACAAGCTGAGACAAGTCATCACGATCTGTGTGTGTGACAGAAAGAAAACAAACTGAGACAAGTCATCACGATCTGTGTGACAGAAAGAAAACAAACTGAGACAAGTCATCAAGATCTGTGTGACATAAAGAAAACAAGCTGAGACAAGTCATCACGATCTGTGTGACAGAAAGAAAACAAGCTGAGACAAGTCATCACGATCTGTGTGACACAAAGAAAACAAAATGAGACAAGTTGCATATCAGAGGGTAAATCTCCCAATGCATATTAGACAAACGTGGTCATGACACAGCACAACTCATCATCATGATCCATAGTTCTGCCTCTTTGTGGCAGTGGTGTGTCACGTGACACAGCACACCTCACATCATCGTGAGCCACAACTGTGCCTCGTTCTGGCGCATACACCTTAGTGCGCCCACATCTGGAATACTGTTCAACAGTATGGAACACTCACACCACAGAACTAGCAAAGAAGATCGAAGCTGTTCAGAGAAGAGCGGCCAGATACGTGAACAACTGCTACGATACCACCAGTAGCATCACAGCCATGCTCTCCAAGCTTCAATGGGAATCACTTGAGGCAAGAGGATCAAAACATCAGGCCACCATGATGTACAAAGTCGTCAACGACCTCATAGACATCAAAGCGGAACAGTTTCTCCTCCCTGGCAACACCCGCACTAGGTCAAATCACTCATTCAAATACAGTCAAATCACAAGAAGAACAAACACTTTCAAATACAGCTTTTCCCCCAGAACTATCCCAGCTTGGAATTCTCTTCCAGCAGCAGCAGCTGAGGCTCCCTCCTTGGTATCTTTCAAGAGGGAGCTCAACAACTTGTCTTTCTAATCTTATCCACCACCCCTCCACACACACATACACACACTTTATTTTTGTTATGTTTTTCCCACACACACTTTGCCCCCAATTAGTTTTCTTATTATTTTATTTTCCGCATTGCGCAACCTCTTAAGTCAATGTAATGTCTACTGAGACGGCGTGACATGTACTTATTGAAGACTTGAAGGGAAGTAAACCAACTAATGCTGTCAACGGGACCATGGGAATCCAGAAATTGATGCCCAGATAAAAGTTGGACAGAATAAAAAGTCACACTGCCAAAACGTATGCAAAAACAAAAAGAGGATTAATCCTTAGTTTAATTAAACCTTGCGGTTGTTGGCCTATTTAGCCTACACATAGAGAATCATCTTCATGTTGACAGTCCTGGCCCTGTTTTATTTAGTATAATTTACCATTTTTATAAATGACTTACCTGATTTTGTCCAAAGTACATGTAAAATATTTGCTGACGACACGAAAATGCATAACGTTATAACTGAACATAGTGTCATACAAAGTGATCTAGATAAATTACAGAAATGGTCAGAGGATTGGAATCTGTACTTTAATGTGTCTAAATGCAAGGTAATGCATATTGGCAAAAACAACCCCGAGTATGATTATTTTATGAAACTTGAAAATGATGTAGATAGAGCCATGTAAAGAAGAAAAAGATCTTGGAGTCACATTTGATATTTTATTATTATTTGATATTCATATTCAAAAAGCAGTTAGCAAAGCAAACCAGATGTTGGGTATCTATAATTAAAAGAACATTTATGAAAATAGATAAGGAAACATTTTTGTTATTATATAAGTCTATGGTTCGCCCTCACTTAGAATAATTATATGGTAACGTTATCTGGTACCCATATCTTAAGAGACAGTCATTATCAATTGAAAGAGTCCAAAGGAGAGCAACAAAATTAGTAAAAAGTTGTAAAGATCTAACGTACCATGATAGATTAAAATTGTTAAACTTACATTCACTAAAGGGTAGGCGGATAAGAGGTGACCTAATTCAAATGTACAACATTTTTCACAACTTAGTTGATATCAGTTTTGAGTCTCTCTTCTCACCATCCTTGTCTAACACAACTAGAAGCCAAGAGGGGAAAGTACAAGTTCAAAGGTTTAATACTAACAAACGTAAGCATTGTTTTAGTAACAGAGTTGCTAACTCCTGGAACTCACTGCCACCTGAACTAAAAAAAATGCACCATCTACTAACGCCTTAAAAAATCTACTTTACAAAAATGAAAATTTTAGTGAATTATTTTATGATTATAATTGATAATATCATATCAATTTAGGCTCTGTAGGCTTATGAAGCCTTTTGCCCTCTAGATATTTTTCTCAAATATATATATATATATTTTATTTTTTTTGCCGGTGAATTACTTCGGCTAATGTGTATTTGTTTTTTGTTTTTTTTGTTTGTTTTATTTCTCCAAATTTGTGGAGTACATAATGGTATTAAATTTTTTGTCAATAAGATTTTTGAACATATTTAGTGATGATGCATTTTCAGTTTCATTAGAAAGATTGTTCCATGCAGTTATTACTCTGTTAGTAAAAAAGTTTTGAGCTGAACGACTGTTATTTAGTTTTTTTGTTAGTTTGAAATCATGCCCTCGTGTTCTCTCCTCGTCATAGTTTGATTGTTTTTCGCATGCAAATGCAACCTAATTAGAGAAAACATTCTGGATGGGACGTATTATAAGCCGTGAGGCTTAGGCAGAAGCCAGTCCCTCTACTACTACTACTACTACTAAGTACAACAGTCTCAGTCTGCGAGTCGGAGTAGCCCTGCGTCCACGACGTGACGAACACGTGTTGATTCGTGGTCGACATGGCAAGGAGAAAAAAAGAACTTCAGACAAACAATAATTCAATAGAAAACCGTTGTGACTATAGAACAATGATAAAAGTATTTTTCTATTACCGTCGCCTAAATCTTCGGGGTCCTGAATATCGGGAACGGGATCCTGAAGTTGTTTGATGTATTCTTCCAGCCTCAGCGACGCCATCTTGAACACAAACAGGAAGTTTCACCCGGAACTTGTTATCGATAACTGGTTTCGGACCAAAGATGCATATTAGACTTAAGCGCAGGTCAAATAAAATGAACAGCGAACTACTATGGCAAACCATAGGTTTCCTCGTATGTAGGTTTCATTAGTTCAATACTTGTGGCGGTGCCATAGCCGATGAGGTTTAACCGAGGCGTGGTCACCGCTACAGCTATCTGTATTAATTTAAAAAATCGGGACTTTACTGGTTTCGTACTGCCTCCGGGCATTGCCTCCAGTATTGTTCCCACCATATTTGTATTTACAAATGTCCCATATGTGTCTGATTCAGACCAAGAGGACGTAAAACTCCATTTTCGTTCGTATGACAAACCATACAGTACACCTGTCTGTATTGCTAAAAACTCGGGACTTTACTGGTGTTGCACTGCCTTCGGGCATTGCCTCCAGTATTGTTCCCACCATCTTTGTATCTACAAATGTCCCATATGTGTCTCTTCCAGACCGAGAGGACGTAAAACACCATTTTTCTTCTCATGGCAAACCATGGGGTTAAAAAAGACAAAAAGTTGGAAGAAGTGCGCATCTCTCCCATCTCTTTATGCGCACCTTTTGTATGTTTCGCTTTGTAGATTGGTTGTGAAGTTATCTCAAACTGATGGTAACATTTTCCCCAGACATAGGCAATTAACGGATGTGCAGCTTTGCACTACAGCCAATGCCGGGAAAGCGCGCCGATTTCGCAAAACACCCTTACCGCGTGGGAGAACCAACGGGGAATGCGTAGGGGAAGACGGGGGTAAAAAGCGCATGGGCGGGTAAGAAGCCCACCCCAATTATCTCATGAAATGAAGCAAATTTCAGTCTCATTTTGCCCATGAGACGAGCGTTAATGTCTAGCATTTGTCTCATGGGCAAATTTGACTGAAATTTTCTTTATTTCATGAGATAATTGGGGTGGGCTTCTTACCCGCCCGTGCGCTTTTTACCCCGTCTTCCCCTACTAACGTGGACTGTACACATCGTCCTAACGTGGAATATACGTTTCGTCCCAACGTGGAATGTACGCCGGTTGGGCCTAACATGGGGAAACTCCCGTCCGTCCTAACGTGGAATATACGTTTCGTCCTAACGTGGAATATACGGTTGGGCCTAACATGGGGAAACTCCCGTCCGTCCTAACGTGGAATATAGGGGAAGACGGGGTAAAAAGCGCATGGGCGGGTAAGAAGCCCACCCCAATTATCTCATGAAATAAAGAACATTTTAGTCAAATTTGCCCATGAGACGAATGCTAAACATTAACGCTCGTCTCATGGGCAAAATGAGACTGAAATTTGCTTCATTTCATGAGATAATTGGGGTGGGCTTCTTACCCGCCCATGCGCTTTTTACCCCGTCTTCCACTACGTTTCGTCCTAACGTGGAATATACGTTTCGTCCTAACGTGGAATATACGGTTGGGCCTAACGTGGGGAATCTCCCGTCCGTCCTAACGTGGAATATACGTTTCGTCCTAACATGGAATGTACGGTTGGGCCTAACGTGGGGAATCTCCCGTCCGTCCTAACGTGGAATGCACATTTCGTACATGCAGGGTTTAAAAAACACATGATTAAAAACTCTACACATAAAGAATCTACTTTGGTTCAAAACTGTTAAAGATTGCCATAAGCAAACAGTCAGCAACAAACTGAACAGTAATAGGGGAAGACGGGGTAAAAAGCGCATGGGCGGGTAAGAAGCCCACCCCAATTATCTAATGAAATAAAGAAAATTTCAGTCAAATTTGCCCATGAGACGAATGCTAGACATTAACGCTCGTCTCATGGGCAAAATGAGACTGAAATTTGCTTCATTTCATGAGATAATTGGGGTGGGCTTCTTACCCGCCCATGCGCTTTTTACCCCGTCTTCCCCTAGTCTCTTTTTCCACGTTAGGACGATTTGTACTTTCCACGTTATTCCTGGGACCTATATAGGGGAAGACGGGGTAAAAAGCGCATGGGCGGGTAAGAAGCCCACCCCAATTATCTCATGAAATGAAGCAAATTTCAGTCTCATTTTGCCCATGAGACGAGCGTTAATGTCTAGCATTCGTCTCATGGGCAAATTTGACTGAAATTTTCTTTATTTCATGAGATAATTGGGGTGGGCTTCTTACCCGCCCATGCGCTTTTTACCCCGTCTTCCCCTAATCACTACATTGTCCGAAACGTGGAGTTTTCCACGTTAGGCCCAAGTTAGGACAAAACGTTAGGACAAAATGCACATTCCACGTTAGGCCGAACAGGAATTTTCCACGTTAGGCCCAATGGGACATTCCACGTTAGGACGAAAGGTACATTCCACGTTAGGCTGAAGTTTTGCCACGTTAGGCCCAAGGGGACATTCCAAGTTAGGACAAAATGTACAAGACGCCATTTTACACAGGCTATGATTTTTCTATCCACCTTAGGCCGATTTTGCACTTTTTCCACGTTAGGACGAACTGTATTTTCCACGTACTTCCAGGGACCCAGCCAACGCCCTTAGACAAGCTAGCCGTGTCTAAGGCTCTGTATAGTAATGGTAAAGAGAGACGTGTTCGTTATTTTTGTAAAGATTTTCGCGAAAATGATTCAGAAATGTGTTGCGGGTTCATGCAATTCGGACACTACATACCCAAAACACACACACACACACACACACACACACACACACACACACACACACACACACACACACACACACACACACACACACGCGCGCGCGCGCGCGCGTTACTTTGGAAAACAATGGAATATTATTTCCTGAGAGGTTAGTAATGATTTGAGAGTTAGTCATGGAATGTAGTAAATGAACTAATGGTTGGTTTGGGGGTCTGATGTTTGAGAGTTAGTCATGGAATGTAGTTAATGAACTAATGTTTGGTTTGGGGGTCTGTTTGAGAGTTAGTCATGGAATGTAGTAAATGAACTAATGGTTGGTTTGGAGGTCTGATGCGCGCTTGATTTTAATTTAGCAAAAAAGAAACAATAACATATAACTGATTATATTTTTCGCTCCTTTTTTCCGACTTTATTTTGAAAGAAGGGTGGGAAATTATGTCCTCTCTCTCTCTCTCTCTCTCTCTCTCTCTCTCTCTCTCTCTCTCTCTCTCTCTCTCTCTCTCTCTCTCTCTCTCTCTCTCTCTCTCTCTCTCTCTCTCTCTCTCTCTACCCCCCCCCTCTCTCTCTCTCTCTCTGTCTAACCACTGACACTGGTCACTTTGGCCTACTTTTATCGTTTGAATGCTAATTAGTGTATTAGGAGCTCATATGAACAATTGTTGATGTGGTTGACCAGTGGTCAGTGTCACTGACCAGTGGTCATTTTGGCCTATTTTCACTGTTTGACTGCAAATTAGTGTATTAGGAGTTCAAATGAACAAGGTTTGATGTGGTTGACCAGTGGTCAGTGTCACTGACCAGTGGTCAACCACCTTAAAAATTGTTCATTTGAACTCCTAACACACTAATTAGCTGTCAAACAGTAAAAATAGGCCAAAGTGACCAATGGTCAGTGACACTGACCACTGGTCAGCACATCAAACGTTGTTCATTTGAACTCTTAATACACGAATTTGCAGTCAAACAGTGAAAATAGGCCAAAGTGACCACTGGTCAGTGACACTGACCACTGGTCAACCACATCAAAATGTGTTAATTTGAACTCCTAATGCACTAATTTGTCAAACAGTGAAAATAGGCCAAAGTGACCACTGGTCAGTGACACTGACCACTGGTCAACCACATCAAACTTTGTTCATTTGAACTCCTAATGCAC
Organism: Phymorhynchus buccinoides; assembly: GCA_017654935.2. Lineage (NCBI taxonomy): Eukaryota > Metazoa > Mollusca > Gastropoda > Neogastropoda > Raphitomidae > Phymorhynchus > Phymorhynchus buccinoides. Next base: position 46,861,948 of record CM065705.1, on the reverse strand, counting down.
TAATTTGCAGTCAAACAGTGAAAATAGGCCAAATTGACCACTGGTCAGTGACACTGACCACTGGTCAGCCACATCAAAAATTGTTCATTTGAACTCCTAATGCACTAATTTGCAGTCAAACAGTGAAAATAGGCCAAAGTGACCACTGGTCAGTGACACTGACCACTGGTCAACCACATCAACAATTGTTCATATGAGCTCCTAATACACTAATTAGCATTCAAACGATAAAATTAGGCCAAAGTGACCAGTGTCAGTGGTTAGACAGAGAGAGAGAGGGGGAGAGAGAGAGAGGGGGAGAGAGAGAGAGAGAGAGAGAGAGAGAGAGAGAGAGAGAGGGGGGGGAGAGAGAGAGGGGGAGAGAGAGGAGAGAGAGAGAGAGAGAGAGAGAGAGAGAGAGAGAGAGAGAGAGAGAGAGAGAGAGAGAGAGAGAGAGAGAGAGAGAGAGAGAGAGAGAGAGAGGACATAATTTCCCACAGGAATCATTTCACTAGATAGTCGTAAAGCCAAGCTACTATATGATGAAAACCTTAGTATTACTACTAACCCATGAAAATACTACTATTTTTTTCAGCAGTTAGTAGTAATACGACTAACTGCTGAAAAAAATAGTAGTCTTTTCATGGGTTAGTAGTATTAGTAAGGTTTTCATCAGATAGTAGCTTGACATACGTTCAGTTTTTCCAGTGATCAGTACGTGTTCAACTTATCTAGATGAATTTACTCTAAACCGTCACGGCACTAGTCATTGCGTCACTTGAAAAAGTGACATCACTTCTCCGTCGATCTGAGGGCTTACGTCATTGCAGCAGTGAAGTCATCAGATGCTGTCTAAGTACGGTTGGTATTAGAAGTTGTGTATTCGGGAGAAAGCCAAAGGTTGGTGGATTTTATTATTATTATTATTATTGCAATAGCTTCGTTTTAATGGCTGTGCAAAGATTTGAACAACTGTAGTCAAGAAGCGACCTTACATCTTACAAACTTTGAAACTAATAAAATGCCCTTATCAGTTATCTAGATCTAATATATAAGATCTTCAACCTGATGAAGAAGGCCGTATTGCTGGTACCCACGTGTCGTCATATCCGGCCACAAGGAGCGCCATATTATGGGAGACCGCCATCTTAGTCCTTACCTTTTTTTGAAAAATGCCAGATCGATGCTGCGTATTTGGCTGTTCCCATTCGAAACTTAATCTAAACTGTATTTATAACATCTGGATGTTTTATTTACACATTTAGATAACATTTTCACTTTGTTTACACACAAATAAGGACTAAGATGGCGACACTTCCGTTGGAATGGTCGAGATGCGCACGCAGGTGGGTTGGAGCCATTGACTAGTCTAGGAATTAATTGAAACAATCAGTCTAAACAGAACATGACAATAAACTTGATCTCTCTCTCTCTCTCTCTCTCTCTCTCTCTCTCTCTCTCTCTCTCTCTCTCTCTCTCTCTCTCTCTCTCTCTCTCTCTCTCTCTCTCTCTCTCTCATATGCATATTAACGCTCAATACTAGCAGATACTTTTTTTTTTTATCACGCACATAACATATAACAATGGCTGATGCTGGTCAAGTGGAGGATTCCTTCTCGATTTTCATGTTCACACTTCTGTGCATTGTCTTTGCTAGTATAGGCTACAAGCAACATTAACAACAACAGCAGTAATAATGGAACAGGCTGACACAGTTTGTCCCCTATGTTGCAGGTTTTGCCCGGGATACACCAGCTCCATTCATCAGTGCTGTCAATGCAGTGGAGGCCAACCAGTTTAGGTGGGCACTGACTGCAGAGCTGAACAGTTCCAGACCACAGATAATCAGTTCCACTCATTAGTGCTGAACAGTTCCAGACCACAGACATTTCAGCTCCATTCATCAGTGCTGTCAATGCAGTGGAGGCCAACCAGTTTAGGTGGGCACTGACTGCAGAGCTGAACAGTTCCAGACCACAGATAATCAGTTCCACTCATTGGTGCTGAACGGTTCCAGACCACAGACATTTCAGCTCCATTCATCAGTGCTGTCAATGCAGTGGAGGCCAACCAGTTTAGGTGGGCACTGACTGCAGAGCTGAACAGTTCCAGACCACAGATAATCAGTTCCACTCATTAGTGCTGAACAGTTCCAGACCACAGACATTTCAGCTCCATTCATCAGTGCTGTCAATGCAGTGGAGGCCAACCAGTTTAGGTGGGCACTGACTGCAGAGCTGAACAGTTCCAGACCACAGACATTTCAACTCCACTCATTAGTGCTGAACAGTTCCAGACCACAGATAATTCAGCTCCATTCATCTTCATCAGAGCTGAACAGTTCCAGACCACAGATAATCAGTTCCACTCATTAGTGCTGAACAGTTCCAGACCACAGATAATTCAGCTCCACTCATCAGAGCTGAACAGTTCCAGACCACAGATAATTCAGTTCCACTCATCAGAGCTGAACAGTTCCAGACCACAGATAATTCAGCTCCACTCATTAGAGCTGAACAGTTCCAGACCACAGATAATTCAGTTCCACTCATTAGTGCTGAACAGTTCAAGACCACAGATAATTCAGCTCCACTCATCAGAGCTGAACAGTTCCAGACCACAGATAATTCAGTTCCACTCATCAGAGCTGAACAGTTCCAGACCACAGATAATTCAGTTCCACTCATTAGTGCTGAACAGTTCCAGACCACAGATAATTCAGTTCCACTCATTAGTGCTGAACAGTTCCAGACCACAGATAATTCAGCTCCACTCATTAGTGCTGAACAGTTCCAGACCACAGATAATTCAGCTCCACTCATCAGTGCTGAACAGTTCCAGACCACAGATAATTCAGTTCCAGTCATCAGAGCTGAACAGTTCCAAACCACAGATAATTCAGCTCCACTCATCAGAGCTGAACAGTTCCAGACCACAGATAATTCAGTTCCACTCATCAGAGCTGAACAGTTCCAGACCACAGATAATTCAGTTCCAGTAATTAGTGCTGAACAATTCCAGACCACAGATAATTCAGCTCCACTCATCAGAGCTGAACAATTCTGGATGACAGACGTTTCAACTCCACCCATTTCATCCATTTGCACGGACTCCACGTCAATGCAGTAGAGGCCAGCCACTCCAGGCGGACACTGACTGCAGAGCTGAACAGTTCTAGAAGACAGACATTTTAGCTCCACTCATCAGAGCTGAACAGTTCCAGATATTTCAGCTCAGTGCTGTAATGCAACAAAGACCAGCCACTCCAGACGGACACTGACTGCTGAACAGTTCCAGACGACAGACACAGAGCCAGCGTCTGGCCAGTTCTGGTGACATATGACATGTAATACACCATATCAGAGGGTTCAAAGAAACCAACTGATGAACGTCAACTGCATGACACATTCTGTTTAAGACGTCTGAGAGACGCAGTGTGTGCGTTTTGTCTGTCCCCTTGTGAAAGCTGGTGTAGAATTACATTTAAACCTGACGAAATGACAGCCGTAAAAAATAACTGAGATGTCAAAAAGACTTGTGGACATTAAACTAAGTTGATCATATTATTCCCCGACATATTCTCCAACAAACTTTTGGAACGATTTCAAGTGTTTAAGGACTAAGAATCAATTTTCATCATTGCCCAAAACTAGAGCTTCAGAAGCGGATCATAGAATTGTCATACTCATCATCATCGTCTTCAGAAATCAGAAGGAGGATACAGATTTGTGAATTGCTCAACATAACTCTTCCAATCGTCATTGTTGACCAAAGACTCCATCGTCATCGATATTGATAAGATAGTCATCGTCAGCAAAGTCCTCATCGCCCTCGTCATCATCGTCAGCAAAGTCTGATCACTTTACATCATTATCACTGTCAGAGACAGATTATTATCGTCAGCAAAGTCTGATCACTTTATACCGTTCTCGCTGTCAGAGACAGATTATCATCGTCAGCAAAGTCTGATCACTTTACATCGTTATCACTGTCAGGGACAGATTATCATCGTCAGCAAAGTCTGACCACTTTACATCGTTATCGCTGTCAGAGACAGATTATCATCGTCAGCAAAGTCTGACCACTTTACATCGTTATCACTGTCAGAGACAGATTATCATCGTCAGCAAAGTCTGACCACTTTACATCGTTATCACTGTCAGGGACAGATTATCATCGTCAGCAAAGTCTGACCACTTTACATCGTTATCACTGTCAGGGACAGATTATCATCGTCAGCAAAGTCTGACCACTTTACATCGTTATCACTGTCAGGGACAGATTATCATCGTCAGCAAAGTCTGATCACTTTACATCGTTATCACTGTCAGGGACAGATTATCATCGTCAGCAAAGTCTGACCACTTTACATCGTTATCACTGTCAGGGACAGATTATCATCGTCAGCAAAGTCTGATCACTTTACATCATTATCACTGTCAGAGACAGATTATTATCGTCAGCAAAGTCTGATCACTTTATACCGTTATCACTGTCAGAGACAGATTATCATCGTCAGCAAAGTCTGATCACTTTACATCGTTATCACTGTCAGGGACAGATTATCATCGTCAGCAAAGTCTGACCACTTTACATCGTTATCACTGTCAGGGACAGATTATCATCGTCAGCAAAGTCTGATCACTTTACATCGTTATCACTGTCAGGGACAGATTATCATCGTCAGCAAAGTCTGATCACTTTACATCGTTATCACTGTCAGGGACAGATTATCATCGTCAGCAAAGTCCTCGTCATCAGCGAAGTGTCCCCTCACTTTCCCCGGTGGTAGTGCTGACCATGTGCTAGGGGCAGGGACGGAGGGCAGACGATGGTCAAGATGGCCAAGGCGGCCAAGGAGAAGAGAGTGACGTGGGCGGGGGACTTCAACTACAAGTGCCTCCTGTCCGCCATCTTGGCAGCCGTTTGCAGCGGACCCCTGCTGTTTGTCACCATTCACCAGGTCACCAAGTCTCTTACTCCCTGTCTGTCTGTCTCTCTCTCTCTCTCTCTCTCTCTCTCTCTCTCTCTCTCTCTCTCTCTCTCTCTCTCTCTCTCTCTCTCTCTCTCTCTCTCTCTCTCTCTCTCTCTCTCTCTCTCTCTCTCTCTCTCTTTCTCTCTCTCTCCTTTATTATCTATGTTGTCAGGTGTGTGCTAGCAAGTACCTCTTGCTCCGTAGATCTCATCATTCTCTTCATTATTTTTGACATTATCGATGTTGTCAGTATGTTATCGATCTTTCTGTATTACATTACTATAGATTACTATATTTCTGCAGGTGTGTGTCACCAAGTGTCTTGATGCGTAGACTGCCTCTCTGAGTAGTCATGCAATGATTTGGTCCTCATAATATTATATTCTCTTCATTATTATCGATATTATCGATGTATATCCTCAATCTTTCACAGTGTATTGCCATCTCTGTCACACGTTATTGATCTGTCCGCAGTGTATTGCCATCTTTGTCACACGTTACTGATCTGTCCATAATGTATTGCCATCTCTGTCACATGTTACTGATCTGTCCATAATGTATTGCCATCTCTGTCAAACGTTACTGATCTGTCCATAATGTATTGCCATCTCTGTCACACGTTACTGATCTGTCCATAATGTATTGCCATCTCTGTCACACGTTACTGATCTGTCCATAATGTATTGCCATCTCTGTCACACGTTACTGATCTGTCCATAATGTATTGCCATCTCTGGCACATGTCACTGATCTGTCCATAATGTATTGCCATCTCTGTCACACGTTACTGATCTGTCCATAATGTATTGCCATCTCTGTCACACGTTACTGATCTGTCCATATTGTATTGCCATCTCTGTCACATGTTACTGATCTGTCCATAATGTATTGCCATCTCTGTCACATGTTACTGATCTGTCCATAATGTATTGCCATCTCTGTCACACAATACTGATCTGTCCATAATGTATTGCCATCTCTGTCACACGTTACTGATCTGTCCATAATGTATTGCCATCTGTCACATGTTACTGATCTGTCCATAATGTATTGCCATCTGTCACACGTTACTGATCTGTCCATAATGTATTGCCATCTGTCACATGTTACTGATCTGTCCATAATGTATTGCCATCTCTGTCACACGTTACTGATCTGTCCATAATGTATTGCCATCTCTGTCACACGTTACTGATCTGTCCATAATGTATTGCCATCTCTGTCACATGTTACTGATCTGTCCATAATGTATTGCCATCTCTGTCACATGTTATTGATCTGTCCATAATGTATTGCCATCTCTGTCACACGTTTCTGATCTGTCCATAATGTATTGCCATCTCTGTCACACGTTACTGATCTGTCCATAATGTATTGCCATCTCTGTCACACGTTACTGATCTGTCCATAATGCATTGCCATCTCTGTCACACGTTACTGATCTGTCCATAATGTATTGCCATCTCTGTCACACGTTACTGATCTGTCCATAATGTATTGCCATCTCTGTCACACGTTACTGATCTGTCCATAATGTATTGCCATCTCTGTCACACGTTACTGATCTGTCCATAATGCATTGCCATCTCTGTCACACGTTACTGATCTGTCCATAATGTATTGCCATCTCTGTCACACGTTACTGATCTGTCCATAATGTATTGCCATCTCTGTCACACGTTACTGATCTGTCCATAATGCATTGCCATCTCTGTCACACGTTACTGATCTGTCCATAATGTATTATTGTATTGCCATCTCTGTCACACGTTACTGATCTGTCCATAATGTATTGCCATCTCTGTCACACGTTACTGATCTGTCCATAGTGTATTGCCATCTCTGTCACACGTTACTGATCTGTCCATAATGTATTGCCATCTCTGTCACACGTTACTGATCTGTCCATAATGTATTGCCATCTCTGTCACACGTTACTGATCTGTCCATAATGTATTGCCATCTCTGTCACACAATACTGATCTGTCCATAATGTATTGCCATCTCTGTCACACGTTACTGATCTGTCCATAATGTATTGCCATCTCTGTCACACGTTACTGATCTGTCCATAGTGTATTGCCATCTCTTTCACACAATACTGATCTGTCCATAATGTATTGCCATCTCTTTCACACAATACTGATCTGTCCATAATGTATTGCCATCTCTTTCACACAATACTGATCTGTCCATAGTGTATTGCCATCTCTGTCACACGTTACTGATCTGTCCATAATGTATTGCCATCTCTGTCACACGTTACTGATCTGTCCATAATGTATTGCCATCTCTGTCACATGTTACTGATCTGTCCATAATGCATTGCCATCTCTGTCACACGTTACTGATCTGTCCATAATGTATTGCCATCTCTGTCACATGTTACTGATCTGTCCATAATGTATTGCCATCTCTGTCACACGTTACTGATCTGTCCATAGTGTATTGCCATCTCTGTAGACCGCATATGTTTCTCTTCATCATTATCAATATTATCGACATGATCGATATATTATCGATCTTTCCATATTACATTACAATATCATAATGTCGCCTTCTTCTCTGTACATTAATTGATATAACGCTTTTTGCTTTCCCAGGTGTGTGTCAGCAAGTGCCTGTTGATGCACCGCCTTCCCTCGATGGGCCAGAATGCTGATGACCTCATCCTCATCCTCCTCTTCCTCCTCTTCGTCCTCCTCAACTTCCTCACCTGCTGCTTCTTATGGTCCTTCGTGCGCCACGCCATCTGCATGTGCTGGAGGTCTGTGACCTTGGCCTCTGCCCTTGAACCCTTCGCAGAGCCGACCTTCATGGACCCCAAGGTCACACGCAGTGGCCGGCCCTACGGCTTCCGCAAAGCGCGCTACGTCGCTTCACACACCACCGCCAGAACGAGGCACAGTTGTGGCTCACGATAATGTGAGGCGTGCTGTGTCACGTGACACACTACTGCCACAAAGAGGCAGAACTATGGATCATGATGATGAGTTGTGCTGTGTCACATGACACTTCACCCGCCAGAAAGATATAACGTTGTGGATAGTGACAATGGATTGTGCTGTGTCACATGACACTTCACCGCCAGAAAGAGATAACGTTGTGGATAGTGACAATGGATTGTGCTGTGTCACATGACACTTCACCCGCCAGAAAGAGATAACGTTGTGGATAGTGACAATGGATTGTGCTGTGTCACATGACACTTCACCCGCCAGAAAGAGATAACGTTGTGGATAGTGACAATGGATTATGCTGTGTCACATGACACTTCACCCGCCAGAAAGAGATAAAGTTGTGGATAGTGACAATGGATTGTGCTGTGTCACATGACACTTCACCCGCCAGAAAGATATAACGTTGTGGATAGTGACAATGGATTGTGCTGTGTCACATGACACTTCACCGCCAGAAAGAGATAACGTTGTGGATAGTGACAATGGATTGTGCTGTGTCACATGACACTTCACCCGCCGATAACGTTGTGGATAGTGACAATGGATTGTGCTGTGTCACATGACACTTCACCCGCCAGAAAGAGATAACGTTGTGGATAGTGACAATGGATTGTGCTGTGTCACATGACACTTCACCCGCCAGAAAGAGATAACGTTGTGGATAGTGACAATGGATTGTGCTGTGTCATATGACACTTCACCGCCAGAAAGAGAAAAAGTTGTGGATAGTGACAATGGATTATGCTGTGTCACATGACACTTCACCCGCCAGAAAGAGATAACGTTGTGGATAGTGACAATGGATTGTGCTGTGTCACATGACACTTCACCCGCCAGAAAGAGATAAAGTTGTGGATAGTGACAATGGTTTATGCTGTGTCACATGACAGATGTCGCCAGAAAATGACATGGTGCGTTTTGTTGTGTCACATGACACACCTGCCCCCAAAAAGATAGAACCGTGGATCATGATGACGTGTTTTGCCATGGCACATGACACTTTACAGTCAAGAACCGTGGATCATGATGACGTGTTTTACCATGGCACACGACACTTTACAGTCAAGAACCGTGGATCATGATGACGTGTTTTGCCATGGCACACACTTTACAGTCAAGAACCGTGGATCATGATGACGTGTTTTGCCATGGCACACACTTTACAGTCAAGATCCGTGGATCATGATGACGTGTTTTGCCATGGCACACACTTTACAGTCAAGATCCGTGGATCATGATGACGTGTTTTGCCATGGCACACGACACTTTACAGTCAGAAACGGACAGAGATGTGGATAATGACGATGTATAATTCGCTTCGATGATGATGATGATGTGATGATGATGGTGATGACGATGATGATGATGTGATGATGATGGTGGTGATGATGATGACGATGATGGTGAGGGTGATGATGATGATGGTCTGTTCATGAGGATGTGTTGATGATACATTCAGGATACCTATTCAGGATCTGTGGTGTCAGATTTCACGACATCCCTCACTTTATTCTACCCCCCCCCCCCCCCATCTCTACCCCGCGCTCCAACTGGTCCCTCTGCTTCTTTGATCCTCAGTTTGTATGTGAAAGAAAAGAGACTTTTCTGAAGACCCTACGTTTTGGTCGTTTTGATACAATGTAGTGATTTATATAGGCCATACCATGCAAAGCAGGGCCCCATTTTGTATACATCTTCACCCAATAAAATAAATACACTGAGTCTAGCCACAGTAGTGGCTTGAACAATGGTGTCGTCTTCATCTCTGTCTGTCTGTGTCTGTCTGTCTGCTGTCTGTCTCCCTCTCCCCCTCTGTGTGTGTGTGTGTGTGTGTGTGTGTGTGTGTGTGTGTGTGTGTGTGTGTGTGTGTGTGTGACAATTCGTGCAGAAACAAAGCCAGTATTGTAACTGCAGTGTAGACGTTGTCATGGCTGTAGTATGGCAGCGTACACAGCATGGCGCGGGGGCAGAATAGCGACTCTCAAAACAGCGACAATCAAAAGAGCGACTTCAAAATAGCGACTATCATGACAGCAACCGTCATAACAGTGGTATAAAAATAGCGACTATCATAACAGCGACCGTCATAACAGTGGCATAAAAATAGCGACTGCATTGAAACAGCGACTGTCAAAAATCGCGATTCCGGAGAAAGAAAGTGTCAATTGTTTGTATTTCATTTCTCATACCCTAAATACTGAACCGATTTTAACGAAAATTGGAACATGTGTCCTTCATGTCCCGAAAATGATGTCCATAAAACCGGTTTACCCAAATGGCAAGTCAGTTAAACGGGATTTCAGTGAGATGAATTTTTATCACCATATACTTTAAAGAAATGAAAATTGGTAGTTATGCCCCAACTATTGCGCCACTATATCACAATGTATCCACGTATGCATATTTTCAGAGGCACTGTGTCTAATTGCTGTTGTCTAATTGTTCGGTGTCCGAATGACAATGCCCATGCTATTTCACCAAGCTTACCGCTCTATCAGTTCCACTATGTTTGATCAAAATCTGTTCATGTGTTTCATGAGAATCTGTTCACATGTTTTATCAAAATTTGTTCGTATGTTTCATCAAAATCTGTTCGTATGTTTCGCACAATCTGTTCACACGTTTTATCAAAATCTGCATAAATGTTTGGCACAATCTGTTCACACGTTTCATCAAAATATGCATAAATGTTTGGCACAATCTGCTCAGTTGTGGCACAACACTCTTGATAATAAATTAAAAGGCTGACCCCTGCTCCTGTGGGCGGTCACGGTACAGGTCAACTGTGGTGAATCCTCCCATGTTTGCAGTGAAGGGCAACAAAAGCCTCCTGGTCATCACCGTTTCTGTATTACACGAATAATCTGCATTCTTTCTTCCAACTTCCTTTCGTTCCACAATTGCTGTTTTCCTTTCAATCATGTTGTCTCCATTATACATTGACACTAAACACCGCAAACTGCAAACAGGCAGGAATAATAATAATAATAATAATAATATGAACAACTAGAGGACTTATGTTTGCCTTCACATTTCATATACCCATATGGTCCTGCAACTTTTCTGAAAATGTCAGCCAAATCGGACAAAAAAAGGGGGGAAAAGAAAAGAAAAGAATAATAATAACTAGAGGGCTTAGGTTTGCCTTTAAGAGCAAACATGACAGGATTCTCCCCCCTAAACAGCCATTTGCAAGTTAAATTATTCAATATTAAAATGTCGCCATATTTGGCAATTTTCGTCCCCACTTCCGGTTCGAATTTATAATGAAAGTATTGCAATGTTGCTCTTTAGTAAACAATGAAAAAATGAAAGTTATTGAATATTAAAATGTTGCCAAAATTTGCCATATTTCGGCCACATTTTGTCCAATCGGTTTAATATTGGAACTCGAGCATTAGAATAGAGTTCTTAAATTTTCCTGCGAATTTCGGCGAACTCGTATGAAAAATCGAAAAATCCATATATGGGAATTAGTGACAGTGAAACAACCAAATTTACATAAATTGAAATAACTTCCAAACTATTTAGCATATCATCATCAAACTCCGTTCCGGGATTGAGAGAGAGAGAGAGAGAGAGAGAGAGAGAGAGAGGGAGGGGGGGAGAGAGAGGGAGAGAGAGGGAGAGAGAGAGAGAGAGAGAGAGAGAGGAGAGAGAGAGAGAGAAAGGGAGAGAGAGAGAGAGGGAGAGAAAAGGAGAGAGAGAGAGAACAATGAACAATATTTTGAATATCCATAGGCCACTGGCCCTTAGAAAGACCAAAACCATACATAAACACGCATATACATAAAGTACTGGCACATTCGAACATCAATGGTACCACAGATATATGAAAATGTGAAGACACACAATACATAAAGTACTGGCACATTCGAACATCAATGGTACCAAGATATCAATGAAAGTTTGAAGACACACAATACATAAAGTACTGGCACATTGGAACATCAATGGTACCACAGATATCAATGAAAGTTTGAAGACACACAATACATAAAGTACTGGCACATTGGAACATCAATGGTACCACAGATATCAATGAAAGTGTGAAGACACACAATACATAAAGTACTGGCACATTGGAACATCAATGGTACCACAGATATCAATGAAAATGTGAAGACACACAATACATAAAGTACTGGCACATTGGAACATCAATGGTACCACAGATATCAATGAAAATGTGAAGACACACAATACATAAAGTACTGGCACATTCGAACATCAATGGTACCACAGATATCAATGAAAGTTTGAAGACACACAATACATAAAGTACTGGCACATTGGAACATCAATGGTACCACAGATATCAATGAAAATGTGAAGACACACAATACATAAAGTACTGGCACATTGGAACATCAATGGTACCACAGATATCAATGAAAGTTTGAAGACACACAATACATAAAGTACTGGCACATTCGAACATCAATGGTACCACAGATATCAATGAAAGTTTGAAGACACACAATACATAAAGTACTGGCACATTCGAACATCAATGGTACCACAGATATCAATGAAAGTTTGAAGACACACAATACATAAAGTACTGGCACATTCGAACATCAATGGTACCACAGATATCAATGAAAGTTTGAAGACACACAATACATAAAGTACTGGCACATTCGAACATCAATGGTACCACAGATATCAATGAAAGTTTGAAGACACACAATACATAAAGTACTGGCACATTCGAACATCAATGGTACCACAGATATCAATGAAAGTTTGAAGACACACAATGGGGCTTGATGTCCTAGAGCATTTTGACATTATGCGTTATCAGCATTATCTTTTCTTTTGTGAATAGCATAAAACAGGTACACAGAGTTTCCGGACTGTCTCTACAGATCCATTTTTTAAAACATTGGTGTACTGACCAGTTGCTCCACTTAGATATTTGCTTCTGATATCAGAGACAGAGAGACAGAGATACGGATACGGATATTTAATCAATCAAGGCCATAGCCCCTCATGCGGGGTGATACAATAGAACACAATCAGGCATAATCAGACATAATAAATGATAAGCAAAAAATAAATAAATAAATATGACAAGAGAGAGAGAGAGAGAGAGAGAGAGAGAGAGAGAGATAAGTCAGCATCAAAGTTGATAGTCTTTTGACTGTAAGCTGGCAGGTTATTCCAGTAGGTTCAGCTATACGTTGGCATGGCTTTAAATAGGTCTAGTCTTGGGAGTTGGAATAATCAGTTTTTGTAAATGCCTGTAACTGTTGATCGAAAAGCGGTCTATCAAAGACTGTGGAGCATTTCCGGTCATAATTTTGTGCATCATCACTGCTTTATTGTGTTCTAAC
>CM065705.1:46833695-46838695 GCA_017654935.2 Phymorhynchus buccinoides | reverse complement strand
CGAGTCCTGGGAGTGATAATAGATGACGAACTAAAATGGCAACTCCATATTGAAAAGATGACACATAAACTTGCTCGCAGCTTATTCCTACTAAAACAACTTACACCCTTCATAGATATAGACGCACGCACGATGTTTTTTCATGCCCACTGTCTCTCCCACATTAATTACGCATCTGTAGTCTGGGACTATGCTGCTAATTGTCACCTATTAAAACTCAATTCTATGCACAAAAGGGGAGCTAAAATAATCCTTCCTGATCCTGAACTCAGTACAGCAGAAAAACAAGCCCAGTTAAACATACTTCCACTGCAATCACAGCTTAGCTATAATAAAGCCATTCTCATGTACAAAGTACACTATGACTTAGCTCCACAATACCTGAAAAATCTACTTACACAAGCCTCACATCGCTATGGCTCAAGTAACTATATTCTACCACACACAAGAATAGATAAATTCAAGTCAAGTTTTACTTTCTTGGGTTCCTCCATATGGAATTCCCTTCAGTCCGACATTAGATTATGCTCCTCCATCTCAACCTTCAAAACGAGTCTACGAGAGACACTTACATTCGACCCTCCATGATTTTTTTTCTTATTATTTTGTTTTGTTTTGTTTTTCTTCATATATCTCGATACGCTATATTGCCAATTACGATCTCATGTATTCACATCACTCTGTTACTTTACTATTCTCCAACAATGTGCTAAAATCAATGTTTAAATTGTCCGCACTTTATTGCTAATTGCTACCGGTTTCATACCATAGGCTGCATTAGTTTGCCCTGTTCTAAAATGTATAGTTCTTTTATACGTGCTTCAACATATATCTGTGCCTGTGCATGTATTCTTGCGTGTGCCGCGCGCACGTGCAGGTGTGTGCGTGTATGGTTACGCATTGTGCGTATGTAATTCTATAAAGTCATATTTCAACCTGTCTTTATCACAATACCTGCTTTGCTACCTTTATGTTCAATTATGTATGTGTAGTTTTATGCCTTGCCATGTTTGTATTCTATGTTCGTATATGTACAAAGGTGCTAGGGGAAGACGGGGTAAAAAGCGCATGGGCGGGTAAGAAGCCCACCCCAATTATCTCATGAAATAAAGAAAATTTCAGTCAAATTTGCCCATGACACGAATGCTAGACATTAACGCTCGTCTCATGGGCAAAATGAGACTGAAATTTGCTTCATTTCATGAGATAATTGGGGTGGGCTTCTTACCCGCCCATGCGCTTTTTACCCCGTCTTCCCCTACCTTTATGTTCAAATCTGTATGTGTAATATCATGCCTTGCTATGTTTGTATTCTATGTTCGTATATGTACCAAGGACAGATTGCAAGACTAGGCGTTGCCTAAAATCTTTATCCTTGAAAAATAAAGTTAAAGTTTTCAAGTTTTCACGTTTTCAAGTTTCTCTCTCTCTCTCTCTCTCCTCTCTCTCTCTCTCTCTCTCTCTCTCTCTCTCTCTCTCTCTCTCTCTCTCTCTCTCTCTCTCTCTCTCTCTCTCGGTCTATCTCTCTCTCTCTCTCTCTCTCTCTCTCTCTCTCTCTCTCTCTCTCTCTCTCTCTCTCTCTCCATACGCATGCCACACAAAGAAGAGTAGTTACATATGTTACTATAAAACTGGAAAAACATTTACTGAAAAAATATATAAAATCTGAATTAATGTGATCACACAAACAATAAAGGAGGGAGAGAGGAGAGAGAGAGAGAGAGAGAGAGAGAGAGAGAGAGAGAGAGAGAGAGAGAGAGAGAGAGAGAGAGAGAGAGAGAGAGAGAGAGAGAGAGAGAGAGAGAGGGGGGGAGGGAGAGAGAGGGGGAGAGAGGGAGGGAGAGAGAGAGAGAGAGAGAAACACAAGAGAGAGAGAGAGAGAGGAGAGAGAGAGATAGAGAGAGAGAGGAGAGGAAGGGAGGGTGAATGAGATGGAGGTAGGGAGAGAGAGAGAGAGAGAGCAGAGAGAGAGAGAGAGAGAGAGAGAGAGATAGAGAGAGAGAGAGAGAGAGAGAGAGAGAGAGAGTCAGTCAAATGTGCCAGAGTAACAGACAGGCAGAGACGATGAGACATATAGAAAAAAGCAGAAAGACAACGAGAAAAAGAACGATACAACCAGACAGACATACAACAGACAGAAATAGACATGCTGATAGATAGAGACATGGAGACAGACACACAGACCTATAGACATGCTGATAGATAGAGACATGGAGACAGACACACAGACCTATAGACATGCTGATAGATAGAGACATGGAGACAGACACACAGACCTATAGACATGCTGATAGATAGAGACATGGAGACAGACACACCGACCAATAGACATGCTGACAGATAGAGACATGGAGACAGACACACAGACCAATAGACATGCTGACAGATAGAGACATGGAGACAGACACACAGACCTATAGACATGCTGATAGATAGAGACATGGAGACAGACACACAGACCTATAGACATGCTGATAGATAGAGACATGGAGACAGACACACAGACGAGAGGAAGACACATTGGAAAACAGACCAATAGACAGAGACAGATAAGCAGAGAAGAAAAAGGACAGAGAAAGGGATGGAGTCAAAGTCAAAGTCAAACTATTTAATCGTTCAGGCCTCTGGCCCATTACAATAGGGCAATGGTGAGGGGGGGGGGGGACTGAAACGACAGATAAAGGGATGGAGTCAAAGTCAAAGTCAAACTATTTAATCGTTCAGGCCTCTGGCCCATTACAATAGGGCAATGGTGAGGGAGAGGACCGAAAACAATCATCGACATCGATTCGAGACCGGGAGGGAGGGAGATAAAGAAAGATAGAGACAGACAGACAGACAGACAGACAGACAGACAGACAGGACAGACAGACAGACAGACAGACAGAAGAACAGAGACAGAGACAAACATGTAGGTAGAAAGACAAGAGAGAAAAAGACGGACAGAGACAGAAACAAACTAAGAGGCAGAGACTAACACATAGACATACAAGAAAGAGATCAATCATGTCTGAAGCGTCTCTCTCTCTCTCTCTCTCTCTCTCTCTCTCTCTCTCTCTCTCTCTCTCTCTCTCTCTCTCTCCGTCTCTCTCTCTCTTCTCTCTCTCCTCTCTCTCTCTCTCTCTCTCTCTCTCTCTCCTCTCGTCTCTCTCTCTCTCTCTCTCTCTCTCTCATCTTCTCTCTCTCTCCTCTCTCTCTCTCTCTCTCTCTCTCTCTCTCTCTCTCTCTCTCTTCTCTCTCTCTCTCTCTCTATCTCTCTCTCTCTCTCTCTCTCTCTCTCTCCTCTCTCTCTCTCTCTCTCTCTCTCTCTCTCCTCTCTCTCCTCTCTCTCTCTCTCTCTCTCTCTCATCTCAAGAACTCTCTCTCCCCTCTCTCTCCGCGTCTCTCTCTCTCATCTCTCTCTCTCTCTCTCTCATTGACATATGATTCTGACGTTCACATTCAACAGAGGGCCCCGATTCAGATTCCTCTGACGAGGACGCCTATGCTACCACTGAAGCCACCATTGCTGCCGATGACGATGACAATGATGATGACAAAGCGGCCACCACTGAAGCCACCACTGCTGATGACAGTGACGATGATGACGTCGACGATGCTTCCTCTACCACAGAGGCGACCACCACTGAAGCAGCTGATGGGCAGGAGAACGAGGTCAGTGACGATGATGACGTCGACGATGCTTCCTCTACCACAGAGGCGACCACCACTGAAGCAGCTGATGGGCAGGAGAACGAGGTCACTGAAGCAGCTGATGGGCAGGAGAAAGAGGTCAACGAGGTCAACGAGGTCAACGAGGTCAACGAGGACGGGGAACGCCTGCCCAGAAAAACCACCATGTCTTCTGCTGATGACTGACCTCCAGTTGATCGCATCAACATCAATGAGGTAGTGACAAGGGATGAATGGTAACACCCTTTGATCAATTGATGACATCAACATCGATACCATTAGGGTGGGGGAAAGGTACTCCAGTAAGCTAGATAAAAGGGACGTACATACTTGTATCTTTGCTATGAAACAAACAAACAAAAAACATGTCCCTCACTGATGCCTAGGTTCTGCTTCCTTCCTTCCTCTTTCCCTCCCTCACTACTTCTGGGAAATAGTTTGTGGACATTCTTCTGCTTCTGCGTTCCCGGGCAACACCTATGCATCTCCACTCAAATCAAATCAATTTCAAATCAGTTATCCGGTGGTGAGGGCGAAGTCTGCTGTCTCTTTCAGCACCTCTGTGGGTCCCCACAGCTTCTGTTGGAGCTCCATCCCTTCCGGACAGGTTTGTTATCTGATGTTATAATATGTGGGGCACTCTTGGAGGATGTGCTCTGGGGATTGGATGCCAGTGCCACAGGGACACTCATTGGTAGGAGACATACTGGTTTGTGGGCATGATCATATTCCACATCCGAATGAAAATCCGTTTAAGGTCCTCCTGTCCGAAACAGACACATATGGGACATCAGTAGACACAAAGATGGTGGGAACGATCCTGGAGGCAACGCCCGGAGGCAGTGCAGCTCCAGGAAAGTCCCAAACTCCCGAATTTTTAACGATACAAATGCATAGGATACAACATTCAAATATACATTCATAAATAAATTCCACATCCGACATTTGCCTTAACTGATTGAAGAACACGAAAGAAACAATATAACACATAGTAAAATAGCATACTTCTTCTTCTTCTTCTTCTTCTTCTTCTTCTTCTTCTTCTTCTTCTTCTTCTTCTTCTTCTTCTTCTTCTTCTTCTTCTTCTTCTTCTTCTTCTTCTTCTTCTTCTTCTTCTTCTTCCAAATGGGGATGTTTATCCTGCCCCACGACGCTTATTACTGGTATATGTCATGTAATTGTTATAGTTATTTGTTAATTGTCATAGGAATGAATCGTTATATGATAAAAGGGAAACAATTTTAAATTATTACTGACACCCTCCCTCTCTCTCTTAAATTATTACCTCTTCTCTCTCTCCCTCTCTCTCTCTCTCTCGTCTCATCTCT
>CM065705.1:46811195-46823695 GCA_017654935.2 Phymorhynchus buccinoides | reverse complement strand
AGTTGTTTGGATAAATTGTTAGGGGTTTGTTTTTGATGGTTTTCTTGTCTAGATGTTTGGAGGTGGTTGGTAGTCAGTTTTGGAGACTTTGGTTGTTTGTGAGGACAGGTTGAAGGGTTCGATTGGTGTTGTCGTTGAAATCACCAGTTGGTCTTTGGTCGCTGTTGGTCGGTGGTCTTTAGTTGTCACTTTGGAGTATTTAGATTTTAGTAAAGTTATTAGTTAGTAATTTATAGGTTTCAGTTGTTCGCCCCTAGCCTGATCCTTCCATCATAAGGTTGGGGGAATGTAGTGTCGCTGGGAGTTATCTCCCTTGCATGTTTGAGTCCGTGCACATCGTGTTTGTCGTGTGCAAAACGGGAGGTGAGTTCACTGCATGTTAGACCCTTGCGAGAGCAAGTACAGTGAGGTCAGACTGGACGAGCAACACTGTTGTTCATCCGGTGTCAGTCCTAGTCAGAGCAGTCCTAGTCAATACAGTCAGAGTCTACACAGTCAGAGTCGTACCCGGCCGGAGTTGCCCCAAGGCAGTACCGTAGCCACCGCCGTAGCCCGCACTGGTGCTGCCAGGCGCGTACTTGTCTGTCTGGTGTCGGTCATAGTCACTACAGTCCGTAGAGAGTCATTATTGTCAAGTCTAGTCTGGCCAGTTGTCACAGTCGGTGGTGCAAGTCCATTACAGGAGGAAGTCAGGGAACGAACCGTCTCCAAGGACAGTCAAAGCCAGTCTGACCTCACTGTACTTGCTCTCGCAAGGGTCTAACATGCAGTGAACTCACCTCCCGTTTTGCACACAACAAACACGATGTGCACGGACTCAAACATGCAAGGGAGATAACTCCCAGCGACACTACAATTCAAAGCATTATCAGCTAGGTCTCAGACTCAGCTTCCCCAGGACACAGTCACACAGTGTGGAAGCTGAGACCTTGGACCTCTTCAGGTCCAGGCTTGGCTCCCAAAACTGATTTCCGAACCTTCACCCCCCCCCTCTTTTCATGACTCACCACCCCCCCCTCCCCTTGCTGCCCCCTCTGTTCTTTTGCCTCTTCTGGTCTGGTGACTGTTCCCCAGTGTGGGCCTGGCCCAGCGTTAGGCTGGGTTGGGACTGGACTAGGTCCTCCCCTTGCTGCCCCCTCTGTTCTTTTGCCTCTTCTGGTCTGGTGACTGTTCCCCAGTGTGGGCCTGGCCCAGCGTTAGGCTGGGTTGGGGATGGACTAGGTCCCCAGCTTGCTGGGGGCTGAAAAGCATTGCGCCTGTCCGGCAGCTCCACTAATGATAATGCTGGACGTATCAGACTAGGAACGCTGAAGAAGAAGAAGCTGCAAATTAGCTGAAGCCGAAGTTAACGGTTCCAGTTCCTGCCGATTCAGCATCATGCCGAGCTTCCGCTGAACGGGTCTTGGCTGGCTGGGTCACTGTAGATTAGGGTTGTTTTGATTTGTTTTTGTTCTGTGTGCGACCTTCGGACCTCGACCAAACAGTATGAAAAATTCAAATTGTTGATTGTGGATGCTAGTAAATGAAATCAAATTGTTGATTGTGGATACTAGTAAAATGGAATCAAATTGTTGATTGTGGATACAGACAAACCTCTATTTTAAGACTTCCAAAATGTCCGGAAAATTTGGTCGTAAATTGGAGGGGTCGTATGATGGAGGTTTTCACTGGCAGCCGTAGAAAGAAAAAGTTCAGCACAGTTCATACTCTCTTCTTCATGCACACATACAATGACATATTAAAACTGGATTTGGGTCTTTCCAACTCCATAGGAGTGTGCAATCGATATTACAGTTTCACTTTGCCAACTTCTTTTAATCACCTCCACTCTCGTCCAAAGTCAGTGGTTTTCTTTTTCAAAGTCAGTGGTTTTCGTGCTTTTCCTACGCTCTCCGCCATCTTTTCTACAACAAGGGAAGCGACTCTGCTTTCAGGCCCTTGATCGTGGTTGTTTCCCTTTGCTCGAAGTCTATGCAGACGACAGCAACGGTCGTAAAAACCAACAAAATGGCGGTCGTAAGTCGCGTTTTAGAGGAAGTTGTTTAAGAGAGGTCGTTTACATAGTAAAATGCATCTGTGCCAACAAATCCGGTCTCAAATGAGAGGTGGTCGCTTAACAGAGGGTCGTAAAATAGGGGTTTGTCTGCACATGTAAATGGAATCAAATTGTTGATTGTGGATGCTAGTAAATGGAATCAAATTGTTGACTGTGGATACTAGTATTGCTAGTAAATGGAATCAAATTGTTGATTGTGGATACTAGTATTGCTAGTAAATGGAATCAAATTGTTGACTGTGGATACTAGTATTGCTAGTAAATGGAATCAAATTGTTGATTGTGGATACTAGTATTGCTAGTAAATGGAATCAAATTGTTGACTGTGGATACTAGTATTGCTAGTAAATGGAATCAAATTGTTGATTGTGGATGCTAGTAAATGGAATCAAATTGTTGACTGGATACTAGTATTGCTAGTAAATGGAATCAAATTGTTGATTGTGGATACTAGTATTGCTAGTAAATGGAATCAAATTGTTGACTGTGGATACTAGTATTGCTAGTAAATGGAATCAAATTGTTGATTGTGGATACTAGTATTGCTAGTAAATGGAATCAAATTGTTGATTGTGGATACTAGTAAATGGAATCAAATTGTTGATTGTGGATACTAGTAAATGGAATCAAATTGTTGACTGTGGATACTAGTATTGCTAGTAAATGGAATCAAATTGTTGATTGTGGATACTAGTAAATTGAATCAAATTGTTGATTGTGGATACTAGTAAATGGAATCAAATTGTTGATTGTGGATACTAGTATTGCTAGTAAATGGAATCAAATTGTTGATTGTGGATACTAGTATTGCTAGTAAATGGAATCAAATTGTTGACTGTGGATACTAGTATTGCTAGTAAATGGAATCAAATTGTTGACTGTGGATACTAGTATTGCTAGTAAATGGAATCAAATTGTTGACTGTGGATACTAGTATTGCTAGTAAATGGAATCAAATTGTTGATTGTGGATACTAGTATTGCTAGTAAATGGAATCAAATTGTTGACTGTGGATACTAGTATTGCTAGTAAATGGAATCAAATTGTTGACTGTGGATACTAGTATTGCTAGTAAATGGAATCAAATTGTTGACTGTGGATACTAGTATTGCTAGTAAATGGAATCAAATTGTTGATTGTGGATACTAGTATTGCTAGTAAATGGAATCAAATTGTTGATTGTGGATACTAGTAAATGGAATCAAATTGTTGATTGTGGATACTAGTAAATGGAATCAAATTTTGATTGTGGATACTAGTAAATGGAATCAAATTGTTGACTGTGGATACTAGTATTGCTAGTAAATGGAATCAAATTGTTGATTGTGGATACTAGTAAATTGAATCAAATTGTTGATTGTGGATACTAGTAAATTGAATCAAATTGTTGATTGTGGATACTAGTATTGCTGGTAAATGGAATCAAATTGTTGATTGTGGATACTAGTAAATGGAATCAAATTGTTGATTGTGGATACTAGTATTGCTGGTAAATGGAATCAAATTGTTGACTGTGGATACTAGTATTGCTAGTAAATGGAATCAAATTGTTGATTGTGGATACTAGTAAATGAAATCAAATTGTTGATTGTGGATACTAGTAAATGGAATCAAATTGTTGATTGTGGATACTAGTAAATGGAATCAAATTGTTGATTGTGGATACTAGTAAATTGAATCAAATTGTTGATTGTGGATACTAGTAAATTGAATCAAATTGTTGATTGTGGATACTAGTATTGCTAGTAAATGGAATCAAATTGTTGATTGTGGATACTAGTAAATTGAATCAAATTGTTGATTGTGGATACTAGTAAATGGAATCAAATTGTTGATTGTGGATACTAGTAAATGGAATCAAATTGTTGATTGTGGATACTAGTATTGCTAGTAAATGGAATCAAATTGTTGATTGTGGATACTAGTAAATGGAATCAAATTGTTGATTGTGAAATTCTAGTAAATGGAATCAAATTGTTGATTGTGGATACTACTATTGCTAGTAAATGGAATCAAATTGTTGATTGTGGATACTAGTAAATGGAATCAAATTGTTGATTGTGAAATTCTAGTAAATGGAATCAAATTGTTGATTGTGGATACTACTATTGCTAGTAAATGGAATCAAATTGTTGATTGTGGATACTAGTAAATGGAATCAAATTGATTGTGATTGTGA
The DNA here is from genome assembly GCA_017654935.2 of Phymorhynchus buccinoides. NCBI lineage: Eukaryota > Metazoa > Mollusca > Gastropoda > Neogastropoda > Raphitomidae > Phymorhynchus > Phymorhynchus buccinoides. The sequence goes on along the minus strand of CM065705.1, from coordinate 46,819,460 downwards.
AATTCTAGTAAATGGAATCAAATTGTTGATTGTGGATACTACTATTGCTAGTAAATGGAATCAAATTGTTGATTGTGGATACTAGTAAATGGAATCAAATTGTTGATTGTGAAATTCTAGTAAATGGAATCAAATTGTTGATTGTGGATACTACTATTGCTAGTAAATGGAATCAAATTGTTGATTGTGGATACTAGTATTACTAGTAAATGGAATCAAATTGTTGATTGTGGATACTAGTAAATGGAATCAAATTGTTGATTGTGGATACTACTATTACTAGTAAATGGAATCAAATTGTTGATTGTGGATACTACTATTGCTAGTAAATGGAATCAAATTGTTGATTGTGGATACTAGTAAATGGAATCAAATTGTTGATTGTGGATACTAGTATTGCTAGTAAATGGAATCAAATTGTTGATTGTGGATACTAGTAAATGGAATCAAATTGTTGATTGTGTAATTCTAGTAAATGGAATCAAATTGTTGATTGTGGATACTACTATTACTAGTAAATGGAAGAAGAAGATGTGCAATGACACAAGGTGCCGTGGCCGGTTGGTTGAGTTGCCGCTCATAATCCAATGGGTTTGCGGGTGCGGTGGGTTCGAACCTGGCTGGTCACGGTGTTGTATCCTTGGGAAAGATACCTTACTCCTATTTCCTGGTCCTTCGGATGAGACCTAAAACCGAGGTCCCGTGTGCGAATGCACGCATAAGATCATGCGCGCACGTTAAAGCCCATTCCATTATTCGGTACGAGTAGGCCGTGTGTGCCGGAGGAATGGATGACACGAACTCACAAAGCATGCATCCTGTGCCGCCAATAGCAGTCTAAACGAAGACTTTGGGCGTGGGGCAGGATAAACATCCCCAATAGGAAGACACGAACTCACAAAGCATGCATCCTGTGCGACAATAGCAGTCTGAACGAAGACTTTGGGCGTGGGGCAGGATAAACATCCCCAATAGGAAGACACTAACTCACAAAGCATGCATCCTGTGCGACAATAGCAGTCTAAACGAAGACTTTGGGCGTGGGGCAGGATAAACATCCCCAATAGGAAGACACTAACTCACAAAGCATGCATTCTGTGCGCCAATAGCAGTCTGAATGAAGACTTTGGGCATGGGGCAGGATAAACATCCCCAATCGGAAGAAGAAGAAGAAGTTATAAATATGATCTTCTTCTTCTTCTTCTTCGATCGCTCAGACAGTTTCCTGTCAATTATGAGCATAAATATGATTTGAAAAGGGGGAATTTTAAAGAAATGAGGGAGGATTATATGGATAAAATAGACTGGACAACCATTGACTTTGATGATGTAAATGAGGCACGGGAAAGAATAAAACATGAAATTAGTGACTCCATTGACAAGCACATATGTACCTAAATTAAAGCACATACCTAAATTAGATTACTAATTGATTGTGGCCACGCACAGCGAAGAAGAAGAAGAACATAAATTATGTGGTGAGGTGTAGACTGCTATGGTTAACTAAGAAAGCTCTTAAAGCTGTTCAGAAAAAAATCAATGTATGTATTTCTCAGGTATCTGTTGAGTGATAAAAAAAAGTAAAAGTAAAACTATCAACAATATGTTAGACTAAGAGATAAAAGTAAAAAAGAAATTAGGAAGGAAAATGAAAATAACTTAGCTGATGAATGCAAAGCGAACCCAAAAAACATTTGGAAATATGTGCAAGAAAAGTTAGAAACACAGACATGAATTGGATCATTAAAAAAAGAACATGGGGATACGGCAACAACTGATGATGAAAAGCAAGCACATTAAATAACTTTTTCTCCAGTGTTTTTACGAGAGAGGACAATACAAGTCTTCATAATTTGGGTAAAGCTACAAAATCAAATGGTAAGACGGTGAAACTGAAAGACATTGATTTTAAAGAACTAGATGTCTCCGAGGCTCAAGGTCCTGACCAAATACCTTCCAAAGTATTGAAAGAACTTGCAAGCGAGATGAGTGTACCTTTAACTAAACTGTTTAACAGAACCAAAGTATTGAAAGAACTTGCAAGCGAGATGAGTGTACCTTTAACTAAACTGTTTAACAGAACCAAAGTATTGAAAGAACTTGCAAGCGAGATTAGTGTACCTTTAACTAAACTGTTTAACAGAACCAAAGTATTGAAAGAACTTGCAAGCGAGATGAGTGTACCTTTAACTAAACTGTTTAACAGAACCAAAGTATTGAAAGAACTTGCAAGCGAGATGAGTGTACCTTTAACTAAACTGTTTAACAGAACCAAAGTATTGAAAGAACTTGCAAGCGAGATGAGTGTACCTTTAACTAAACTGTTTAACAGAACCAAAGTATTGAAAGAACTTGCAAGCGAGATTAGTGTACCTTTAACTAAACTGTTTAACAGAACCATGGAACGTGGGGTAATGCCTGATGACTGGAAGAAAGCTGAATTGTCGCTATTTTTAAAAAAGGATCAAGGTCAGATCCAGGTAACTATAGACCAGTAAGTCTCACTTGTGTAACATGTAAAGTAATGGAGTCTATTTTACGTGACAATATTGTTACGTTTTTCACAGATAATCTATTCAGACTGTGAACAAGGTTTTAGGAATAAAAGATCTTGTGTTACCAGCTACTACAGGTCATAGAACATTTCACTAATACGTTAGACAATGGAGAATCTTTAGATGTGGTGTATCTAGACTTTAGAAAGGCTTTTGACTCTGTCCCGCTTGAGAGATTACTAATTAAATTGTCAGCGTATGGAATAGAAGGCGAATTATTACAGTGGATTAAAGGATTCTGACTGTCCCGCACGAGAGATTACTAATTAAATTGTCAGCGTATGGAATAGAAGGCGAATCATTACAGTGGATTAAAGGATTCTTGTCTCAAAGAACTCAACAGGTTAGAGCTGGTAAGTCTTATTCAGAGGAAGCAAAGGTCCTTAGTGGTATTCCCCAAGGTAGCATGTTAGGCCCTGTCTTATTCACAATATTCATAAATGATCTACCAGATAACATAAGTAGTGATTGTAAGATCTATGCCGACGATACTAAAATATACAACAATTCTAATAACAAAGATATATTACAGGCAGATTTGTACACTTTACAGGAGTGGTCAAACACTTGGAACTTGTATTTTAATGTTAATACATGTAAAGTCATGCATTACGGGAAACGTAACCCAAAGCATGGATATTTCATGAACCTAAGTTAATAACAGTACTGATAATAAACATTACGGGAAACGTAACCCAAAGCATGGATATTTCATGAACCTAAGTTAATAACAGTACTGATAATAAACATTACGGGAAACGTAACCCAAAGCATGGATATTTCATGAACCTAAGTTAATAACAGTACTGATAATAAACATTACGGGAAACGTAACCCAAAGCATGGATATTTCATGAACCTAAGTTAATAACAGTACTGATAATAAACATTACGGGAAACATAACCCAAAGCATGGATATTTCATGAACCTAAGTTAATAACAGTACTGATAATAAACATTACGGGAAACATAACCCAAAGCATGGATATTTCATGAACCTAAGTTAATAACAGTACTGATAATAAACATTACGGGAAACATAACCCAAAGCATGGATATTTCATGAACCTAAGTTAATAACAGTACTGATAATAAACATTACAGGAAACGTAACCCAAAGCATGGATATTTCATGAACCTAAGTTAATAACAGTACTGATAATAAAATTGAAGAAAGAAAAATATTTGGGTATATCTTTTGACGCCACATTAAGTTTAATTTGATGAACATATAACTATTATTATTATAAGCAATGTTATTAAAAAGGCAAATCAAATGTTAGGACTAATAAAAAGGTCTTTTGATTATCTGAATAAAGAAGTATTTGTGAAGTTGTATAAGGCAGTCAGACCACATCATGAATATCAGACAAGATCACTATGTGAAAAGTCTGTGAAAATTGTAAAATGGTTTGTGAAAAAGTAATTGACGCCTTTAAAAAGTCATTGACACCGTAAATATTGTTTGTTTGCTTTCAGAATTAGTAAAGAAGCAATTTAATTTTGCGCATTTTCCGACATACATGGTCTGACAATCTAGTTATGTTTAGCAGACTTCCTCGATTTGTCAAGAGTTAGTTCCCTTCCCTATATCTGGGTCTCTTGGCTACTCTGGTGCTACTTGAGTGATCGTGATCGAAGCAGAAGTAGTTGAAAATGCCAGGCAGCTGCCATTTCAACGAGAAGTGGCTTGAAAAAGCCGAGTACAGGAAGTGGCTGTGAAAGCTCGCTGCTGACAAACAACAGGCGTTCTACACTTAGTGCAAAAAATTGCGAGATAGGTCTTTGAAAATAGGATAAAGGGTCTTTGAAAATGTGTCTTTGAAAGTTTGTGAATTTTGTTATGAAAAATCTGTATGAACCCTGTTATTGGACCTACTGTATTGAATTGTAACATTATTTGTACTGCTGCAGACAGAGGAGTGCAGTGAGCAGAGGGTTCAAATCTCCCTTGATCCGCAGACAGTCAGCACAGGGGCGGACCACTGGAGTCAGCAGTCAGCCAGAAGCTGTTCAGGTGTGATAACACTTAACAGTGATAATGATAGTGATAAAGAGAGGGTTCAAATTTCCCTTGATCCGCAGACAGTCAGCACAGGGGCGGACCACTGGAGTCAGCAATCGGCCAGAAGCTGTTCAGGTATGATAACACTTAATAACAGTGATAGTGATAAAGAGAGGGTTCAAATCTCTGCTGATCCGCAGACCACTGGACCATGCAGTCAGCCGGAAGCTGTTCAGGTGTGATAACACTTAATAACAGTGATAGTGATAAAGAGAGGGTTCAAATCTCTGTTGATCCGCAGACCACTGAACCATGCAGTCGGCCAGAAGCTGTTCAGGTGTGATAACACTTAATAGTGATAATGAGAGGGTTCAAATCTCCCTTGACAGCCCTCTACGATTGCATTTTTGACTCAATCGCCAATGGCTAGTAAACCAAAAAATTTAGTCGCCAGCACGTATTTTGGGAACAAACTTTTTTTTTTCTTCTTCTTCATCGCGTTGATCTTGTTTGTTAAAATCAACAGCAGCTGTTGACGCTTCCTCGTCAGTGTTGGCACCAAGCACACTATCACGACACACGTATCGTCTGCTTTTTGAGTGTGCAGTCTTGAGAGTTACACATCCGGAAACAAAGTCTGTGTTACCAGCGCTGCTGTGAGCCTTAACTTTGCAATGTTTGCATGTTGTCATTGTTAGTCCCCGAGCCGAGGGAACTATTGTTTCTGTCTGATCCGTCTGGTGTGCCTCCGTCCGTCCGGCCGGCCGGCTATTCGTCCATTTTTCTCAAAAACTATTCAGTCTATCATCATCAAATTTGATATACTTGTTTGCCAAGATGCAAGCTATCTACTGATGTATTTAGTTTTACATTAAGGCCAGTTACGGAGTTCAAACCCCAAAACACATAATCGCTAATATCTCGCGAAGTTTTGCATGTATTTCAATGCAGTTTTTTTCACAACATTTCTTGATGAATGGTCTATAACACAGTTCTCATGAATTTTTCTGTGCGCTCGTGTGAGCATGATCGCGCGCGCGCTCAAATCATGGGTCCGAACACACATGTGCCATGAAACAGCTTTGTAGCTCTGTGTTTGACGCTCTCTCTCTCTCTCTCTCTCTCTCTCTCTCTCTCTCTCTCTCTCTCTCTCTCTCTCTCTCTCTCTCTCTCTCTCTCTCTCTTCTCTCTCTCTCTCTCTCTCTCTCTCTCGATTTTGGAGTAGCTCGGCGATGCTGCGAGGGGACTTTGCAGCCGCTCGGCGTTGCACTTGTTACATTTATCTCTGCATCATACAGCAACCACTCAAAATCTTTTAGCCATTTGTTGGAATTTTCATGTTGGCTGCATTTTGCCTTGCAAAGCTTCTGCACATGATGGGGTGTGAGTTTTTTGTTAGAGGTAGATGCCTGTTCAGAATCTGATGAAACCCTACCAGGATCATTTTGCTTATCATCGTGTTTGTCTGACTAATTACTGGTAGTTCTGCCTTGTTGGTTTATTGCAACAGCGAAAAAATGCAGATTTCTGTTCAGGTTGGTTTCTCTTTTGACTCGCCATTTTCCAAGAAAGTCACGGCTGCAGCAGTTGATAAAGAAAGCATCTGCTACCATTGACCGTGAAAGAGAAGCATTCTGATTGGCTACAGATAAATGTGGGTCCGAGCCTTGCACGCTGAGTTGCCTAGCTGAGACAGCGATAGCGATGCCTTTGCAGCCAAATGCCCGCCACATGCGTTGCTGACTCAGCTAGGCCTAGCCTACCTGTCTGCGGGGAATTCCCCGAAGAGCCTGGCGAGTGGCAGTCAGATTTTTTACTGGCCATTGGTGATTGATTTACATTTATTCAGTCGCCAGGACAAAATTTAAGTCGCCAATGCGAGTGATTTACTCGCATTGTAGAGGGCTGCTTGATCCGCAGACCACTGAACCATGCAGTCAGCCAGAAGCTGTTCAGGTGTGATAACACTTAATAGTGATAATGAGAGGGTTCAAACCTCCCTTGATCCGCAGACCACTGGACCATGCAGTCAGCCAGAAGCTGTTCAGGTGTGATAACACTTAATAGTGATAATGAGAGGGTTCAAACCTCCCTTGATCCGCAGACCACTGGACCATGCAGTCAGCCAGAAGCTGTCGAGGTGTGATAACACTTAATAGTGATAATGAGAGGGTTCAAACCTCCCTTGATCTGCAGACCACTGGACCATGCAGTCAGCCAGAAGCTGTCGAGGTGTGATAACACTTGATAGTGATAATGAGAGGGTTCAAACCTCCCTTGATCTGCAGACCACTGGACCATGCAGTCAGCCAGAAGCTGTCGAGGTGTGATAACACTTGACAGTGATAATGGTGATGATGATGATAAGATGATGAAGATGATGATAATGACAATAATGGTGATGATGAAGATGATGATAATGACAACGATGATGATGATGATGATAATAATGACAACGATGATGATGATAATGACAGTGATGATGATGATAATGATGACCCTTGGTATGCTTTGTGTTCAGAGCCCTCCAGTGCAGAAGTGCAGAGGACGAGGAGAGGTGTGCGATGACAAAGGTGACGATAACGATGATGATGATGAAGAGGATGATGTTGATGATAATAATGATGACCCTTGGTGTACTTTGTGTTCAGAGCCCTACAGTGCAGAAGACGAGGAGAGGTGTGCGATGACAAAGGTGACGATAACGATGATGATGATGATGAAGAGGATGATAATAATGATGACCCTTGGTGTACTTTGTGTTCAGAGCCCTCCAGTGCAGAGGACGAGGAGAGGTGTGCGATGACAAAGGTGACAATAACGACAATGATGATGTTGATGATGATAAGGATGATGTTGATGATAATGACAACGATGATGATGATGATGATAAGGATGATGATGATGATAAGGATGATGTTGATGATGATAATGACAACGATGATGATGATGATAAGGATGATGTTGATGATGATAATGATGACCCTTGGTATACTTTGTGTTCAGAGCCCTCCATTGCAGAGGACAAGGAGAGGTGTGCGATGACAAAGGTGACGATAACGATGATGATGATGATAATAATAATGACCCTTGGTGTACTTTGTGTTCAGAGCCCTCCATTGCAGAGGACAAGGAGAGGTGTGCGATGACAAAGGTGACGATAACGATGATGATGATGTTGATGATGATGATGATAATAATAATGACCCTTGGTATACTTTGTGTTCAGAGCCCTCCGGTGCAGAGGACAAGGAGGGGTGTGCGATGACAAAGGTGACGATAACGATGATGATGATGTTGATAATGATGATGATAATAATAATGACCCTTGGTGTACTTTGTGTTCAGAGCCCTCCAGTGCAGAGGTGCAGAGGACAAGGAGAGGTGTGCGATGACAAAGGTGACGATAACGAAGAGGATGACAGACTGAAGGCTGAAGTGAACAGACTGAGGGAAGATCTACACAGCACACAGCAACACACCACAGAGCTTAGAGACAGGTGATGATGATGATGGTGATGATGGTGATGGTGATGATGATGATGGTGATGGTGATAATGATGATAATGATGATGATGGTGATGATGATGGTGGTGATGATGATGATGGTGATGATGATGGTGATGATGATGATGATGATGATGGTGATGATGATGATGATGATGGTGATGATGATGATAATGATGGTGATGATAATGATAATG
>CM065705.1:46801195-46806195 GCA_017654935.2 Phymorhynchus buccinoides | reverse complement strand
ATGCACCAGCTAGGGATGAGAACATTACGTGTGTGACTGTTTTTTATTACCCCGCCACGTGGGTGGCCACACTCCGACTTCGGAGGATTTTAGACTGATGATGTTATGCTAGTAGCTTGTCATGGCTTAAGACAATCTCCGCACAACCGTGCAGAACATAACATTTTGATATAGCCTTGGTGTTCTAGCTTATGTCAACTGGTCTGACACAGCCTCATGCCAAGGCGTCATGATGATGATGAAGATGATGATGATATGACGATGTGTGTTTCAGTGAATTAGATGTATCAGAAATGATAATGAGAGAGTACATGAACACAATGCATTCAAAATAATTATATGAATTATGTGTGTTACAGTGGTATAAACAAATCACAGCTAGAGGAGTACATAAAACAGGAACTGACTGTGTTACAGTGGTATAGACGAATCACAGCTGGCGGAGTACATAAAACAGGAACTGACTGTGTGTTACAGTGGTATAGACGAATCACAGCTGGCGGAGTACATAAAACATGAACTGACTGTGTGTTACAGTGGTATAGACGAATCACAGCTGGCGGAGTACATAAAACATGAACTGACTGTGTGTTACAGTGGTATAGACGAATCACAGCTGGCGGAGTACATAAAACATGAACTGACTGTGTGTTACAGTGGTATAGACGAATCACAGCTGGCGGAGTACATAAAACAGGAACTGACTGTGTGTTACAGTGGTATAGACGAATCACAGCTGGCGGAGTACATAAAACATGAACTGACTGTGTGTTACAGTGGTATAGACGAATCACAGCTGGCGGAGTACATAAAACATGAACTGACTGTGTTACAGTGGTATAGACGGATCACAGCTGGCGGAGTACATAAAACATGAACTGACTGTGTTACAGTGGTATAGACGAATCACAGCTGGCGGAGTACATAAAACATGAACTGACTGTGTGTTACAGTGGTATAGACGAATCACAGCTGGCGGAGTACATAAAACATGAACTGACTGTGTGTTACAGTAGTATAGACAAATCACAGCTGGCGGAGTACATAAAACATGAACTGACTGTGTGTTACAGTGGTATAGATGGATCACAGCTGGCGGAATACATAAAACAGGAACTGACTGTGTGTTACAGTGGTATAGACGAATCACAGCTGGCGGAGTACATAAAACATGAACTGACTGTGTGTTACAGTGGTATAGACGGATCACAGCTGGCGGAATACATAAAACATGAACTGACTGTGTGTTACATAGCATAGGTATAGACGAATCACAGCTGGCGGAGTACATTAAACATGAACTGACTGTGTGTTACTGTCGTATAGACGAATCACAGCTGGTGGAGTACATAAAACATGAACTGACTGTGTGTTACAGTGGTATAGACGAATCACAGCTGGCGGAGTACATTAAACATGAACTGACTGTGTTACAGTGGTATAGACGAATCACAGCTGGCGGAGTACATTAAACATGAACTGACTGTGTGTTACTGTGATATAGACGAATCAGAGCTGGCGGAGTACATTAAACATGAACTGACTGTGTGTTACTGTGATATAGACGAATCACAGCTGGCGGAGTACATAAAACATGAACTGACTGTGTGTTACAGTGATATAGACGAATCAGAGCTGGCGGAGTACATTAAACATGAACTGACTGTGTGTTACAGTGATATAGACGAATCACAGCTGGCGGAGTACATAAAACATGAACTGACTGTGTGTTACAGTGGTATAGATGAATCACAGCTGGCGGAGTACATAAAACATGAACTGACTGTGTGTTACAGTGATATAGACGAATCACAGCTGGCGGAGTACATAAAACATGAACTGACTGTGTGTTACAGTAGTATAGACGAATCACAGCTGGCGGAGTACATTAAACATGAACTGACTGTGTTACAGTGGTATAGACGATTCACAGCTGGCGGAGTACATTAAACATGAACTGACTGTGTGTTACAGTGGTATAGACGATTCACAGCTGGCGGAGTACATTAAACATGAACTGACTGTGTGTTACTGTGGCATAGTGGTATGCTATTTGTAGTCCCCTTGTTCTACAATAGATTACTACTGTGTATGTCCTTGACTAAATTGTCTGTGTAGAGATGGTGTAGGGACTATTATTGCTGCATTTGTAAGCGTTATTCTTGCCTCGTTTTTCAATTGATTATGTCTTGATATAAAATGTATTTTAACTCACTCGGCACTGGCCGGTTGCTTCCCCTTACAACCGTTTAGGACGGGCCATTCGACTAGGTTCGAAAACCCATCACCACAAAAAAGTTATGAAAAGTTATGGACTGATATTTTCAGATACGATTACTAACACCATGCACTAAGCGATCGTAAAATATCAGATTCCATACCTTCGTCGTTTGTCTCCTATTGACGAAAACAGCTAACACATAGAAAGAAGGAAAATCTCACATTCCGATCTTTGACCCCCCTCTGCAACCAAAGCTGAAAATAAAGTCTGCAATGATTGGTTGATTTCAAGAGAGGCAAGGTCAAAGCAACCTGAAAATAGGTTATGACTCGCACCGGAAAGCTGGTTACACGCCAGAAATCAAAAGCTCTTATGAGCCAGATCCGGCTCATTCGTCCTAAACGGTTGTGCGAGCCATGAGCCGGATCCGGCTCATTCGTCCTAAACGGTTGTGCGAGCCATGAGCCGATCCGGCTCATTCGTCCTAAATGGTTGTGCGAGCCATGAGCCAGATCCGGCTCATTCGTCCTAAACGGTTGTGCGAGCCATGAGCCGGATCCGGCTCATTCATCCTAAATGGTTGTGCGAGCCATGAGCCAGATCCGGCTCATTCGTCCTAAACGGTTGTGCGAGCCATGAGCCGGAGCTGGCTCATTCGTCCTAAATGGTTGTATGAGCCAGATCCGGCTCATTCGTCCTAAATGGTTGTGCGAGCCATGAGCCGGATCCGGCTCATTCGTCCTAATGGTTTGTATGAGCCGGATCCGGCTCATTCGTCCTAAATGGTTGTGCGAGCCATGAGCCAGATCCGGCTCATTCGTCCTAAATGGTTGTGCGAGCCATGAGCCAGATCCGCTCATTCGTCCTAAATGGTTGTGCGAGCCATGAGCCGGATCCGGCTCATTCGTCCTAAATGGTTGTGCGAGCCATGAGCCAGATCCGGGCTCATTCGTCCTAAATGGTTGTGCGAGCCATGAGCCGGATCCGGCTCATTCGTCCTAAATGGTTGTGCGAGCCATGAGCCTGAGTGAGTTAAATGTATTTTAAAAATGCGTCCTGAGTGAGTTAAATGTATTTTAAAAATGCGTTCTGCTTTTACTGGAGTATTTGTTCGTATTCGTCTAGTTTGTTAATTACAGTATTGCAGTGTTATTAGTTTATATTCTTTAATTGTTGTTGATAAATGTCTTTATTATTGGGGTTTTTATGTGCACCTGACTGCAATTTCTCTCTTATGATAATAAAGATGATTTGATTTGATAGACGAATCAGAGCTGGTGGAGTACATAAAACATGAACTGACTGTGTGTGTTACAGTGGTATAGACGAATCAGAGCTGGCGGAGTACATAAAAAAGCTGCACGAATACAACGACTTGAAGGACATTGGTCAGATGATCATGGGGAATATTGGTATGTCATGATACAGTAAAACCCGGTTATAAGAAAATCGAAGGGAGATAATTTTTTGTTTTCTTATATCCGGGTTTTCTTATATCCGATACTCAGATATTAGAAAGCATTTTGAATTTGTTTTCTTATAACCGATTTGAATGGTGAAAAAGGAAAAAATAAAAGAGAAAAAAATTAAATAAAAGACAAACAGAAACATAAAACGAAGAGAACATGCTTTTACCTAATTTGGTGCATGAAAAAAAGGGAAAAAATGCAAAACAAAGGAGGAAAGAACGGAACAGAAAATTAAAAACAAAAATGAAGGCAGATGTGGTGTGAGTTGCATGATGAGCGAGCAAGATAGCGGAGAGCAGATGAATGAGTGGGTGTGGTGTGAGAGTAACATATTTGTTTAAATGTAAATTTCTGTTTCTTGTTTTTAATCAATATTCTAAATTGGATATATAACTCATTTTACACAGTGGAAGACAATTTTGTATTTGCGTTTGTACAATGCCAATGGACTATAAAGAAACTTGCGACCAATGACTCATGTTTTACATCATAAAATCAAAATACAGCAAAACTCGGTTATAAGAAAATCGAAGGGAGATCATTTTTTGCTTATTACTATATTTGAGTTTTCTTATGTTCGAAACAAAATGAAGAGAACATCCTTTTTCCTAATTTGATGCATTTCTTACATCATAAAATCAAAATCGTCTACTAAGAAGAAGATTTAAAGGTGCCTACAACCACTCAAACTAACAAGCTTTTTTTTTTCTTTTTACTGTTATCAAATACGTACCCCTTCACCTTTCTTGTACTGAACTATTACCATTTTACTGTCCACCCATGCAGCTTTTTATCAATCGTTTGCTTTTGTTTATGTGGATTTTCGTCCACATATTCAGTTATTTGCAGGGCTCCCCATTCTGTGCGTCAAATGTGCGTGACAGACGCATTAAAGCTTCGTACTGGGGGTGAAACGATGCGCTATAATTACTACTCGATGGTTATGAGACGCACTATAAATCTGCCGGGTGCGTGAGCCCGTCTCCCATTTCACCCAGCGCAAAAAGCCAGTCTACTGCAGACCCATGAGACCAATAAGGCATGTCAGCCCAAAGTTTACGAGTCTGGTACCACTGCTGTCTGTTTAGGTTAGAAGATAAAGACCCTTCCTCTTCCACCCCTCTACTCGCTAAGTCCAATGGAGCCCTCAACTTCCTTCCTTTCTTTCTTCCTTCATTCCTTTGGGTGACTGCGTTGACTATTTTTTGTCATTTTACAAATTAGGGATCTGAGGAATTGTGCGCTAACATAGGGTGAGGGGTCATTGAACTTGTAACCAGTCTAGAATGATCAAGTACTATCATGACCTG